>OX578137.1:97128771-97738771 GCA_951213105.1 Amaurobius ferox
AATACTTTTGGAAATATGTCCGTCTGAGTGTGAATGTGTGTGTATGTTTTCATATTTGTGAGGTATTCACAAGATAACTCCAGAATGTGTAATTTTGCTGTTATGAAATCTCACGTATGGATGTAAAATATTACACTCTAGATGCCTTCGGCGACCAGTCCAGTCGCTTTTTCAAAAAGCTCTTAGCTGGTAACAAATTTTTTGCAGTAGTTGTTCACCACGTAGCCGTCCACCGTGCGAGTGTAACAGTCCTAAATAGCGTCTAAATAAGCACGATGCTTTCTGAGCGGTTTTCATTAGTTCAAAATAAAAAGTATAGTCTTTCAAGCTCATCTACGAGCAGAAACAATAAATTCAAAAAAGAAACGCTCGTATTGCTACGAAATTTTATGTTTAGACACATTATGGAAAAACTAGATCTGAATAAACATTTTTGCACTGCCAATGATTGAAATAGGAATTATTTAATATTTTTATAATATTATTTCCTATGGAGAACAATAATACTTTTCGGAATTATAGTACACAGGCATTGCAGGAAATCACTATTCAGTTATTCATTATATCTGTAAAATTTATTTAAATATACTGGTGTTTAATATTAAAGAATAATTTCTAAAAGGTAAGTACGGAGTTATAAAATTGTGTGGACACGAAAGTATAGCAACGTAGAATACGAAAGCGCAATTGCTTTGCAGTATTCAGAGCATGAACTAGCTCCAAATATTCAAATTGCAAATGAGAGATTGGTTTGAAATGCCTGATATTTTTTTATCCTTTTATACCAGTGGGAGTGGTGGAGATGCAAAACAAAGTTCAGTTCAGTGACATGTGAAAGACCCAGGCCACTCCACTCACATTAAGGTATGAGCAGCTGAATGAGTGGCGGGGTTTAGTAGCTAAGTAGGTTGGGTTTAGTAGCTAAGTAGGTCGGGTTTAGTAGCTTGGCTCAAGTAGCTAAGATCAAGTGTAGTTTAGCGACATGTGAAGTTATTCATGCCATAAAGACATCGTATTGACGATTTTCATCGGTGAAAAATGATTGGTAGGATGGAAGCTGTACAGTTTGAGAATTTTGTGTTCAGAGGCATAACTATTCCATAAAATGTTGAGACTCCAGAGATAGTTTTAAACGACGGGAGATATTCGTTGGAGACCAGTACAAGATTGTCCTTATGCTACAACTGCAGCAGATAACAGCTACATGTTATAACAACTACAAAACTACACAGGCAGATGGCAGCGAAGCAAATTTATCAAGAGCTGTCAACAGTTACAGGGTTGGAACTATTTCGACTTACTGTGTGCAGAAGACTTTATGACAAGAGTCTATATTCGAGGAGGCCAGTGATTTGTCTTCCTGTCTGAAGCTCCGACCAGTGACCATTCATTCTTTTCTCGAATGAGTTCAGATTCAGTCTGTATACTGATTCCCTAGGGTAAGTCAAATAGAGTAAACCAGGAATACAATACATGCTCTCTAATGCCAGGAAAAGCGAGATCTTCGGTGGTGGTGGTGTTCTAGTCTGGACGGGGATCATGATGATGCAAAGACCTGCATGTCTTTCAGGGTGATTCGGTCGACTTGTCTGAGATACAATGATTAAATTGCAGACCCTGTCAGGATATTTAGGAGAAGTATTCGTTCTTATTTAATTTTATAGGTGACAATAACGGTTTCATCAATTCTAGCTGGTAGATGACTTCCTGGAAAGTGATGACATTCCATAGAATGGTGTGGCCAGCCAGATCCCTTAATCTTAACCCCATCTAAAATGCGTGAAATGCACTAGACAGATACATTAAAACACGCCAATTACATCTCAGAATCCGCCAGGATCTTCGAACTGCACTAGTAGAGTAATGCGCCATATTGTCCCAAGACTTCATTAATTGTCAATAGCACGATGAATCGTTATCAAACCTGCATGGCTGTCAGAGGTGACGGCTATCGTGTATCCATGAATCGAACAGTGAAAATATTCTCTTCCTTTACCTTCTCGTTATTAATGTAAAAAAATCTGATGTGGGCAACTTTCCCTATATAATGCAATGAGTTTATTTCTTTCACAGTAAAAAAATGATGTCAACGGCATAATGCTTTCAATGGGGAATTATATATTGGCGCTGTTCTGGATGACAACATATAAAACAATTTCGGAGTACTCAACTGACTTACATATCATGCAACTCTAAATGGAAAATTATCAATATTGACAGCATCAGCAATAAGCAATGTAATCCATATATTAAAATATTTTAATAATAAATTCTCAATTTTGCGTCATTTTTGTTAATTTAGAGTCATTTCTGCAATTTTGACGCTATTTTCGGAAATCTGGGGAAAAAGTATGACGATAGTTTATTAAATTAGTAGCCAAGTTCGTTAAGTTTATAGCCAAGTGTTACAGACAAAGAGAAATAAGAACATTTCCCATATATAATGACTGGTGGCGAATGTTCGGTGTCAAAATCTAAAACTATTACGCAAAGTACATTTTCTTGTGAATGGAATGAACTAGATCCATGGCAATAACAAATTTATTGCATAATATCTGTACTATTAAAACGTACTGAAATAGTTGCATTGCGGCTAGCTGCTATTACTTATTGTTGAACCCATTTCACGATATAAAAGTTGATATAAAAGTTGATATAAATCACGATATAAAGTCATATAAAAGTTGAACCCATTTCACGATAGTCAATACTTCGAGCTTTTGACAGAAGAGCACGTTTCAAATCGATCGTTTTTGAGTTGATGTCTGTCTGTGTGTGTGTGCGTGTCCGTCAGTCTATGGAAACGATATCTCATGAATGAATGGAGCGTTTCGAACAAAATTTGGTACAAAAATTGCAATCGGTGAATACTGCAAGCTTATTGATTTTAAATGCAATCGAATGTTCTGAAGATCCCCAAATTTTCGAATGAAATTTTCAAAAAATCAGAATCTTCAAAAATGTTATACAAATATTTGTTTTTTATGTATGTTTTTTTTTTCATTATGAAACGATAGACACACGTTTATAACGGTAGAATAAATTATTCTTCTCATATTGCACTTTTAAAAAAAAATGTATAAAAAAAAAACATAAAATTTAAAAAAGTATAATTTTCGAGCCCGTCACATACTTTTCCTATACTATGTTGTTGTTGAAACCCAGACCGTCCGACCTACCAGAAAGGTGTAAGGTAACTGTTTGGACGGTCGGGAAGTGCCACCCAATTTAGACCGGAACCCAGTGGGGGAGGCATCCACAGGGACCGTACCCTCCTTCCCCTACCACCAACCTCTCGGAAGGACTTTCGGATCCACATGTTTAACGTGATCGTACTACGCATGAACACGGCGGCAGTTTTGGCAGTGGCTGGAATCGAACCCGGGCCTACGGAGTGCAACTCCAGCGCGCTAACCAATGGGATAGCGCGCCCGTCCTATACTATGTTGTTGTTGTTGAGACCCAGACCGTCCGACCTACCAGAAAGATGTAAGGTAATTGTTTGGATGGCCGGGAAGTGCCACCCAATTTAGATCGGAATCCAGTGGGGGAGACATCCACAGGGACCTTACCCTCCTTCCCCTACCACCAACCTCTCGGACGGTTTCTATACTATGTATATAAGGAAAGTGAAAAGCGTTAACATTTCTCTCACATTTGATGAATCATGTAGCAATAAAGAATAAGAAAACGAAAACTCATAAAAATACATATTTTTGTAAACTCCAACACCAACTGGGATACAATGCATGTAAAAACATGGAAAATGAATATATGAAACAAAATGGAGTCGAGACTCCCAAAACAGGTATTTGAACTCAAATGCAATTCCTGTTTATGAACCTTATTTTAAATATTTTGCTTGATGTAATATAAAAACGCTCCCACTTTTTGAATTCTCTAAAATATTAGAAATGGTTGAGAAGTAATTTACTGTTTTTACCCCCAGAAGAACTTCATATTTGAGAGATAGATTTCCTTATCAGTTACAAAGTTAAATTCTATTTCAAAAGAGGCGGAGAAGATAATATAAATGACTGTTTTTGTATATTCATACTGCAAATATTTTAGCCTTCTACCAGTAGTGTGTTAGAGCTGCTGCTCATAATTTTTACATTCTTATACTATGTAATATAGTATAGAGAAAGTATTTTTTTTACGAAAATTCTCGTATTTGAGATTTTGATGCCGATATATGTTTAAAAACACCCTGAACACGTTTCGAATATTTTTAGAGTGATGTCCGTCTGTCTGTATGTCTGTGGTCTATTTCTTGTATGCACGATAGTGACCACAAATATTAATGAATTTTCACGAATTTTTATATCCGGCTTTGTTATAAAAAATCTATTTACTAGATAGAATTTTTTTTTTAAATTTGATCGAAAACTTCGAAATGTATTCGAAATTTTATATATTTTTTTAACATGACAGCATAGGACAAAATTTGACATAATCTTGCATGAAAGGGTTTATATATGGCACAATGATCAAGAGGCTTAAAAGTTTCAATCATTATTGTGAGAAATAGCGGCGATACAATTTTTACTTTCCTTATATACATAATGTATAAGGAAAGTATTGTGACGGGGTCGAAAATTCGAATTCGAGTTTTCGACGGGAGAGCACGTTTCAAGCATCCCTGATCACGAATCAAACATTTTTGAAGTGATGTCTGTGTGTGTGTATGTGTGTGTGTGTGTGTGTGTGTGTGTGTGTGTGTGTGTGTGTGTGTGTGTGTGTGTGTGTGTGTGTGTGAAAGTATGTGTGTGTGTCAGTGAGTCTGTGGAGACGATAACTGACGAACGAATGGACCGATTCGAACCAAATTTGGTACAAAAATCACAATCCGTAAACACTAGAAGCCTATTGTTTTTATATGTAATCGAATGTTCAGAACCCCCCTAAATTTTCGAATGAAATTTTGAAAAAATCGTCAAAAAATCAAAACCTTTAATAAAGTTACGCAAATAGACATTTCTTATGTAATTTTTCATTAGAAAACGATTGGCATAAATTTTAGAACACTACCATGAACCATTCTCGAGATATTGTACATTTTTCAAAAAAATTATGAAAAAGTCACATAAAAAAAAATTCCTATTGAGAAACATGTTCACTTTTCATATGTAATACCATGCGATAAATTGAGTGACATCATTCTCGTGGACCTAGCTCGTTCCATTCATGAAAAAATATACTTTGAATAATACTTTTATATTTGAACGCCAATAGTCATTTATCTGCTGTAAGAATAACTTTTTTCTTAGTGCATAACGCTTGGCGAGATTTTGGCGACGTATTTGGCGGAATGTCGCCAACTTGGCGACTTTTTTGAAATGTTGCTAAATTAATGAAAATCTCGCCAAATGGATAAAAATGATTCTAAATCAATGAAAATGACGACTAATTGTTGAAAATTCAATATCTTGGAATGAATATTAGTATCTACTATAAGAAAAACCTATTTTTTTACTGTAAAAGTAGTAAATTCATTACATTATATAAGGAAAGTCATGTGTTGCCCACATCAGATTTTTTATAATTGTGATGTTATTAGCTCTCTTTGGGAGACAAGTTACCCCCCAGAGGGCACATTATCACGCTATAATTATAATCATGTGGACATATGACATCGATTTTTCAAAAATTTACTTGTAAAATTTGAGAAAAAAAAAGTATTCTGGAATGAGAAACTCGATTTAAACTATACTCTCCAGTTAATTTTTCTTACGAACGAAATGTAAATTTTTTTATTTGTTATAAGCTCAGTTTTCAAGAATGTAAAAATATAATGTGTAAGATAATTCAAGCAACCCCTTGCGTGACCGGAGGATATAACAGGTAGCACATTTGGGTGCAGTACAAGTGGATCAGGTTTGATTTCCAGTTATGGACCAGCTTTGATTTGATCTTAAATTGAATCAAATACTCTAAAATTGGTTACCGAGTTAAAATATTGTGTTCCCGACCAAAAAGAGGGGTTTGAACTGTATTTGCCCTTGTTTAAAAGAGGGAGAACGTAAGAGATTTGAAGCTACATAAAAATAATTTTTGTAGTTACTTGTCTGAGCCCAATCGCGTATGGCACCTTCCTCTGTTTGGATCTAGTGTATTTTGGGCTCAGTGTAAGTCAAATGTTTTACAAACGATTTATTTATTTTACTATAAGGCTGTATCTCCTTATCTCTACATGTATCCATCCCTATTTTCATATCTGTACATATAATACTATTGAGGTCAGCAATTTTTTTTTATTGACGTCTATAAATTTGATAAATATCCGTTTTAGTTATATACTAAGACTAGCAGCAAATATCCGTTTTTCTCTAGGTTTAATTAGAAATAGGTAATTTTATATCCTGGATATTTGCTAAACAAAAGTATGCATCCAATGTTGAAATAAATATGCTGATCTATAATTTTTTCAATCTTTCAGTCGCTCAAAAATTGTCTAAATACGTCTTTGATCTCTACGAGGCCGTGGAATAAGAATACAGCATACAGCTGTTTCGAGAAGACGCTGCATCTCTCTTCGCCAGTGCTAAACAAGTGACTTGGGTATGACCTTGGTGCTGATTAGTTTTTGGTACGATTCGTAAAAATAGAACTCGTCTTTTTTTGCGAAATGGCCTTTAAAAATTTCATGTATCCACTCTAGCTGGAATACTAATCAACCAAATTTCACAAAATTTGGTAGATAAGTAACTTGTATAATACTCTGGTGCTGATTAGATTTTGGTATTAATCCGGAAAGACCAACCTTCCTTTTTTTACGAAATGGCCCACAGAAGTGTCATGTATCCATTCTAGCTAAAGTACTAATAGACCAAATTTCACAAAATTTAGTAGATAAGTTACTTGTGGGATACTCTGGTGCTGATTAGATTTTGGTATTATTCGAAAAAAACCATCCTGCCTTTTTTTACGAAATGGCTCTCAAGAATCGCAAAATCCCCAAAAAAAAGCTACGTATGTTCAAATATATCATTCAAATACTTGTTTTATACGTAATTTTTGATGAGGAAAAAAATAAGAACAACTCTATTACTCTAGGACTAACCGTTCTCGAGATATTTGAGATTTTTCGCATTTAGTTATGAAACTTTTAGAAAAATGTCCAATTACCAAATAAAACAGAAATTGAATTAAAAATGTAAATTTAGTGTTATTTTATGCAATTAAACTCAATTTAATGAATTATTAAAGAAATAAAGAAAAAATGAATTTGAGTCTGCAGGGAAAGTCATGTGCTGCCTACATCAGATTTTTAGAAATGGGTAAATATTTCCGACATACATTACGTACATACAATTTTTCTCTTTTGTATTATATAAATATACAACATTTCGTTCTGTGGTGATAATTACAAAATATTATTTATTAGGCGTAAACTTAAAAATTGTTACACAGAAAAAAAAATTGAACTATGAATTCTAGAAGTCGTGAAAGTTATGTTTGCGAGCTATTTATGGGAAGAAAATACATCATACATAATGCAGTTAAAAACATGATATCAGTTAATATCTGTATTCTTATGTATATAATTATATCATGTATTTGTCACGCTTGGCGATCAATTTAATAAATTTAGCGATACATTTGGCGCAATATCTTTACGTTGGTGACTTTTGTAGGATCCTGCTAAGTTTGCGATAATTCAATATATCTGAAAATTAAATTTAATTTTGTGGATAATCTTTATCATTTTTCTTGAACTATATTGTCTTAATATACTTAGTTCCAAATATAGCGAGTTCAACTTATAGAAAGACTACAATTAGGATTTTTTTTCATAACTTTATGCTTCATATAATATTTATTCATATATAAAATATTGATCTTTGTTTGGAATTGAATTTGAAGAAAACATATTTATACCTTATATCGCCATAAATAGATTCCCAAATGGCATCTAAAGACCTTGAAATAAAGGCTTTTGATTTATTTATTCTAGTACCAGGGGTATAGAACAACAGCAGCAAGAACGAAGACTGATCGTCCTAAGTTTCTCGTGACTCCTAGTGTAATGGAAACAAAACGGTGTTTTCTCTCTTATTGTGAGGAAACTAGCCTTGGGAAAAACGTCTGCTGGAGAATAGTAAGGCACCATCTAATGAAATATAGTTTGGTTTATTTTTCCCGTTTCTAGTAGTTATTACACTGACCAAACTTTATACGTGTGGCGTTCTTATTAAGTGTTGTTCATGAATAATTTATTAGCGGAGATATATTGTTTAGGTGCATGTGTTACTTTGGAAATATACTAAAATTAGAAAGTTTGAAATTTATTTTTATAATATAATGCATATTTGCGAAAAAGTTCTGTTGCTTTTATTGGGAAGCAAAATTAGGAAAACAATCAACTATTTCAAATTATATACGATTTTTTAAAAGTTAATTAGACGGAATGTATGTTATCAGATAATAATTACTTACTAAACACTCGTTAATTTAGAAAATGTGGATTTTATACTCACATAACCTGCCTAGAGGGCATTTTAATGTTTGTATCACACTCTTATATTACATAACAGTATCCATGGACCAGTTTCGCATTTATTATGTGGTCGTCTGCATAGAATAGCTGATATCTTCAATGACAGGAAATATGTACTTTTATTTAGATTTCGTACTCAAGTAATTATTTTAAGATATTTGAGAGAAATTCATTAAACTTTTATGGTGAATTTAATTAGAGTGGTAAAATTGAGTTCATTTAATAAAGAAATAATCTGTTTTCAGAATTCAAAATAATTAAACAGTTCATGTTAAGACATTCTTTTATACATAAAATAATTATGTGTGCAAATAACCTTGCGGCTTCAACCGGGAATCGAACCACGGATCACCTTACAGATCAGCCGATGTTCTACTGTTAAGATACTGGGACGGAACTGAACTTATCGCAAAGTCGATTTTGCATATGTATAATATAAAATGATGAAGAATACAAATAGTCAATATATAAGTAAGTTTAAATTACAAACTGTTTCTTGCTTTCTGCACTAGTTCCAGTAGATTTTATCTGTTTCAGTAATAGTCTAGCTGTTTTTATCCATAACGCCAACTACAGTCAACTATGTGATTCAAATCAATATGTATTTTATAAATTAAATGATGCTTACGCCACAGTTATACACATCACTAGGTATAAAGCCCATTGCGACAAGAATACACGGTCTCCAGAAATCGTCTTTGCGGCGTTTAGTTTCAATCTCTTCATTCAATTAAAGAGGTAACTTTAACGCGAGGTTTAAAACAACAGTCAAGTTTGCGAAGGACAGTAATGTCCATCCTTGCTTTATTGCACGCAAAGGACTGAAGAGACTGTGAGCTAGAAGGATGGAATATCCTCCTCCTAGAGTGGTATTTAATCCTCCTAGAGTGGTATTTAATCCTCCTAGAGTGATATTTAATCCTCCTAGGGTGGTATATAATCCTCCTAGAGGTTGACTCAAGAAACAAGGGGAGATACAGAGAAGAGGAGGGAATGTGGCTGAGCGTGAGGGAAGGGGGGGGGGGGGGCAAGAAAGAATCGGATTTAAAAGTGATCCAAGTTCAAGTTGCCCAATGAGTTCTGTAGCCACAATGTACAATTCCCAATTACCTATTGCGCTAATAACGTGATTTTGAAGTTTTGTGTAAAATTGTGTACATAAATTTCCTGATACCATTACCACTTTTAAATAATACTTTTGCAAACCACTCAAAGTAAAGAGCCTCCTACTCGAAGAAGAGAAACAGCGAACTACCGATTAGAAAAACTTATTTCATGGAATGATTGTTTTGTTGTGCAAAGGTTAAATAAATGTTAAGTATCTTATTCATGGCAGTAAAATGCATTTCAAAACTTGATAACTCATTCCAGGCATAGTGAAGTTATATAAATGGACACGTTTTGTTCATTAGAAATTCTATTCATTCAAATTTAAGATCAGCAGCAAATAGTTGTAATCTTCACCATAAACAAGAAGGCTTACTGTATGCACAGTAGCAAATGTTTAGCAGCTCATACTGGTTTGCTAGAATCATTGCCATTTGATTAACATCACCAAAATTTGCTTATTGTTATATTTTGCTTCTTGTTGATATAGTTTATTTGGTTATCATTATTAACGATTGCTTATTATTATTAGGATTCGCTTATTAAGTGAATTTATCATAGTCTGCTTTGTATCCCTCATAGGTTTTTGTCCTGCGTCTATGCAGAGCCTTACCATTCACTGTTAATAAGCTCTAATAACAGAAGAAACTATCTCGACATAGTATTTGTTGTTCTCTGTATGTTATTTAAATAATATTTTTCTGTCTGCATAATCCCAAATACTTTCTGAAAAGTTCCGCAAAGGTGTTCTCTCTGTACGAGATCATGAAAAGAAACTGTTTTTAGAATAACAAGCTATCTAGTGGCGGGAAAGGTGTACTGTAAAGATTTTATTTGGTTTATTTCTTTATCCTTTTTTAGTACTTATTACACCGGCAGTAGTTTATGCGTGCGGCACAGTTAGCGCTGTTCATGAATAATTTATCAGCGAAACGAAACTGTTCTGCTGCATGTTTTTTATATATATCATGGAAAGATGCTAAAATGAATATCTTCCAAATTAAAATTTTACTATATAGCGTATACAGAGTTCTTGGTTTACTCGTATCATTGCATTTGATTATTATTATCAAAATACGCTTATTATTATATTTTGATTCTTATTGATATAGTTAGTTTGGTTAATATTATTAAAGATTGCTTATTATTATTTGCTTATTAAATTAAGGTGTACTTATTTAATAAGCACAGGAGTAAGCAAATATAAAGTATACTTATTTAATGAGAATTTTTAATAAGAGTTCTTTGAAGACTCCTTAACACCCCAATAATTTTATAAGGAATTGTCCATGAGTATACACACGATTGGTCTATTTATAGTAAATGGACCACACCCGTTAAAATATACGTGATTGCAGTGCCGCAGTAGATAATTTCAAAAGTTTGGTTACTCAGCAACAAAGCAAGATAGATAAACGTCAATTAAAACTTGCAGATCATTGTCTTATGAGTAGGAATATACAATAAAACTGTAACAGAAAGGTCAATAAGTAAAATACACGTTATGTGAAGGATAAAGAAAACTAGCAACATAAATAAGCATAAATAACACAATAATGCAGCATACAACTGTTTCGAGGCTGCACTGGACCCCCTTCGTCTGTGCAAAAGATAGAATTTGGAAATTCATAACCTCGAAACAGTTGTATGCTGCATTATTGTGTTATTTGTGCTTATTTACGTTGCTCTTGTTTTCCTTATTACGGAAGGTATTTGATACAATATGGTTATTGACGAATTGATGTCCTGTTCAGGAATGATAAAGTAAACAACACTTACATGAACGGAAATTTAGAGGAGGGCCTATTTGAAAAGCTTTCCGTTAGAGACAATGCATATTTGATTTCCAGAAATAATACGAAAGTCAACAACTGCCTGTCAAACAGTTGTGTTATTAAGATCTCTAACACGGCGACATTTGCAATTCTTGTCATAGTCCGATGTGGATCGAAGATAGATGGCGCCACTCCGATTCAAGGACTTGGCGTTTTTCGACTCTTTTTTCACGGCCTTGCCACAGGCCAATAGTATGGCTAACATTTGCCACTCGCGTTGCGTGTTTACGGTACTCTCGTCCACGTTCATAAGTTTTAACTTAGTGAATTGTAATTTAATTGTATGGTACACATCTGTACTAGTTCTCTGCACAACATCTTGCAGACTAATGTGTACCCTGAAAAGGGCCTTTTTTCTTCACAACAAGAGCGACTTAAAAGAATTTGATAGAAACTGTAAATTGTAAATGTAAATTTTTATGTAAATTGTTATTCCTTTAAGCTGTAAATTTCATTGTAAACAGTACCTTAATATTTAATACTTTATACTTAACTTATTTTTGTAATTACATTATATACTTTATTTATAAACTTGTAATTTGCTCCAATCATTCTGATTGGTCCCTGCCCCGCCCCCTTTCCTTTCCAGTACCTACTTCCGGGTTCAGCCTTCCAAGAAAGTGTCTTCATGTCAAGCATGCTGTAAGCAAGTTCATCGAATCAGAGCACCCTCTCCAGAGATGAGTGCATAAACTAGATCAATTGCTATTGCTATAACTAATGGACACTACAGTATTTTCGATGTGGGGTTACGCGTCTGAGACGCAGGCACCCCGTAATCAAGCGTCTTGGCTTGGCTATTTTATGGAATTCATTATTTTCTCTGACAGAGAGTATTTTAAATAGGTTCTTCTTTAGATTTCTACTCACGTTGTTTATTTTATAATTCTTGAATAGGACTTATAGGATCAGGAATCATTATAGAATCACGAATCCCACAATTACAGTATTGTGTCAAATAAATGTCTTCTGCGACAGTTTTGTTGTAAATTCCTACTCATTATATAATGATTTAGAACTTTGTAATCGGCGATTTTAGTCTATCTCGCTTTGCCGAGTTCGTGATCTTAATTTTTAAATTCTCTCCTAGGGGCGTTGCAATCCCTTTTTACTTTCCTTATATACATAATGTATAAGGAAAGTATTGTGACGGGGTCGAAAATTCGAATTCGAGTTTTCGACGGGGCAGCACATTTCAAGCATCCCTGATCACAAATCGAACATTTTTGAGGTGATGTCTCTGTGTGTTTGTGTGTCAGTGAGCCTGTGGAGACGATATCTCACGAACGATTGGAGCGGTTCGACTGAAATTTGGTAGAAAAATCACAATCTGTGAATACTGGAAGCCTATTGTTTTAAAACACAATTGAATGTTCAGAACCTCCCTAAATTTTCGAGTGAAATTTTGAAAAAATCAAAACTGTTAATAAAGTTACGCAAATAGATATTTCTTATGTAATTTTTCCTTAGAAAATGATTAACATAAACTTTAGAACGCTAGCATGAACCGTTCACGAGATATTGCACATTTTTCAAGTAAATTTATCAAAAAATCCCATAAATTAAAAAAAATACTAACTGTTAAGAAACATGTTCACTTTTCATATGTAATATCATACGATAAATTTGGTGATATCATTCTCGTGTATCTAACCGTTCCATTCACGAGAAAAGATACTCTGAGTAATACTTTTATATTTGAACGCCAATAGTCATTTATCCGCTGAAGAATAACTTGTTTCTCCGTCCATAACGCTTGGCGAGATTCTGGCGACGAATTTAGCGAAATGTCGCCAACTTGGCGACATTTTTAAACGTTGCCAAATTAACTGAAATCTCGTCAAATGGATAAAAATGACGCTAAATCAATGAAAATGATGACTAACTGAAGAAAATTCAATATCTGGGAAAGAATATAATTATCTACTATAAGAATAACATTTTTTTAACTGTAAAAGTAGTAAATTCATTACATTATATAAGGAAAATCATGTGCTGCCCACATCAGATTTTTTTCTACCGAAAATGGTTATTATGCTCTAAATAGGCATAATGTGTATACTTCATGAACTTTTTATTCCAAAGTTATTTGAGTGCAAGGCTTTCCTAAGAAACCTATATATGCAAATGGAATGTTTTATTGCATTGATTGAAAAGAAATATATTGAAACTGATACAGGTTTATTAGTGATAAATAGAGGATAATTCGAGAACTTCCTTGGAGTATAATTAATTATTGATGTCTCAATACTTCTGAAAATATCGATCTTAATTTGGCGTTAATCTTAGGTCAATAAATGATGCACGCTTAGATTATTAAATGAAATATTGATATTGATTTTCACTCACTGACATATATTTTGATAAATAGATATGCTCTAAGAGCAAAGAGGCGTTCATCTTAGAACTATATATATAAAAGTGTTCATTTTAGCACTTCACAAGTTAGTTACCAATACGATATTATTATCATCCGTTTATCTTTATTATTTACTTATCATTATTATTTTTGGTATGAAACCTTTTAGTACGCGGGATAAAGTAAAACTTAAAAAAATAATGTGACTTAGATAAAACGGAAGTAGAGGTATGTAACAGAAGTGAAATCATATTGTTACGAATACGTAACTGAAAACCATTCTTGCAATTCGAAGGTCTGGGTCATTTGACCTTGGCGACGAGATCCGTGAGCTTGGCAACGAATTTGTCTAAATATCGCCAACTTGGCTACTTTTGGCAAGTTTTGAAATTTATGGAATTTTGTTGTTTGACTAATAATCTTACTACTTACGTGCTCTTTCCAGAACTTTAGACAGAGATTTTACCCTTTCGTGCGGAGACGTGGACTGGTGGGCTGAAGGATAGTCCATATCGAATTTCCCCCAGGATCTCCTTGTAAACGCTCTTCAATTTCCCTCATATTTACTTTGTTCTTAATGCCTTGTATTGTATATATCAGTTCTGAAAGAAAAGGGTTTATGTCTTTTCTGAGGACTCTAGACTTACTTATTCTGACCATTTTGATTTTAACTCCCCTTTGGCTGATTCTTATTTTTCTAATCGTGTTCTTACTTTCGGCAAAGAATTCTTTGATCCTGATTTTGAGATTTAAACGGATGGGTCGAAGTCTAGCAGCGAGGTTGGGCTTGCTTTTTGAGTTTCGAAAAGTAATATTTTAATTCATTCTTACTGTTGCAAACTTAAATTTCATATTTCTATTTTTCAAGCTGAACCAACAGCTCTAAACTATGCTATAGAATTGGCTATTGGTAATAATTGTAAGGCTCCTTTTTATTCTGATAGCGAATCCTCTATTTCTGTTTTGGCTTCTGACTGGAATAAGTCTAATTTAATTTCAAATAAATTTATCAAAAGTTATATAAAATTAAAAAGTAGTAAGTATCGTCAAATATGTTCACTTTCCGTATGCAATATTATGCAACATCATTTTCGCGAATCCAAATCGTTTTCAAATTATTCCATTCACGACAGAAGATACATTTGGTAATAGTTTTGTATTTTGATGTTCAAAAATTTGCCAATAGACATTTGTTTCATGCAATTGAAATTAATTAAACTAATGAGGCCCTCGGGCGTACAGACAGAAAGTAATTTAAAAAACCGGTGTATTCATGGGATATATTACTATAATAAAAACAACAGTCAATCACCGTCTACGTAGCTACTACACAAAATTAGGCATTATAGTACTCATTGTTAGGAATAAATTAGGAATGAGTCCAATACCAGTTTTTTTTTCAGTATGTGATATCATATTCAACGTAGATCTCCATAATTCTTTATTGTTAGTTATATTATAAGTTAAAATTAATCCAATATCCAGCTTCGTTTTCAGCATATGATGCCATATGCAACGTAAAGCTTCAGAATTCTTTATTTTTCTAAATAAATTAAAAATGAATTCAATATCTAGCTTCGATTTCAGTATCTGATATCATACACAACGTGGAACTCCAGAATTCTGCTTTTTATATATAGATCTCAACTTCATTTTGGTGAGGAATTTGCACGTGAGTATGAGTAAGACATTCGTTTGGATTAGTAAGTTGTCAAATGCGTTCAATTTCAATTTACACCTTGTTTATTCAATGCTAAAATCACTGTTCTATAGACCTTGTACAAATTTTTTTCCCTGTGAAAAATGTAAAGTCATTTCATTATATAGAAAAAGCCATCTTCTGCCCACATTAGATTTTTGAAATTGTAAAGTTACATTTGCACCACGAAATAATATTAGTTTATTTGGTACTTCGAAATAACTTTTATAGGTTGGCCTCAAGAAAAGCAAAATATGTTAACAAAGAATTGAATGCCAAAAACACTGTGCTGCGGATTTTTATACCATTACTTAAGATCTTAGCGATCGTCATTGCATTATGTAGGGAAAGCTATGTGATGCGCACATCAGATTTGCTTACTCCTCAACCATGGATATAGGAGCTGCAATACAAGAACGGAGACTGATGATCCAAAGTTTTTCGTGACTTTGAGTAATGAGGACAAAATGGTGTTTTCTCTGTTGGTTTGTATGAAGGAAACAACTCTGGAGAAACAGAAAGAACTTATAGAAAGCAACCACGCAGAAGGCGCCAACTGGAGAAAGTATTCGACTTATTTGCTCTGTTATTTAGTAGTAATTACACCGACCAAGGTTTCTGATTGCGGCGAACTTATTAAGCAAGAGTAAATTACAAGAAGAGAAAAACTGTTTCTCTGCACGTTTTTCCAGACGCATCTTTCAAAAACATTGGAGGCTTGAAATCCAAAAGGTTTTACCAGATACATCTTTTAAAGACATTAAATGACTTTAATAGTCATTCAATGTCTTTGAAAGATGCATCTGGAAAACCATGTACAGAAACAGTTTTTCTCGTTTTGTAATTTACTCTTGCATAATACGAGTAAGTTCGCCACAATTAGAAAAAATTTTTGAATTGAAAATTTGAAATTGAAATTTTTTTTTTCAAAGACGTTGAAAGATTTGGCAGATACATGTGTTGAAATATTGAATGAATTTGAATTATCGGATTTATTTTTCAAAGTCATCGAAGGGTTTGTAGATACATCTTTTAAAGATATTGAATGACTTTGAGTGGATGGATTTTTTTCAAAGATAATAAAGTGTTTTCCAGATACATCCTTTAGCAAGGTTTCCCTTAAACCTGGGTAGCTCAGTTGGAGAGCGCTTAACTTGATATACAGAGGTTGGGATTGGAGATCTTCTTCGGAAGATATTCATATTAGCACCGAACTATATTGCTCATTCTGGTTAACGAAATAAAAACTGCGCTAAGAAAAGTATTAAACTGAAAGAAAAAATCTGATGTGGGCAACACATGACTTTCCTTATATAATGCAATGAATTTACTACTTTTACAGTTAAGAAAATGGTATTCTTATAGTAGATACTTATATTCCTTCCAAGATATTGAATTTTCTTCAATTAGTCGTCATTTTGATTGATTTAGCGTCATTTTTATCAGTTTGGCGAGATTTTTGTTAATTTGGCAACAATTAAAAATGTCGCCAAGTTGGCGACATTCCGTCAAATTCGTCGCCAAATTCTCGCCGAGCGTTATGGACGGAGAGATAAGTTATTCTTACTATTGGATAAATGACTATTGGCGTTCAAATACAAAAGTATTACTCAAAGTATCTTTTTTCGTGAATGGAACGAGCTGGATCCACGAGAATGAAGTCACCCAATTTATCGCATGGTATTACATATGAAAAGTGAACATGTTTCTCAATAGGAATTTTTTTTTATATGACTTTTTGATAATTTTTTTGAAAAATGTGCAATATCTCGAGAACGGTTCATGTTAGCGTTCTAAAATTTATGTCAATCGTTTTCTAATGAAAAATTACATACGAAATGTCTATTTGCGTAACTTTATGAGCGGTTTTGATTTTTTGACGATTTTTTCAAAATTTCACTCGAAAATTTAGGGGGGGGGGGGGTTGAACATTCGATTGCGTATAAAAACAATAGGCTTCCAGTGTTTATGAATGGTGATTTTTGTACCGAATTTCGTTTGAATCGGCCCATTCGTTCGTCAGTTATCGTTTCCACAGACTCACTGACGCGCACACACACGCACAGACACACACACAGACATCACTTCAAAAATGTTCGATTCGTGATCAGGGATGCTTGAAACGTGCTCTCCCGTCGAAATTTCGAATTCGAATTTTCGACCCCGTCACAATACTTTCCTTATACATTATGTATATAAGGAAAGTAAAAAAGTTGATTCGTTGAGGCCGGAACGATATGTCCAAGTAGTTAATTCGTTAGGAAAGCATGCGGTACTTTTGTCCTCGTTAGGTAGTTGTTTGATCCTCGTGTAGTATGGGCACGATAAATATGTAGGTTCGAAAGTGCATCCGAGAAGTGATAGATTAAGAGAAGGATGGTACGATCTCTGTGGATGCCATTCCCATTGGGTTCCGGTTTAAAGTGGGTGGTACTCGTATTTTCCCAGTCGACAAAATAGATGCACCTTTGGTTAGATCGGACGGTCTGAGAAGAAAGAAATATTTGTCTAGGTGAAAAAGAATTTACCATAAAATAGGTTAAAAGAAATGCAAGATATTCTACTGATAGTGGATAGCTCAGCTGGTCGATTTCTAGTTTCTCTTCTTGAAATCTGCGTAACTCTAAAAGTGATTGGTTTGTTAAATATTTTCTATTTACAACTTCTATAGTTGAAATGAGTGCGTTTTTACATTAATCAAGTGAGAAAAAAATTATTACAGCATTTTTAAAAAATAAATAACTACGTATATTTATAATGCAATAGTACACGACATGGAGAGTGTAGAAAGTGTTCTTGATTATATTTTGATAATTTATTTATACAAAAATATTGATATCAGCATAGTTGACATAAGATTAAACTTTGTTCATTAAATGATGAACATTTAGCTAAATAACTTCAAGGATTTTTTTAGCTCTGTAACTTAAATATTAATATTTATTTTAGCTTAAAGGGATGCATCTTAAAGAACATCAGATGAACAAATACGAGTATACACACTCAAGTGAAAAAATTTATGGGATATCAGTATGCAAATTTAGAAGTGGATATGAGAAAACGCATCGACTTACTGGTGTAAATAATATGACTTTTTAATAATTTTTATCCAAAATATATTTTATGATAATAAATTTAATTTTATATATTTATATTCAGAGCATATTTTTAAACTATAAATTTTCTCACTTGGACGATATTACCATTATTATTCCGAGATTAACCATGTCCTGCCAAAGAAAATCTTTAATTTCAACTATTTCATGTTTTAATTATGATATTTGAAAATACATTTTAGTATTGGTATTTTAATTATTATATTGATATTTTAATTATGATATTTGTTTTAATAATCTGCAAAATGCAACCATAAAAAATTTCATAGTAATGTGTGAATTCATTCTTGATTTATTGTGTCCGTCTTACATTCTCTCTCTACCAAATGCATAGTCACAAAACCCGCATATAGGGACGCTCTTAAATTTAGGATAGCGTCCTTATTGCAGAAAACACCATCCACAGACAGGGTTTAGCCTTATTATGGTCATGCTCACGTCGGCATGGAGAAGCCGATATTTGCAATGGTAGCAAGTTCACATAGTAAGTTTTCTTGATGCCAACTCATCTAACGGCTACCTTATATGGTTACGCACCTGAAACGCACGAATCAGGTTCATTGATGCTATTATTTGCAATGGGACCACGACCGTAACATAGAGAACGTCCCACTGTAGACGGGTTCTGCCTGTATAATTAAAATGAGTTTTGCAACGTAGCTGGCTCTAATTCACTAATAAATTGAGCTCAAACTGTAACCACATTCTACATGTAGGCCATGCAAATATGGACCTTGATGTGAATTCGTTCAAGTTAGAGCTCCGTGTTTTGTGAGTTTATGTCAGTTGGTGGTAAAATTGGCTTTGGTAAGTGACCGTTGTACGCCGGTAAATTATGACATAGTAGATATTTCTTTGTTTCTATTGCAGTAAATGTGTTGCTAAGGCACTATGAAGCACATTTGTCCTCTATGATAACAACCAGTAAAGAAGTTAGTTGTTGTAACGGATGCTTCATTTTTAACACTTTACAACATAGTTGAAAAGTGTTTATGGCTTTGTTCATTATGTCTGTCTGTCTGTTAGCACGATAACTGCCGTAAAAATGACTTTATTAAAATTAAATTTTAGTATGTTATTCAGACGGTCTGTGGGACCTATGGGAATATAAATGAATAATATCACCCAATTAGTTTTGGATTGAACCCGGGTTGAAAAAATGAAATACATTGAACCCTATGGGACCTAATTTTTCAAACATTTGTTAAGCGGATTTAAAATTCACAAATTCGAAAATTTTAGAAAATATTCAAATTATCCCATAAAATATATAAAAAAATTTAAGCAAAATATATTCAGTAGTTTTTTAAATAAAAATTAAAATAATAATTACACCTTTTATATGAAGCGAGCACTTGGCCACTATATGAAAAGATCACATGACCCACTTCAAAATAAAATATGGCATCTATCTTGTGTCAAAATCGTGATTTTAAAAGTTCTTTCTAATTCATATTTTTAGTGTTGCATCCATCCTAAAATCGCATTATTTTTGCTTAAATTCTGTGCATCTACATACTGAAATAACGCAATTACAATATATTTGAGTTTAAAGGATCATCCAACTTTGATTATTTCTACAACAAAGCCTATTTTTCACTTATGTAAAATGTAAATACCAAAAGATAATGATTGAGTTGTACAAGAATTGCTGCATTTCTTTAACGCAAAATTATTTAGCTCATGGAGTCTGTAATATAGTTGATATGAATGAAATATCAATTGATTTTACAGAGAGAAGGACGATTTTTTCGATGAAGTTTTAAGCATAGAGTTTAATTACTTGTATCTCCATGGTCTTACGTTTTTAAATAAAATAAATTATTATAGAATTGTGATGAATGAAATGAATAGAAAAAATGTTTATCAATGAAGTGCTGCTTTTATAGAGAGAGCCATGCTTGCTATATTTCGATGACCTCATTTGAATAAATTTCATTTCTTTTCGACGAAGTTTTCAAATATAATAAATTATTGTACTATTATGACAATTTTAAAAATATTATCTAGGAATGTATCGCATTTTAGAGATGCTTAAACCAGGCAATTTATATTTCAATGCCGTCATTTGAATAAAGTTTATTTTTTTCGATCAAGTTTTAAGTTTTCAAATATAATAAATGAATGTAGTATTGTGATAATTTTAAAAATATTACCGAGGAATGTATCGCATTTTAGAGATATTTAAATAAATTTGCATTGAAGTTGGAAAGTGTTTCATAATCAATGCTTTATGCATGATTGATCTTTCTTGTTATATATTCTAAACATCTCTTATGGGTGAGTTTTATGATTATAAATTGTTCACGGGTAGCAAGCTTATTAAAGCATAGGAGTGTAAAACTCTAAGAAGTCTGTCTCTGAATGTGAAAAGTGCATTAGTGTTCTCGAATTAATTTGCAGTGCTTTAGAAATTTTTCTGTGATAACAACTACATAGTTTACGAAACTCAGTTACCTTGCGTGTTTTATTTTAAGATTCTGACTGACAGAAATAATTTAGTTTGAGAGAAAAAAAAGCAAAATAAGAAAAAAAATATAAGAATAAAAAGAATTAGAAAAATATAGCAGATATTACATGCTATATTAATGCTCATCATCCATACTTGCCCCAACTTTAACAAGATAAGTATATACTGAAACTTTGATAATTTATTATTTTACTTGGGCAAACCTTTTACATCCTTTCATGATATTGCATCTACAGTGTTTTGTGAAAACACCAGCTGCTACGAAAAACTAGCGTGTACCTTACTGACGAAAACTTGGATATTTTTTGTTATGTTTGTATGCATATTAAAATGCTCTCAGTCTTAGAGTTCGCCGATAATCTTACTTTATCACTGTTAGGATTAAGACTATTTTAAGCAAAGATCGAGTGATTTTATATAGAAGATAAATAGTGATCTATAGTGAAATTTATATAGAATACAATCGCTGTGTAAACCATATAGTACTTAAATTGGAAATACGGGGTGTCTCATCAAGACCTCATAAACTTTGCAGAACGAGAATCCCCGTTCGGAGTACATAAAAAATGAGCCAAGAACGATACGTCTATGATGCATAGTTTTTGAGAAAAATGCGAAAGAAAAATTATGACGTCCCATCCGGTGCACGGAAAATAAGCTATATTGAAAACATACGAAACTGTACAGCGAATGAAAATAAAATATTTAATAAAATGAAAATGTTACCCTCATTATGCTTGGGAAAAGTGACATAATAAGAGACTGACGATAGGTGCATGTCTGTTATGCAAATGGCTAGTCGTCGTTTGTCTCATATAAAAGGAGGCATCTGAAAGATACCGGTATTCTCCGCATGCTAAGAATGTATTCCGTTCGTGAATTTTGTGACATGTACTTTATCTTCCGTCAATGTAAGGTAAAGCCTTACGAAATGCGGGGGAGTATGCTCGTTGCTATCTACGACGCTGTCGTCCTGATGCCAATGTCATCTGCAGGTTGGGTGACAGACTGAGAAATACTGGACGCGTTCATCCGACAGAAACTCTTGCCGATGTTGGTGGAAGAACCCACGGCGGCGGGCTGACGTTATTACAGAAAGATGCAATACTGCGACGGGTTGAAGAAAGTCCGGAGTTGAGCACACGTGCACTAGCCGGACAATTTAATTCGAGTAGCAATACTGTGCATAGGATATTATTGGCAGAGAGGCTTTACCCATTTCACTACAGAACCTTTCAAGTACTGCATGCCGTGCACCGACGCATCAGATGCCGTGCACCAAAGCAGCGACTTTTGTGAATGGTTATTGCAACAACATTAAGCCGACAATGCTTTCATTGTACATATCATGTGGACGGCTGAAGCATGTTTCACACGTGACGAGGTCTTCAACAGTCCTAACAGTCATGTGTGGGCAGAGTTCAATATACATATAATCAGACTTCAGAGACATCACGCCCGCTGGTCTGTAATACTCGGCAATCGCATACTCGACAATCGCATTGTTGGACTATATATACTGCCTGAACCGCTCATGGGACATTCATACTTGGTATTTCTCTATGATGTACTAACTGATTTCTTCAATGACAAACCCTTATCGACAACACATGGCCCCTATGGTTCCAGAATGATGGACATCGGCGCATTTCAGCTCTCCTGTACGTGATTGGTTGCATATGGAATAAATTAGCAATTACATTAATATAGCAATTAAAAAATGGAAAGCCATCACTAGCTTAAGGGGTGTCTTCTTGAGTTAAACTGAGAGAAACGTAAACTTTGAATATGAGACATTTTTGCGTTAAGAATTTTGCATTAGTGTCCGTTTGGGAGTTGTAGAGTAGTAATTATATGAAAATATTGTAAAGCAGCTGACAAAGATAAAAAGACAGATATACCAAGTCATGTCAAAATTGTATACGAGTCAGATTTCAGGAAATCTACTTTCGTAGAAAGGCATAAGCCAATAAATATATATTTCAAATACGACACACAAGTGGGATGATGAAAATGTTTATTTTTTGAAATAAAATGCATATAGTATACAAAAAATATAAAAAAAATATAAAAAATATATAAACATAAAAGTTGGTAAGTTGTACTTTTTTATGCAAGCTTTTACAAATTGTTGCAAAACCCTGGGCATGGGCGCACAAAACTCCAGAATTTCGCAGAACCCGGTTTGGAATCACTGGGCTCGAGAAAATACATACATTGCACATATACAACTACACATTCACACGGGCATCTCAGAAAAAGGTGTTTTGTTCTTAAGTGCTCAAAACGTTAAAGTCCATCAAAAAACTCGAATTCCCATTTTCGTCACCATTAGAATTTTTTCCCTATACATTATCATGTGTTGTGGGGAAAATAATAATATTGCTCTTTTAGTTATGTTACAAATATAATTATGTTACAAATATAATTATACTGCAATATATAAAACAAATATAATAAAATTTATGGCATGCTGTTACTTTATAGCATGGACTATGTTACAAATATAAATAATTGTAACATAATTTATGCTATAACATAAATGAGCATTTTTTTTATATACATTTACAAAAGTCTCATCTTAACAACCATAATGAGGAAACAAACTTAAAGGCAAATAAACATGACATGATTTATATGTAAATGCATTACCTGAAAGCGTAAATGTTAATCATCTTCCATTATCACATTCTTTTAATAACCAAGAAGCCTTTTAGTTTGAGTTTTGTTGATTCAGAAACCCCATGAATACAGTTTTGGGAAAACTGGCATCTGCTACTAATAGCAGCAGATCTTGGGCAAATAAAACTTTCCTAGGTTTTCGGTCTTTGTTTGCTGCTTAGAGAGCCTTTTATACAAATAATATTTCAAATTTTATTACTTAGATAACACGCTAGTACTTTAAGTGGAAGTGAAAGGAAAATTCTATACGATAAAGCAAAGTGCATTAAAAGTTTTTAATGCACTTTACTTTAGAATTTACTGCTGCATGGTATGACATGAACTATGTTCAGTAAATTCATTTTATAGTTTAATTAAAATACAATCTGTTTGGCATATTTGAGACAAATATTTTATTTCTATTTAATATGTGTATAAAACCTCTGCCCAAAACATAAATAACCAGTGAGTGTTCATATACGAAATTTGATAAAAAAAAATACACGGATTAGTCTCACAGAATTTTAGTAATAAATATTGTTCTACATAAAAACGGACCCCTCAGTAGCAACAGACCGTTGCCAGCGCCTTTTTAACTTTGAGAAGGAAACACATGTGGTAATTGCTTTTAGATCTACCTCAGAACTTTCTTCGATCGCTTCAAACGGTATCTTTTCAATGAGCTTTTCATTTCTGGAAGCAAAATAGTCAGATCAGTAAGATGAGGACTATGGTTGGAAACAAAGATCGAGCTAGAAATTTTCCAGAAGAGTAAAAATACTCCCTGACTTGATTTTAAGGAGTATTTTGCTTTCCAGAGGAGTAATTTTTAACAAATGTACAATTACCCTCAAATCTCCAAGTATTTATTAAATTTATTGTATTTTGTATAAAAAAGAAATGCACTATACTCTTTATTTGTGTTAATAAACAAAATACATTGTGGATCTGATAGCACAATTAATATACCTTATAAACATTATGAAATGAGTTTTAAAATATTTAATTTGCGATTCTAAAAAATACTTTTTTCTTTTTTGTTTACTAAATCGGGACGTAAAAATATGCATTACTTAATTTATAAAGCGTATTTGCTTATTTTATAGATTGAAATACGCGTATAGCGGCGTTATCTCGATCTTTGGTTGTAAAATAAGAGTAAATCAGTTCTTTATCAGTAACTGACGAATCAGAAAGGAAGCATGAGTTAGAGGGTTGAAGGTCCAGACAACACGACCACCCCTAAGGTTTACGGTAACTAACTGTGTGGCCGGAATGAGTTGTCATGATGCAGCATCCAAGATCCATTTTCTTAATCTCTTATAATTCCAAGTCTTTTATAGTGCTCGAAAGCAATATAAGATAAAATAATTGTTAATTATGATTGATTGCCACTATTTTTTTATAATAATAGTTTAAATATTTGTGGTCTTTTTCATTGTTGGTTGGGCTCAACATTTTCAATATTGGTTGGGCTGGTTGGGCTCAACATCAATAGGTTTCTAACATTCCATTTGATATAATATTTGTATTTAATTTAATCTAAGTTACTCTATGCGTGCAGGAATTATCGTGTTCATACAATTATTACACCTTCACATAAAAACTCATCTTACCAGATACATAGCATACACAAGCATCACCTCAAAAATCTCGGATTTAAGTTCATAGATGTTAAGAACATGTAAGTCAGTAAAAAATTTAAATTCGAATTCTAAACTCTATCACAGTACTTAATCTAAACGTTATACTAGGTATGTACAAAGAGTAAAATGATAGGTTAATAGAACTCTATGGTGCTCTTATGTCTTTGTAAAATTGTGTTAACTCTACATGTCAGATGTAGAAACCTTAAATATATCGAGTTTTGATTTTTATAAGGACCCTAAGATTTGTTAGCGATTTTTTAATTTACAAGGTTTGCGATAAACAAGATACTATTATATAGAACAGAGTCTCGATTATTCGCGTTCCGATTATCCGATATTTACTGTTATCCGAGGAAGCTCTTTATATATATATATATATATATACAGTGATTTATCACCTTTCTGATGAAGTTTGAAAATGAACTCTTGTGAAGTCCTGGAATTTTTTTCAGTTAAACCAACAAATAAGATGGTTATGAAGATTATCTTTCATTCCAAGAGCTATTAAGAAGTATTCCAGTTTCAGAAGCTCTGGCGGCAAAATACATTCATGAATGAGGATAAGAAGATAACCAATGATTTGATTACTAATTAAGTGAGTGGCGGAAAAGAAGAATGGTGAAGATGAAAATTATGAGTATTCAGGAGAGGGATCAAAAATTTCGCTATGGTTTATATGAAGATCTCACTACCATGTATCAAACTGCAATATGAGGGTGTTCCCGAATATGTACAGCATGCATTAAACAAATAAACATTTAATTATATATGCATTTATTGCACATTTTTTACAGTACATATTTTCTTAATGTCAGGTATGAATGAGATTTTATGGGGAGAGGGGAGTACATTGTCATAAGGTTTATGCTAAATAGTGCAATGTTAAATAATATGATGTTTTTTCCATGTTAACTGAGTTTATCGTATAAGATCTCTTCTATGGCTACAGTAGCTTGAATAATATGACCTCTATTGTATATATAAAGCAGATATATTCAGAAGTTATATAGATCTGAAGTTTCGCTACAATCTAAAATCTAGGGCGCGGTAGCCCATTGGTTAGCGCGCTGGAGTTGAACTCGGTAGGCCCGGGTTCGATTCCAGCCACTGCTAAAAAACTGCCGCCGTGTTCACGCGGAGTACGATCACATTAAACATGTGGGTCCGTAAGTCCTTCCGAGAGGTTGGTGGTAGGGGAAGGAGGGTACGGTCCCTGTGGATGCCTCCCCCACTGGGTTCCGGTCTAAATTGGGTGGCACTTCCCGGCCGTCCGAACAGTTACCTTACACCTTCCTGGTAGGTCGGATTGTCTGGGTCTCAACAATAACAACAATCTAAAATCTGGAGAACAAGAATGTAGTGTCAACTACAGAGGGAATAACTGCCATTCTAGAAACCCAATGGGTTAATGGATCAAGCTCAATCCATTTGAATGTAAACTGTTCATGTGGAGATCTGTAGTTTGAAATACTTTTGCGACATAGGATAATTACAGTCTTCTTAATAAAGCAAAAATTAAATCAATTTTTATCGAATGTCAATTTAATTTTAACAGAAGAAGAGCATAAAGATTCAGTTTTCATTCGTGAGTTTCCTTTTTTTCTTCCCGTCCGTTTACAATAAAGGAGTAAAGACGTGTACGAGAAATTTGCTTCAAAATCTTTAGTCAGCGTGAAAAAATATATACATTTAATTTGAGCATATTGAGCACAGTTTTTAATTTGAGCATATCCCCTTTATGATTATATCTCGTAAATTTCACGATTTCTTGATTTTGGTATGATTGTGCATCTCGACAACGGATGCACAATCAACGACAATGGATGCACAATCAACGACAACGGATGCAATTTGGGTAGAGTGAGAAATCCTGTGGAGCACCCCTAGGTGAAATTAACCACGCTCAGCTGAACACCCTTGACAGAGAGAGCGCATTTCCCCTAATAGATGTGAGAGGGAAATATAAATTGAAACTGACAGGGTCTAGAGAGGTACATTGATATTATCAAATGGGAAATGTATCGGAGATGTCGTTATCGAGTAGTATAAAATGTTATGTTGAGCAAATATGATATGAAGGATATTTGTTAATTTATAGTGTAATTTACAAAAATATGAGTATTTGTATTGAGGGGACCACTTCCACTTAAGAAGAAAATGCACTGTCAGTAATTCAGAATATCACGTGACTTGTGGAGATGAAGGATTTGTGTCCCCATTGAAGTGTGGGTTATTCGCCAATGGCGCTCGAATGAATAAACCTTGCATATTGGATTCAGTGAATCACTGAGATCTGAACATCATCAATATTCGATCTTTGAAAGGATGTACAGCAAAATTCATCGGTAGTAGGACTAATAGGATGCAATCCTATATAAAAAGCAGTGAAATGAAGTGGTTGCGTAAGGCAGAAATTGAACCTTCAATTTTAAGGAGAATGTAGGGTCCACTTTTGTTATAAAAAATAAGAATGTCGTCTCAGTACCTCAATGGTAAGAGCGTCGCCAAGCCAGGCAGGAAAATACATAGTTCGTTTGTTAGACAAGGCGTAAATTCTTTACAGTGCTAAAAGATTAGTTTCATAGCGTCCTTACATCCCTATTATTATTTTTATTTGACTTTTAATACTAGTATAAAATATCTCAACTTTCGCTATGGGGATATTTTTATACCGCCTAAATTGATAATGAATTTGTAATATAAGTGCAGTTGAGGTTAGTCAATGAATATAAATGTTTCACTCATATCAGACATCGCTCCCTTTTAAGTCGTTACCCTTTCTGAAAAACACAACTGTATTGCCCGCCATACACATACAGTTTGGTATTCCGATCAGTCTGAATTGTCTAAATAACGGATGTGTAAGGTGTGACCTTCCGGCCGAATCTTCCGTCCACAGCATCGAGGTAGTATTATATGGAGAGAGGTTAAGGGTTGCAATCATCGTCAAAGATAAAGGCAGGTGTTGTACGGACGAATTTCCCGAGAACACGTTTTCTCCCCACTGTCACCCTATACATTTCAATGGCAATTTCAACCCAAGAGCGTACTCGAGAAATATAAATGGTAAAATAATGGTTATGTACTGTTGCAATTACGGCTGCAAGTAAAAGCATGCACAAGGAGGGCTTTACTCTTTTCATGGATAACATTTGTTTCCATTATATATCTTACAAATAGAGTTAAAAAGGAATTGTGCTAGATTTTAGCGTGGTGCATTTCATTTGGCTATTAATTTCATTGCTTTTAATGCTGTATAATTAGAAGTTTTGCTTTATTTTTGGTGTTTGTGATATTGCAAAATACTTCTAATGTCATTCTAACACCTTAAGAAAACATTTGGAGTACTTTGCTGATAGTTATAGAGTTATTTTCGGTATCCTCGTATGTTTTCCCTTCGAGGTAGAACTTGGCGACGGTTGGCGACTCGCAAGATTGGGTGGCGAGGGAAGAAAAATGGGAGTTTTAATGAGAGTAAAGACGTGTCGTATGATAAAATTTTACGTTCATAATAAAATATAATAATAGTTTACATTCATTGAAAATGTCTGCTAGATTTTACATCATAACTTTTCTGTGCATTTTATATAAAGATATATTATATATGAGCATGGTTTCATTTCTAGTTCAGAGTAAATCGTACTTAATAAGTATTACTAGTTAGCATGGACGCCCATAGGGGATGACAAGGGGCCACTCCCAAATCACAAAGGCGGACATCAAACTAGTCGATGTTGTTAATCTTATCCTTGAATCCCTCAGGATAAATTCTATATGTGCCGATGCTGGTTAGAATTCATTTCATATAAACATCTCGATTAAAAAGATATATTTTCCCCCGTTCACAAATTAAAAATCAAAGGATGTATCACCAAACTCCCAGTGTTTTCAAGAAGTATTTTGGTATTACACTCTTGTTTAGTTTGGCGCGGTAGCCCAGTGGTTAGCACGCGGGAATTGCACTCGGTAGGCCTGGGTTCGATTCCCTCTGCTGCTAAAACTGTCGCCGTGTTCACGCGGAGTACGATCACGTTAAATATGTGGGTCAGTATGTCCTTCCGAGAGGTTGGTGGTAGGGGAAGGAGGGTACGGTCCCTGTGGATGCTTCCCCACTGGGTTCTGGTCTAAATTGAGTGGCTCTTTCCGGCCGTCCAAACAGTTACACCTTTCTGGTAGGTCGGACGGTCTGGGTCTCAACAACAACAACTCTTGTTTAGTTCTCGAGAAGGAAATATGCCTTGCCCAAAGAAGTATTTGAATCACCGACTTCTTGATCATGCGTTAGCAATCTATTAAATGAGCAATCTGAATTCTAAAGAACCTCACATTCTCCTCATCATAATTTAAGTAATAGGCTTCTTGATCTAGAAACAGCTCTACCAATATAAATATTTTTACATACATACTTTGCATTACAAATGCAGAAGCATTTAATAAAAAAATTAACTCTATTTAAAAGTCATTAAAACTTAATTCTGCACATAGCTTTAATTATAATTTTGGTCCTAATACTTCAGTTGTTTTTAAAATTTTCAGAAATAATTTTGGATAGATTGATTTGCAATTTTTCCTATAAGTTTTTAATATTTAATATGCACAACATTTAATATTTTTATGCCACATTGAGTTGGCCCACTGTAATTGTGCTTACGGGGTCTATGGTGTGTGGGTCTATTTAATTCTGGATGCAAATTTCACAATATGTATTTAAAGCATTTTTTAAACGAATTATTAGCAACCAAATCTCAGAAACTATTATAATTAAATGCAATTTTTGTATTTTGTGCCATAATATTTCATACCTTATTTATTTCCTATATATAGTTTATAGAAAAATATTTTAAAACAATATCCAAATTCTATATCGACTAAACATGCAAAGACCTTCCGAATACGTTTTGATAATTTAAGAATCGTGGCTATTTCAATAGAGCTCATATTTATGAATTTAGACATAATTTTGTATTTTATTCTGAAATGCCATTTTATAAACAAAAAATATATAAATAAAGTCAAATATTTCATTATTGCAAATATTACATTGTTTTATATTTGACAGTACGCATACAATATATTAAAATAAATTAAATGTAAAAATGACTCAATCGTATTACGCCTCAAAGCATATATGGGTACTGCTAACACAACTTTCAAAGATAAAAGTGGAGAATTCTACATTTTACGCAAGCATGCATACAATTTTTCCATACACTTTTTAATTATTTTTAAATATATTATGCATATTCTTCAATTTGTATACTTGTAATCTATTTCATATCATATTTTATTTGCAATTGCTTTGTAGTTCAATTTGTTTTACGAAATTGACTTTATTAACAAAATTATTCTTTAGTAATAAAATGTTTCGGTAATAAAATATTCTAATCCTATTTCGTATTTTTCTTTATACATATTCTTTAAAATCCTGTAACGTATAACACGTATAACAACTTTCCGTTCCCCCTCATCCTCTAGAAGTTAAAAAGAAAAAAAAAACAGAAGGTACATGACACAGTTTAGGCGATAAATCGCCAAATCATGAATGGCCTTCTCTTTCTCAACCACTAGCACCTGCTCTATGTTTGACTATGTTTCTAACATGGAGCAGATTGGACCGCACTCTCTCCATATATTCTAACTCGTTGGTCCACAGGTCTGCATGTGTTGCTGAACATTGTCAGTGTTTATATTATCTAAAACTAAAACTATTTTGAATACACATGTACAACTGCGGAAAGAGGAAACTGTCCCACTCCTTGTTATTCCAGCGTCGATCATCATACAGCAAATTTAGAGATACCATTCGATTAAGAGTAATGCTTTCTACAAAATTTTTGTGCATAAAATTTGTATCATATTTAAACAGGCAAGAACTTCGAAATTTCCAATTGTAGCACTCAAGTTTGACAACCTATTTCGAATCCAGTGCAACATTCAATTTCCGATACCAAATTTCAAGTCATTTGGAAAAAGCTTTTCCGAGCTATGAGTACGCATGCTTTTGAGTTCCTGATGTTAAATTAGTTTTCCAGACCTTCATACCCTCAGTAATAATTTTCTTGTATTACGTTGCTACTAAGCAACCTAGACACAACTCTACGATTGTTATGTTTCTTAAATAGTTTTTTGCATGTAATATGAATTTTAAAATTAATATCCGAAAGAAAAGGAATTTAGGCATATTTTGAAGAAAATCGATTTACAAAAACTTTTTATATAAGTATGCAATTTCAGCTGTTTTTACTGTAGTTCTTTAGACGTGTTTAAATATTCATTACCATGATGACTTTAGGGGTCGTATATTAGTTTAAAAATGTCTAATTTCAAAAAGTTATATTAATTTTAATGTAATCTTTATTACTTTCCTTATATACACAATGTATAAGGAAAGTATTGTGACGGGGTCGAAAATCCGAATTCGAGTTTTCGACGGGAGAGCACGTTTCAAGCATACCTGATCAGGAATCAAACAGTTTTGAAGTGATGTCTGTGTGTGTGTGTGTGTGTGAAAGTTTGTGTGTGTGTGTGTGCGTGTGTGTGTCAGTGAGTCTGTGGAGACGATAACTGACGAACGAATGGATCGATTCGAACCAAATTTGGTACAAAAATCACAATCCGTGAACACTGGAAGTCTATTGTTTTTATACGCAATCGAATGATCAAAGCCCTCCTAAATTTCCGAATGAAATTTTGAAAAAATCGTCAAAAAATCAAAACCACTAATAAAGTTACGCGAATAGATATTTCTTATGTAATTTTTCATTAGAAAACGATTCACATAAATTTTAGAACGCTAACATAAACCGTTCTCGAGATATTGTACATTTTTCAGAAAAATTATCAAAAAGTCATACAAAATAAAAAAAAAATTTCCTATTGAGAAACATGCTCACTTTTCATATGCAATACCATGCGATAAATTGGGTGACATCATTCTCATGGATCTAGCTCGTTCCATTCATGAAAAAAGATACTTTGAGTAATACTTTTGTATTTGAACGCCAATAGTCATTTATCTGCTGTAAGAATAACTTATTTCTTAGTGCATAACGCTTGGCGAGATTTTGGCGACGAATTTGGCGGAATGTTGCCAACTTGGCGACTTTTTGAAATGCTGCCAAATTAATGAAAATTTCGCCAAATGGATAAAAATGACGCCAAATTAATGAAAATGACGACTAATTGTCGAAAATTCAATATTTTGGAAAGAATATTAGTATCTACTATAAAAAAAACCTATTTTTTTTACTGTAAAAGTAGTAAATTCCTTACATGATATAAGGAAAGTCATGTGTCGCCCACATCAGATTTTTTAATATAACGATAATTTCTTTTTAATAAAACTTTCTATAAAAATGTAGTATATATGCGACGTAATCAATGTAATTCTGCAACTGCATCAAAGGGTTAATCGAGTGGAGGGTTAAACTAGTATCGTTACAAATGGGGCTCTATAAGCCATTTAATGACGTATTATTAACTGCTCTACGATAAATAGCCCCTGAGCTAATACGAGTTGAAATCAGTCACAGGATTATCTACTAATTTATGATAATAAAATAGTTATAAAAATATAAAAAATATATTAAAAGCTTATAATAAAAATATAATAAATAATAAAATTATATGATTATTATGAACATAATATGTAGTTTTACGTCAAAAGATTAATTTGCACATTAGCGGTTTAGTAAGATAGTTATTATAATAACTAAGGCGCGGATTTTGATGATCTAAAAATGCCTTTAAAAATGCCCTTAAAGTTTTCCATTATTATGAACTTAAAAAAAGAGCGACAGGAAAAATAAATTTAGTTAATTCATGATACAAATTTCGAAAGTTTTGAGTAAATACAAATAATCTAAATTGTTGTAATAAAAAATTTATATGTATAAATACCTGACTTAAAACTTTTATTATCCTGAACTGCGACAATGTAATTTCCCATGATAACATCGTAATTACATTGAATTATTAGGTGTTTCCTAATGTTCTCAAATGTAAAAGATCTTCTATTGTCGGAAGTTAAGTTTTTATACCGTGAAAAACTTCTTTCAACATCTACGGATGTGATAGGTGCATATTTAAAAAAAAACAAACGGATTCGCTTCAAACTCCAATTCTTCCTCGGTATCAAAAAACCAGAGCCCCTTACAACGGGGAAGATTATCTGTATTGAAAAATACCTGTTTGTCCCACAAAACGGGAGGAAGTGTTGCGGCTTCGGGGGTTTGTTTGTAAAGATGCTAAGACTGGAATTCGCAAAAACATCCATTGCAACAGAAAGTATAGAGAACTAAAAATGAAAAAAAATCCTTAAATATAGGAAATCTTATAAAAATGCTAAATATTGCCTCAAAAAATGCTCAAAATGCCCTGGAAATGCTCAAAAATGTCCATAAAAGGGAAAAATTCGAAAAAATGCAAAAAAATGCAGATTTCATCAAAATCCGCGCTTTAATAATAACCTAAGTATCGTTAAAATGTCTATTCAATGAACTAATCTCCCGATTTTGACATATTCAAATGTTATTAAATGTGCTGATTCCATCATTCGCATAATTCGGTCATTTTAAAATCTCATAAGATGATTATTGAAGAGGGTTTTACTTTCTCAAACACAAGATGAGATATCAGAATAAACCATTAACGTCTTTCAGTAAAATAACAAATGACCCACTTTATTAGAACAGTTGCGGCCAACCTACAACATCTTGTCCTTCAAATTGCGGTTTACAATATGGAGCTGATCCCTGAAAATTGCACATTTCGGAATGTTGAATATCTTCAGATATATAGATAGGAAGTGAACGAAAATTTATATTTTGACTTTTTTTTTTCGGGGGATGGGGGGGGGGCGGTCTATAATTTGTGTATAAAGTCATTATCGCATGTTGTTATTGTACATTTCGAAGTTTGTGTGCATTTAGATATGAAGACGACCCCTTATGCAATTTCTATGCGCATGAATTTATCGAGTACGTTATTTCTAATTGAATGGTATTTTTAAATTTGCTTTACGATGAACGATACTCTAATAACACGTGATGGGACTTTTCTTATCCGCAGCTGGTGATACCAAAAAATACAGTATATTTATTTGAACACGTTCCCCATGTCGTGATTTGATCTTGTGAATTTCACGTTTTCTTGACTCCGGTAATGATTTGTGTAACTCGGCTACGGATCGGTGTTTGGTTTAGGTAGAGGGCTTGTGGCGGACCCCTAGGTGAAATTAACCATGCTCAGATGAACACCCCCTGACAGAGAGCAAGCACGCTCCCTAACACACGGGGGAGGAAGGTACCAGACGAGTTATCGAGTTAATCAAATGGGTGATGTTGTGTGCCAGGATTGAAATTCTCAAATGGCATGGAATTTCGATATGATTTGCAGAATTTGACAGCATTTGGTTATTGTTACGTATTTTTTTCGTGGAAGTGCATATGTTTTATTTTACTTAAAATATATTGACTATACATAACGCAAATTAACTTCAATACAGCGCAAATCCCACAGTATTAAGTATACGGTGGAATGCATGACAATTTACTCAATTTTATCTTCATGATCCCATTATGAGTGGAATTAAATCGTTTATTAATATAAAATTATAATACCTCTTTCTTTTTGGTATATAGGAAACTTTAAATTTTAGTTTTAGGGATCAATTGATTTGAATCCAGTCATCCGTTTTAAACCGCATAATTGAATTATTTTAAACAGCATAAATAAAGTATGAAAACACGACATTTTAGTTTCGTAAAAAAGGCCTTTAATAATAGCACATCTATGACGTGCATTAAATTACAACATTAAAAAATCTGATGTGGGCAGCACATGACATTTCTTATATAATGCAATGAATTTACTACTTTTACAGCAAAAAAAAGCTTATTTTTATAGTAGATACTTTTATTCTTTTCAAGATATTGAATTTTGCTGATTATTTGATCTTGCTTATTCAACATTCCGGATTATTCGAAATATTTTGGAGCTACCATAATTTTGAGCTATTTAATATGCCATACCATACTATATCTATGTTTCTTTTTCAAAAGAAAATTGAGTCAATACCACTTTTAAAGCTTTTTTTATGAAATTTTATTATTATATTCGATGTAGGGTAGTGTTTAGCTGGCATATGCATTTAAGAAATAAAATAAGATATTTTTGGTACAATAAGTTTGTTTTGTATTATTTAGTACAAGTTTGCTTGTTCTTCAGTACTTATATAAGCTTATTTCCGGCAGTGTCGGATTATCCGACATTTCCAGATATTCAATCCCATCGTTTAAGACAGATAATCACGACTACTTACCTTTTTTTTAATCGAATTCTTTTTTTTTAAATCGACTTTTTTTAAATCGAAATATGTGAAGTTAAATATTATAATATATTAAATATTAAGGAAATTAAGGAAGTTGAAGTCGGACGGACTTTTTTCATTGAACTCATTTTGCTATTAAGTGATGACTAGACATATTAAATTTAATTCTCTTCTTCTGAATTCTTGAAACTAAATTACAGATATTTTTGCAAGGCTACTTTACATATCCTTTAGTCTAGATGCAATGCGAATGAGATTATCTTCCACCATTTTCTCATTTTCTTTCATTTTCGTTCTATGGTAAGTCCGCGCATAAAGAAATTTAATTTTTAAAACGTTTAATGGGATTGTAATAGTGTAATTGACACGGGAGAGGCTAATTTATTTACTGTTCAGTGAACGAATTTTGTGAATTGCTTTAAACTGAAAGTATTTTTACTTCTTTTATAATATTAAATGAAGAATTATTTTTTTATAAGAAAGTGTTCAAATTCGAGATTTTGTGTATCATTTTTTTAATGATCTATTCTATAAATTAACAGACTATGAAAGTAAAGTTTCATTAAATTTATCGACTGTGTTTATAATTCTTAGCAGTGTCAACAGCTGAGGTCTCTAGAAAAATTATATTTTGATCTTGTTCTAAATGAACAACTTACATAAATAGAAAAGGCTAATGTTTTTATTTGTGTAGATTAAATATTGTTAATACGTATCCTTTGGAAGCGTGAGTGTGAGCTTAGCATACAATAAGAGTCCAAATTTATTCCACGTTTATTTACAAGCACAGCGTAAATAGGAACAATGTACTATTCTCAAAACATTGACGAAAGTCACAGTTCAACGTAAACTGCTCTCCGACTGAGCAATGACTCCTTTTGTGGACTCTCCATATAAACGTCTGGAAATCGCCAAATTGGCGATAACCCGCCAAATCCAGCAACCCCTTCGAACTTCGGCATGTGGCAACCCCAAATTCACGTTATGGGAAAAGAAGTCTATACGGGTGTTTTCTCCGTTTGGTCTTCGAAAGAGACGAAAGTGAGAATCTGTGGGGGAAAGAGATTTTAAAGCGTTTTACAATTTCTTAACGTATAAATAGTTATTTCAAAATAATAAATATCTATGAACATTATTTTCTTATTTTGATTTTGCATTTTAATTGTTTCTATTATTTTTCATTTCTATAAATACACAACATTATAAAAATAAGTATAAATTATGCATAACTTATTTTATTAAATTAGGAGCCACTAAAACTGAGTCAGACTTCTAATGTATTAAAACGAGAGGTTGTTGATACCTTGTCAGCGATTTCCGAAGTAAGAAGCGTGCTTCCCTGGGGAGGAGCGGATTAGTGCAAAGGGAGGCGCGAAAAATTTAACAGAAATGTAATTTTCATAACATAACATATATTAATAAAATTTTACAACGTAACATTAAATTTTATAATCTATTTTTTAAAGCATTTATCGCCACATATCTCACTCTAACTCCGATATAAACATGAAATAAACATTTATTTGGAAGAAAATATTATATTTCGCTGAACTGGATTGATGAATTGTGATTGGTATGATGTAATATACATATAACTTAGTGCGTACTATGTATGACATATATAGGTAGATTGCATAGTATAGTATTAGCTGCATAGTTGAAAATACGGATTTTGTAACTACAGTAAAGATTGATTTTTTTAATTGGAAACTCCTTGTTTCAGAAATTGGATGTCACCACTGGTTTGCAGTTTACAGGTGCATAGTTTATAAAACGGCCGCTAGAACTGCTAGTCGCTGGAATTATTAAAACAATACCCTCAAAATCAAACGTCACTCGTAGCTAAGTGTCAACAGAAGCATTTTAGAGGTGTGCGATTGTGCTTTCTATTGTTTTTTGTGTGATTACTTACTGATAAATATCTGATGTGGGCAACACATGACTTTCCTTATATAATGCAATGAGTTTACTACTTTTACAGTTAAAATCAATGTTATTCTTATGGTACATACTTATATTCTTTCCAAGATATTGAATTTTCTTCAATGAGTAGTCATTTTCATTGATTTAGCGTCAGTTTTATCCATTTGGCGAGATTTTTGTTAATTTGGCAACAATTAAAAATGTCGCAAAGATGGCAACATCCCGCCAAATTCGTCGCCAAAATCTCGCCAAGCGTTATGGACGGAGAAATAAGTTATTCTTACAGCAGATAAATGACTATTGGCGTTCAAATACAAAAGTATTACTCAAAGTATCTTTTTTTCCTGGATGGAACGAGCTAGTTCCACGAGAATGATGCCATCAAGTGTATCGCATGGCATTACATATGAAAAGTGAACATGTTTCTCAATAAGAAATATTTTTTTATTATTTTATATGACTTTTTGATAATGTTTTTGAAAAATGTGCAATTTCTCAAGAACGATTCATGTTAGCGTTCTAAAATTTATGTCAATCGTTTTCTAATGAAAAATTACATAAGAAATGTCTATTTGCGTAGCTTTATTAGCGGTTTTGAATTTTTGACGAATTTTTCAAAATTTCACTCGAAGCTTTAGGGGGAAGGGGTTCTGAACACTCGATTGCGTATAAAAACTATAAACTTCCAGTGTTTACGGATTGTGATTTTTGTACCAAATTTCGTTCGAATGGGCCCATTCGTTCATCAGTTATAGTCTCCACAGAGTCACAGACATATATATATATATATACAGGATTTTTCAAAACTAATGGAACACATTTTAAGGAGTGATTGAACACACCGAAACAAACATTTTTCATTATGCAATGCGTGGTCGAAAGTAAAGCGATTACTCGCTAGAGGGCGTTTACATTCCTCCACACACACGCAATAACAGAACTAGCAATAAACATTAAGACAACGCTTTATTTATGGTAAAATAAATGAATGGCAGAATTGAAGGATCCCCTTTCATACAGTTGACTGTGCAAGCAAAAAATCATTCCGTGATCGGTAACACGCCTGTTGGGAAAGTGTCCTCGGTAAAGTCTTTGTGCTTCCCTGTCATTACCTTTCGCAAGACCGTAGACAAAATGCATGTCCGTCTTCACCACATTGGTATACCGATCCATTTCAAGTTGCTAATGACCTTACATGCGAAACCCCCACTGTTATACTCGTGCCTGAAACAGCCCTCTAGCGCCTGAAAGTGCCCTCTACAGAGTAACCGCTTCACTTGCGACCATGCATTCATTCTATGATAAAAAGTGTTAGCTTCGATGTGTTCTATTACCCCTTAAAGTTTGTTCCATTAGTTTTAAAACACCCTGTATATATATGTATACGTATATATTTATATGTATGTATATATATGTGTGTATATATATATATATATATACATATATATACATATATATATATATATACACACACACACATATATATATATATATATATATATATATATATATATACATACATATATATATATATATATATATACATACATATATATATATATATATATATATATATATATATATATATACATACATATATATATATATATATATATATACATACATATATATATATATATATATATACATATATATATATATATATATATATATATATATATACATATATATATATATATATATATATATATATATATATATATATATATATATATATATATATATATATATATATATATATATATATATATATATATATATATATATATATATATATATATATATATATATATATGCATGGTAATACAATTTTCTTAATGTATCCTTTTTTCATTTTTTCATTTTTTGATGCCTGTAGTCTGAGTTTAAGCATTTATAGTAATGTACTATTGCTTAATCTGAAACAGGCATTTGTTTGGGTTAATTAGAGTTAAATACTCAGACCTGAAGAGGAATTTAATTCTGATTAATCATCGAATTTGGGAAGATTCTGTTCTTTTCTCTTGTCGGCATTGTGGCCGTGGATTTGCTTCTGTGGTGATGTTAATATTACTTGAATTGTATTTTTATTTTTATTTTTTTATTTTTACATAATTCTTATTATTACATTTCAAATATTTATCCATATACTTGTCTGCTGCATTATGCGCGTATTGTATATTGGTTTCTTATTTTCTGTCTAGTTGTTTACGAGTTTTTGTGGTAACATTCATTTTTAATTAGTTAGAACTGAATTACACTAAAGTTAGCTGCATTTGCGCTGAATTGGTGTCAAATTTTAACTTCATTTTTATCTCATTATCCCTTATCTTATCATTTTAAAATGTCTGGTAATTGTAATTCTTAGGTAATAATTCTATTCTTAGCCATTGTTTTTGTGATCGATCTTAGTTTTTCATATATTGAATATCTTATTTTTTTTGTGATCGTACGTAGCCTTTCATACGTTGAATCTCTGTATTGTTGAACCATGAAATAAATGCATTTATTGGAAGATTTTGAATTCTGTATTTACAGCATGGTTGTATTATTCTTAGATTATATTAGTTCTGAAGTAAAATTTTGTGTTTCATGATGTATTGATGGATGTTAATTTGAATCAATTTATTCTGGAATAGTCAATGTGTATATGTATATTTTTCCTCTATCTATCCTAGTTTTGCTTATTCCTAAGCATTTATTTAATCCGGGTCTTAATGTGTCTACACATTAGTTTATATATTTTCAAAGGTTTTTAGATGATCCATTAGTTTGAAAAATAATGGTACCTTTCTTATGTTGTAATTGTGTCTCCACCTTTGTAATTGAATTAAGGTGCATTCTTGGCTAAAGAGTCTCTTTTTTTAATGCAAGTGCCTTTATTTTGGGGAAATAAAGGTTACTATCATTCCCTATTACATGATGTCTTATTATAAAAAATTTAGCGACTGGCAACTGGATGTTTTCTGACATCCAAGCTCGGTATTCGAGAACTTGTTGGGGTTCTCCTAGATCGTTATCCAGCTACCAACAATATCCTTTATCCTCTATGACTATTCCATCTTCATTCGGTACATCCAGCCGGTATTCTTTGTTCACTTCATATAACTTTCAATCGTACAGCCATGCATCACTAAATAACACACTTAAATTTAAATCTTGTAATTCTAATAGATGTAAAACTTGTCCGTTTGCTAATAGTAATCAGATCAATTGTAACAATAATCTTGTCTTCTGTAAAACATATAATTCTATCTACCAAATTAAATGTAAAAAATGTAATATGTCATATATAGGTCAAACCAGCAACCCTCTGCATCTCCGAATTAACGTACACAGGAATCACATAAAAAAATTTTCAAATAATGCAACTTCCTTTAATGAATCAAAATTTGAATACGAACATTTTTCTAAACATGGGTTCGACAACATTGAAATTAGTATTCTGTGTATTCAAAAAAATTACTATGACAGATTGTTTCTTGAAAATGAATTCATTTGTGCACACAAAACCATCTTTCCATATGGACTCAATCAAATATTTAACCATCATAATATAGTTAAAAAGTCCTTTAATTCTCCTAATGAAGACCATAATATTTATAATTCCTTCAATAATCATAAAAGTAAATCAAAAAGAACTAAAAGAGCAAGTAAATATAATAAAAAATTGCCATCATTATCTGAACTAAAAAATGCCATCCTTCAGCAACATGCAAATTTTAAAATTACTTTTGATTGGACACAATGTAAAAACTGGATTTTCGCAATTAAAAAACAGCAATTAAATATGGTATATAATCTTTTTCTAAGTACTGCATTTGATAACGTTCATTTTAAACATTTATTCTATGATTTGCTCATTACCAGAAGTAAAAATCTTAACAGTTATTTTTATGTCACAGACTTAAACTTTAATGACGAATCAAAACAAAATACTAAAATAAATGAATATTGTACCTTGAATTTTACTAATTCTGTATTAAATAATCTGAAGATAAATAATTTTTTAAAATTTGTTTCCAATTACTTTCCAGTCAAACATGTAAATCCTAAAATTGCATATAAATATGATAAACCGCTAGGACGTTATATTTTCAACTATAATCAAATTGCCAAATCAGTAGATATTAATCAAAACTATGAATTGGATAAAGAGTCATATTGCCACTGCCATTTAGAAAAATACAAAGACTTCGTAGATAAACACCATGGGCATGTTATAACGGGAAATCTAAATATTATTAATTATGATGCACTAAGATCACTGATGTTACTGGGTACTAAGTACCGTATACCTACTAAATTTAAACATAAATTAATATGTAAAGGTTTATTTCTTGACTTAAATAAATTTATTTATAAAATCAGTTATAAATATCAAATCCCTGTAGAAGCCTTTAAACCTTGGAGAGTCTTAATAGAGCAATACTTAAATCATTATATATATAATCAGAAAATTAATAATTCATATAAACTTAATTCAATTAAAAATGATATAAAATTAATAATTCATATAAACTTAATTCAATTAAAAATGATATTAAAGAAATACAAAATGATTTTGTCATTACATATGTCGATAAGGCAAGTGGAAACTACTCAATTATATGTAAATATTATTATAAAAATACCCTTCAGTCACACTTACTTAATAATCATATCTATAATTTACATAAAACTAATCTTAAAATCTTATACAATAGAATATCAGCCAAATATAAGCAAATCCATCTAAAAAATAGTTGTAATAACATTCCATATATTGTTTTAGTACCCAAGTTTCATAAATCCCCTGTTGCTTTTCGAACCATTACCAGTGGGCATAATTCTTACATTACTAATGCTGGAAAATTATTATTAAAGATATTACATGAAGTATCCTCGTCAGATGAAATCTCTAATAATTGTCATATCGTAAAAAACAGTTTTGAAGTAGTTAAGAAATTGAAAACTCTTACTAATATTCGTAGTATTTATACCTTTGATTTCAAAGATTTGTTTAATAATATTAATATAGATGATCTGTATAGAATTATTTTAGGAATTTTTGAAAAATATAATATCAACCTAAAATATTCAAATTTTCTTTTTAAAAAATTACTTAACTTCACTCTTTATGAGAATTATATTCAACATGGTGGTACTATTTTTAAACAACAGGTTGGTATCCCACAAGGGGGGTGTGCCTCATCATTGTTAGCTAATCTGTATTTATTCTTCTATGAAAAAAACATTAATCCAAGTTTGCATAATATGCACATGTTTAGATATATAGATGACATTTTATGTGTATCCCCAAATAATAATATCCCTATAGTATTAAACTTTTATCCAAAAAATTTACAATTAAATGCAAGTAATAATGACACAAATGTTGCAAACTTTTTAGATTTAAATTTAAATTTACAAAATTGTAAAATGGTTATAAACTTGTATGATAAAAGACAGGATAAAAAAAAAAATATATATATATGTTTGTATGTTATATATAATTATTTATTAATTATATAAATAAATAAAAATGAAAAATAATAAACTAAGTCAAAAACATTAGAAAAATCAAAATATCGGAAAATAAGATGCATTAACATTAATGTTTTGAATTTTATTTTCGCAAAAAAATGTAATTTTTGTCAGTATTGAAACTACGTTTTGTGCGCCCTTATAATGGTGTATAGTGGCATTCTCGATTATCCAGATTTCCTATGAATTCTTGTTTAGTAGGAATTTTCATCTATGATTCATATTCATATTCAGTTCTGCATGTTTGGGAAGTTGTATTCTGAATTGCTTGTCCAGTCTTCAGCTTAGACTCACTGGACGGGTTTGGGAGTATTTCCGTGAACGTTCGTACTGCCTCCCTGGTAGAATTTCGACTTGTTCATTCCGGTGCTTCTAGTTTAAGTTGTTGAGGTTGATCGTGTATACACGTGGTAGAAGAGGAATGATTCATGCCGCATGGTAATACAATTTTCTTAATGTATCCTTTTTTCATTTTTTCATTTTTTGATGCCTGTAGTCTGAGTTTAAGCATTTATAGTAATGTACTATTGCTTAATCTGAAACAGGCATTTGTTTGGGTTAATTAGAGTTAAATACTCAGACCTGAAGAGGAATTTAATTCTGATTAATCATCGAATTTGGGAAGATTCTGTTCTTTTCTCTTGTCGGCATTGTGGCCGTGGATTTGCTTCTGTGGTGATGTTAATATTACTTGAATTGTATTTTTATTTTTATTTTTTTATTTTTACATAATTCTTATTATTACATTTCAAATATATATATATATATATATATATATATATATATATATATATATATATATATATATATATATATATATATATATATATATAAACTAATAGTAGTTTGAAAATCCAATGAACGAAAAGTAAGAAGATGTAACACGATAAACCTAACTTTTTAAAAACACCCACAGAATAAAATATAATACAGCAAATCATCAACGGAAGCAATCAAGGGCATACCTATGGGAGGGAGTTGCTCGTCAATACTAGCAGATATATATCTATCTAAATACGAAAGAGGCACTCATATCCTATCGGAAATGCCCTATTTCCGTTATGTCGATGATGTAATAATTGGGGGCTATGAAAACACCCCATGTTTTGACTTTTCATTCTACCCAAGCGAATTGGACCTTATTGAAAATCCAGCGTGTGAGGACGGATCGGAAAATTCTTGGATTTAGCTATAAAAAAACACAAGAAATATGGAATATACACAGAGTTACACGACAAAAGAGATTCATACAGGATCAAGGTAAATCATATTATCGATTGGAATTCAAACCTTGCAAAGTATGTCTTCAGAAATATAATAATTGGACATTTTAGAAGAAACCAAAATTATAATACTTTTAGGAAAGACTGCATTTGCAAATGTAAAAAATTTGCAGATGAAGCTATAAAAAGAAATTATCCAGTCAATTTTGTACAACATTATTACAAATCGTTTTTTAAAGAAAATTTGTAATCTGATTGTTGATATAGAGATTTAATATTCATGACTGCGTGTGGCAATAAGAATAGTAAGAGCGTTAGATTTAAGGCTGTATTAATATTAATTGTTAATATATCATTGAAAACATGGCCGTTGAACTCACTAGTGGAATTAACATTTAAACGTACATCGCTCCTTGTTGTGCCGCAATAACCCTCCAATTATTTTTACCTTTTGTGTAAGTCCTGAAAAGAATTCATTAATCATTAAAAAAAGACTAGCCTATTTAAAACTTAAATAATATCATTTATTAACAACATCAATTTATCAAAAGCACTAATTTCAACAATATCAACTTTCACTTATTATCAATTTCCATTTAATATTTTATCTCGGGGAGATATGACCAGCGATATTAGATTTCGAATATTTCTAGGACCGGGGAAATGAGCGCATACCTTACAGTTTAGACTTGGGCTCATCATCTCGCTTGCATCGGTCTTAGTGCTGACCGTACTGCCATAACTCTATGGTGTGTGGCTCTTACTCGTACTTTTCACTTCGACTGATACTTATATCTGCAACTGCTAGGTCATGTTCGCTTCGCTCCTTTTGTCAAACTCTTTTCACCAACACTTCGTAGGAAACTTCTCGCCACCACATTCTGGATCCGAGTTCGTTCTCCACATTTTGTATCGAAGAGTCTTGGTTTCTTCGGCGGGGGGGGGGGGGGGGGGGGTAGCTCCACCCTTCTTCTCCTTGCTGCTCATTGGTTCTTCTGAACCCAATGGCATCACTTGACATTTATCAAGGCCCCTTTCTGCCCCCTTTGGCATGGGACACTCAAATTTATTGTATTTGACCTAAAAGTTCAAGTTGTTGTAAAGTTTGGTGCCAGCCAGTCTGCACGCTTTGTTCGGTGTTCTGGCCACCATAAATACTGCAATAAACATGCCTCATGTGAGGACATATTCTGGCCTCACATATCTCCCCACAAACAGAAAAAAAAAGAACAAAAAAAAAATTTTAAACCATCAGAGTTCGAAACAAAAGTTCGATGCACTTGCAACTCTGTAATTGGCATTTTTCACTTTCTTTTGGACAACGTCCGTCCAGAAAAGTTCAACAGTCTTGCTGTAACAGAAAAGTTTTTTTGCACACATAATATACACAAAATAAACATAAGTTACGTACTCATGAACTTTACCAGGTCCAGCTTTCAATTGAAGCTAAATTAAATTTTGAGTATTTAAAAAGACTTTTAAACATATGCACATTCACTTTGAAATGTCACACACTACTATCTTCTCTTATATTATTAACATCATTAAACACTTTTTTTTTTTTTTACAAATCACACATTATTATTTTTTTGAACACAACTCTTTACATACTTCATCAAATATTTTTCTTAATTGATAACTTCATCACATATATAACATTTTTGCTGAACCTTGATACTGGTACATACTTATTAATACAATCACATATATATATTTTTTTTTACATTAGCCATTAAAATATAGTTTTCACAGAAGTCAGTAACTTTAACTTTTCCACTGGGAATGACACATTTAAACATTTCCCTTTAAAAGGCCATCTTGTCCCAGAATGTAAACAAACCAACAACCCCTTACACCTGATGACAGTTACTGATTGATTACTTTGAAAAGGCCATTAGAAGAACCCCTTCTTAAAAGACTCCCTGCTCCATCGAGAGTGCGATACCGGAAACTGCTTTCAACTATTCCTTGCGAACAACATGGAAAACTGACCGGTCTGCAAAAGAGACCCTCGACAATGATTCCTATCTATTTTAATCGTTTTTTGAACGGTGATTAGCAGTAACGCCCCAACTCAACTCCTCTTGCTATGACAAAGCAATGCAGTTTGAAGACGTTGAACTGGACAACGTGGTGCGCGAATTCAAGAGGGCTAACAGAAACAGTTTTTTAAAGGCGCTTGTAACAAAGTATTGTAAAAAACTTATTACCCATTCGACGTGTTCTATAAACGTCGACTTATTCTTTTAAATATAAACCTGTTCATCAATTTAATTATATTATTTATTCCTATCTGCTATTGAACCATTATACTTGCATGCTGCAGATGGACTTGTACATCATTTGCCTTTTATAACTCTCTCTTTTTTTTTTTTTAAACTGAACTTAAAAAAGCTCCCTTCTTTAAATATTATTCAGTTGGTTCCATTGAGGTGGCTTGTATTAATATCAAAATCATCTTAATGGTACCTTCTATTACAGCATGTATACCCTTTATTTACCTAAATGAAATTTTTGACTTTATATTTTTAAGAATTGAAATCCTTTTCATTTATTATTTATATATCCTTTTTGAACGCGGATTTATTTACTCCCCGTATAAAATTTTTTTTTACTCTATAAAATTTATCATATTTATGTATTTCAATTTATTTTAATCCTTATGACTTTGAATACCTGACATTTATAACCATTTATATGCGCGATTGTTTATCATTCTATCTCACACATTATTATCTAATTATTTATTTTGACATTTTATTAACTGCGGCTAACCCCTTTATTGCCGTAATACATATTATCATTTATTTTATTTACATCCTAATTTATTTTATTTATAATAACATTTCTCCACACCTTATTCAGAATATCTTTTTCGCACAATTTAATATTTACAAATACCTAAACACCATTTATGTGACATTAATAACAGAGTATATATATATATTTACGTAGATTGTGTGTGTGCCGTTTGTTTACACACACTTCAAATGCTACAGTATCTCATCGATAACTTTAATGTTTTTATTTACATTCCCCACTGACATCTGAGTGCCCTATTATTTTGCATATTTATTTTCATATCCATATTTCATTTATATACACATGATTATCGTAACCTTTCTTTACGTTGTAAATAAGCAACAAAAATGCTTTATTTCGCACTCAAAATTCTTCTTCTTATTTATTTTTTTATTTCAACCCTTTTTTAACACCTTCTGTGCAATTATTCATATATTCACTAAACAAAATTTTAACTAAATTTATTTACATTTATCCTTTCATTTTAGGATTAATTTAGTTACTTAAATTGCCTATACAATTTATATATTCATGAAAAATTTATTTACTTCAACAATTTCAATGGATTTTTCACATTTGAACATTCCTACACGAGATATCGTGTCCTCGATTGCCTTATTGCAACGGGCGATTTACAGCTACTTTAACTGTTCATAATTTAACATTTTAAATTCAAATTGATTTAAAATTTTCAATTATTTATGCCTTTATTTACTTTTTTGACATAAAATTTATATCATCTCTAACATTCTCACTTTCAGCTCATTACTTATTTTTTTACTTTACTTAAATCTGTCATTCAATTTTTAAGCTTCAAGACTCTCCCTCAAGAGACCTCTCTTCCCTCAGAAGACTTAAGATTTTTGATTGCCTTTGAAAACAATCTGCAGACAAAATGATGTGAATGGACTTGCCTTCCACCCTATCTTGTCCTGACAATGAAGTATTTGACTGGACTGCCTGCCCAACATTGCCCTTGCCTGTATTTGTTTACAGACCTTATATCTGCCCAATTAGGTAACATATTTTGATTTTACCTTTTATTTTGTAGATTTATTTGCATAAATTAATCTCTGCATAATTTTCTGATCACATGTAATATTTTGACTAAGCATTATATTATGATATAATATTATTTTTGAACTTTGAACTATTTGTACACTTATTATCAATTTTTGTAACATTCTTACAATGTTCATTTTTAAATCATTCAATGATTATCCATATCTTTTTCTTTGAAATTTATATCATTTTCATTCATAAACAATTCTTTCCTTATTGCCTTTTTTTTTTTTTTAATTCATATCATTATCCATTTTTTCATTTTTGAAAATTTTTTCCATTCCAGATCATTTTTCCTTTAATTCATTTTTGATTTGTTATTCTTATCTCTTTCTCATTTTACAATTCTTCAGGTACCAATCATCAGCAAAATTTGAATTTTCAAAATTTCTTGATTTTTTGAAACAATTTCGACTAAGCTTTCTCTCCCTTTGTTCCTGAATGTTTTCAATTTCATTTGCGCTATAAATATGTATTTCATTTAGTAACTTTAATTTCTGCCTAACATACTCTTTATATTTGCTTTGACTTTCAATTATTTCTGAATCTACTTTTAGAATATCATTACCTTCATTATCATTGTGATTAACATCCCTTATTATTTTATTACTTTCATTTTGAAAATTTTACAAACATTTGAATTTTGTGTTTGTTGAAAATTATTATTTTCATCATTCAACTCATCCATTATTTTATTTTCAAGAGAATTTTGCTTATCATTATCATGATTTCTATTTACATTTTCATTTTGAATTTGTTGAAAATTAAAATTTTGATTTTTCCTTTCCAAAACTTCCATTATTCTATTTTCAAAAGATTTTTGAGTATTTGCATTATCATGACTTTGACTTTCATTTTGTATTTCTTGACAATTAAGAATTTCATTCTGTTTTTCTTGAAAATTAACAATTTGAGTATTTTTATCATTATGATTTTGATTTTGACTTTGCATTTCTTCAAACCTTTTACTTTCATTTGCATTTTGTACCCTTTGAATTTTAACATTTTCATTTTGCATAATTTCATGATCAATATTTTCAAAATTTTTATCACCTTTTTGATTTTGCATAATTTTGATATACGTATTTTCGCTTCCATGCTGAATATTTTCATTCATATCTTGAACATTTTCAATATGTACACTTTGTACAGAATAACAATTTTTTGATTGAATCTCAATTATTTCACCGTTACCGTTATATTTATTTTCACTTTGTAACTTTTGTGCTATATGACATTTTTTTGCGTGAATATCATCGATTTCACTGTCCATATCATATTTTTCCATCAATTCTTCCGCACTTTGTACATTTTGTTCGATATAACATTGGGTAGCGTGAATTTTAATTGGTTCATCTTTCATGTTATATTTATTTCTAATGGTCAATATTTTTGCTTTTCCAATTTCAATTATTCGAAACGGTCCTTGAAATCTATCTTGAAACATATTTGGTTTATTTTCCTCTTTCAAAAATACGGTATCTCCAATTTGCATTTCTTCGTTAGTAATTGTTTTGAAATTTTTAATCACTCCTACTCGCATATTTTGATTTAACGTAATTTTAACCTTCTTTTGATTACTAATTACAATATGAATTTTGTTATTTTTTATTTCAGTTCGAATTGCACCAAATGGAAAGAGTAATTTTGCGTGTTTTGTGGGGATAAAGATAACCTCCTTATCCGGAATTTCCTGACTTATGTCGAATTGTTCTGCAATCAACTGACCTTGTTGCAAAGCTATCCTGCGTGTGAGTGTGACATAGACTTCGTCGTCAAGATTTGACTCTTCATTACCACATTTTTTTTTAGCAAAATCACTAACCTTTCCATTTTTAGGAAAATCGGCCTCATCGCCCTGAGCAATTTTTTTACTGTCATGATACTCGTTTTTATTATTTCCATTAAATTCAAATATACTTTTAACTTCATCATGTGTGACAATTGGATTTTTCGACTTCGTAAGAATTTTAAAATTATTTTCTGTATCAATATATTTATTATTTTCATTATTTGAAGAAGTACAGTCATTAACATGGCTACCTTTAATATTTTGTGAATCAATTTGTGAAACTTTACAACTAGTTTCCTTAATTTTATGAAACTTTTTATTCTCGATCTGAGTCGATTTTGAGTTAACTTCATTTTTGTGCTCATCATTTAAATTTATTTTTGCATTGCACGCCTCATTTTCATTTTTATTAATTTCTTTAACTCCTGTATTTTCCTTAATTTTATTTTTATTAATATTTGCCTCACTTTTTAGAGTTTTAACAAAATTGGCATCGAAGCGAACCCATCCGGGCCGTGCCAACGACTCGACAATAGTCTCAAGCACCACATCTCTCGGGCAAGGAACATGGGTGAATTTTTGCATGCTTTCAATATTATTTATATTTTTATTGTCATTTTTACTTTCATTTTCATTATGTTGATTTGCTTCAATTATATTTAACTGTAAATTGGGACCTGGGCTTCGCGTGCGACCCTCCCTTTTATCATTTTGCATTTCATTTGCGTTTTCATTTAAATTCAAAACCTCATTTCGCGTTTGCACTTTTTTTTCTTTCGATTGGGACTTTGGTCTATTTATTAAATTTTGACTTGGCCAAAGCCCCTCCCTCAGTTTAAAGACCCGTGATTTTGACTGCTTTCTTTCGGAATAGTTTGGATATTTGACCGACTATCCTTTCGTTCTCTGAATCCGCTATTTTGAGTGTTACGAAAACCATTTCTTTGCCCATTTCTTATATTTTGACTCCCATATTTATTTTCCCCATAATAATTTTGTCCGTTTTGATTATGCCAACACGTAGAAAAATAATGACCTCTTTTCCCGCATCCTATGCAATATACATTTCCATTTTGTGATTTTTCCTGTATTCCCCGTTGATTACCATTAACTTTTCTAGCATTATTCTCCTTGCGATACACTGCATTGATTTCCGAACGGTCACACTCCTCCTCCATAATTTTCTCCAAATTTTCTGCGAATTCAACTGCTTTATCAAAATTAGTAATATTTATTTTTTTTATTTCTAACGCAATATCTCCTCTTAAAGTTTCTAAAAATTTAACTAACATTATATTATTTTTAATTTCAAACATTTCATTAGTTGAGTTATTTCCTACAAAATCATTTGTTGCATTAGAAATATTTAACGCTAGCTCAGCAACTTTCATGCCTGGCGTCATTCTAATTTTATTTAAATTTATTTGCTTTTGAAGCATAGTTACAGATGGCTTAAATTGTTTAATCAAAATTTGTTTAACTTCTCAAATGTTGTTTGCATTCTGCAATTCCCTTTTTTTTGTCAGAAATTCTAACGCTTTTTCCTTCAATCTAGTTTTTAAAATTATAACTTTATTCTCTTCTGACCACTCGGCCATACCTGCGATGTTTTCGAACTGCGTGAAAAAAAATTCAATGTCCTCGTTATCTTTTCCATTAAACAGAGGTAACAGATTTATTAAATTAAAGTTTTCCATTCTTGTTCTCTGATTTTCACTTATTCTTATTTGTGACCTATCGGGAGACATTTGACGTCTCGAATTTCTAGTATTCCTTTGAGGCATTTAACACAAAATTATCCCTTCCAAAATTTTCTAACTTAATCTAAATACATGAATACACTTAAAAAATACTGCACATAAAATACTTCATGCCACAAAATATTCTTAACATATCATAAATTTTTCACACATTGTTTTCAATTATAATATATTCAAAAGATTTTTCATTTTCAAAGTGATTGTGCATATTTTTTTTTACCAATGCAAAATATCTGGTCAACATATGCTCCCCAAAAATTTTCATTCATTTCTTTATTTAAATTATTTTTATTCACCTCAGTATTATTCATTAAAATTTTCCTTTAAATTTATGACTTACACAAAAGCGTCACGGTAACCAAATGTGGCAATAAGAATAGTAAGAGCGTTAGATTTAAGGCTGTATTAATATTAATTGTTAATATATCATTGAAAACATGGCCGTTGAACTCACTAGTGGAATTAACATTTAAACGTACATCGCTCGTTGTTGTGCCGCAATAACCCTCCAATTATTTTTACCTTTTGTGTAAGTCCTGAAAAGAATTCATTAATCATTAAAAAAAGACTAGCCTATTTAAAACTTAAATAATATCATTTATTAACAACATCAATTTATCAAAAGCACTAATTTCAACAATATCAACTTTCACTTATTATCAATTTTCATTTAATATTTTACCTCGGGGAGATATGACCAGCGATATTAGATTTCGAATATTTCTAGGACCGGGGAAATGAGCACATACCTTACAGTTTAGACTTGGGCTCATCATCTCGCTTGCATCGGTCTTAGTGCTGACCGTACTGCCATAACTCTATGGTGTGTGGCTCTTACTCGTACTTTTCACTTCGACTGATACTTATATCTGCAACTGCTAGGTCATGTTCGCTTCGCTCCTTTTGTCAAACTCTTTTCACCAACACTTCGTAGGAAACTTCTCGCCACCACATTCTGGATCCGAGTTCGTTCTCCACATTTTGTATCGAAGAGTCTTGGTTTCTTCGGCGGGGGGGGGGGGTAGCTCCACCCTTCTTCTCCTTGCTGCTCATTGGTTCTTCTGAACCCAATGGCATCACTTGACATTTATCAAGGCCCCTTTCTGCCCCCTTTGGCATGGGACACTCAAATTTATTGTATTTGACCTAAAAGTTCAAGTTGTTGTAAAGTTTGGTGCCAGCCAGTCTGCAAGCTTTGTTCGGTGTTCTGGCCACCATAAATAATGCAATAAACATGCATCATGTGAGGACATATTCTGGCCTCACACTGCGTAACTATTATCCTGATATTTCTCTGCGCATGAGCAACTTTACTTATATAAAGAGACGTTCCATCGGGTTGGACTAGCGGATGTTTCTCCTTCATGGATTCGTTTACTTCTTTGGTTCTGAGTCTGTTCTGGTGCTTTTATTTTCGCACATTTGGGAGGCTGACCATGGAATTATGTTGGTTCCGTGAGCGTTACCCGGGTTGTAAAAGCTGCTTTAAGCGGGAAAGGGGTGTCGCAATCCACCCCTACCATTCTTATGTAATTCATATGGTCACTCCCGTTCTTTTCTACTTTCATTCATGTATTCTACTAGGGAATTTGAGCAGCATTTGCGCCTCCTCCTTTGTAGTGAATAGTTCTTTTAATTTCAGGCTTATTTGGGATATATCCTATTTTGTCTCACTTTATCGTAATAGTATATATATATATATATATATATATATATATATATATATATATATATATATATATATATATATATATATATATATATAAAATAATAGTAGTTTGAAAATCCAATGAACGAAAAGTAAGAAGATGTAACACGATAAACCTAACTTTTTAAAAACACCCACAGAATAAAATATAATACAGCAAATCATCAATCAAATGGATAAAAATACAAAACACAAGCTATCAAGTTACAGATAATCAACCAAATTCAAAGGTATGGAAACAAGAAAAGAAAAACTGAAACTAAATTCAACTATCTAACTGGCTTACAAAACAAAAGTAAAAATCAACTAATCCTCCAGCAAATAGAAAAAAATAAATAAATAAAATAAATATCGAATCAACAAGTCAATGAAAAATATCATAATACAAAGGTATGGAATCGAAAAAAGTATAACAAACGAAATCAAGCACAAACGATATATATATATATACATATGTATATATATATATATGTACATATATATATATATATATATATATATAAGTAATAATTTTACACATGCATTATTTATCTTTGATTGGATAACTCAATTTTGAGAATTCACCCATTCTTATCACCTAACTTACCACTTGGCCTGAGTCTAATACTGTTTACTATTTTAGAAAGTCTCCATACATATTATGTATCGTTCAAATGTATTCATTCCGGTTCCCACTCGCATTGACGAAGTGAGGTGAAATGCTTAGTCCCTTGTTCAACTTACACGTGGTAACAATGCTTGTGAGTTCATATTTCTGTTCGAGGAGGTATTATTTTTCGGATTTGTAAATCAATTGATTTATTTTTCTCCTTCCACTAGCCAGTAGACAGTTCCAATGGTGTGTATAGTTAAATACTATCGCCATTGTCAGAAACTGGCTATTCTATCGGTTTTAATTCGAATTGTATGGCTGTCCTGATGAGAATGCAATTTCGAACTAATCGCCATTTTTTGTGTAGTTTCAATTGATTGTTCTCTATGTCTTAATCTTTTATCTTGAGCTAATTTTTATTGTCTTTTCTCATTTTTGCCGTGTTTTCTTTTTCTTTTTATTTATATTTATATACTTTTAATTGTGAATTTTGTATCCTATTATTCTTCTCATCCCCCTTTCCATTGTAGTGATAAGTTACCTTCTATCTTTATCCTTAGTCTTGGTCTATAGTTACTCATTTGTAACAAATATGCTAGAGATGGTTTTTTTTGTACATATGGTAGTTTATGCATAATTTTCGATTAAAATCTTTCAATTTATATATATATATATATATAAATTAGTAAATCCAATGTTAGAATGCAAGTAGTAACTCATAATACAGTATTCCAAAATTTTCTACAAAATACTAAGAAATAAAAGAAATTAAAACGTAAAGAGGAAATTACAAAGCGTAATGCAGATCATAAAGACAAAGACAATCGCCAAATTTCAAAGATGAGGAATGAAAATAGGAAAATAAAAAAATCAAGCAAAAAAGCTTGCACATGGAAGAGCTTTAGGCTTAAGTTAAGTTCATTTCGAAAAAATTCTCGTCAAGTCCATATATCCCTTCGAAATGAACACAAAAATGCTTGTTTCTGAAACACAAGATAGATTTTATCTATAAACTTGTGTTATATGGCCGACAAGCATATAGATTGGAAAAATAAAGGAAACATAAATACCTTAAAATACACTTCATTAGTACAACCATGACGAGCAAAATATGATTAGACCAATGTTGCCATATGCAGAAATGAAAAGATGTGATTTGCAGTTGCAAAAGAGAGTAATAAAAACTGTATTGCGTAAAAGCAATAAAATGAGGTATTCAACAGTTAAAGCTTCAAGATCAAAAGATGAAAATATAATTTCAAGAGAATGAAGAAGTACGGCTAAAATAAGATACTAAGGAGAGATTATGAGAATTTTAGGCTAATTGAAACTTATTAACTATACCATTTACTAAATATGCAGGATATTTATACATTTTACTGGTAATTTTGAGGTTATTAATGTGCAAAGCATGAAATTTTTTATCTGATAATCTATAAATTCTAAAAAGTGGATTAAGTATAATATTTCTAAACAATTGAATCGAGTTGCAGGAATTAAAAGGTAATAATTTATTAATATTAAATTCAAAAAAATCTTTTTTATCATATAAATTAGTAACTATCCCATGAGCAGGTTCTATAATTAGATTTAAATCCAAATAATAAATATTATTACTAATAGTAGTTTCATTAGGTATTAATTCCAAATTATCCGGATAGAAATCTATATCTATGACATAGTTATCAGTAAATACAAGACAAATCAGATCATCTCTCTACATATCTGTAAATTTTATAATCTGTTGAAGTAAAGAATTTTTCATATTGATATAGGTATAAATTAGCTAACATACTGCTACTACAGCCACCTTGTGGAACCTCTGAGACTTGTAAGTATAATTTATTACCTTGAAAGGTATATTTATTGAAAAGAACAAAATGGAGAAGCTTAGGAAAATTGGTAAATTTAGAAAGATGAGAATGATTAGTAATATAAGCATTATATAAAGCTAAAATGACATCATATAGATCAGTGATCTTAATATTATTAAATAGATCTTTAAAATCAAAAATTTGAAATTCTATTATTTTACCAAGTGTTTTTAATTTATTTTTTAATTCTTTACTGTTATTTAGAATAATGCAGTTATCACTAGAATCTCGTAAATTAATATTTAGTACATTTAAATAATTTAGTAATAATTTACTAGCAGTAGTAGAGTATGAATTATGACCACTAGTTACAGTTCTAAATTTAATAGGATTTTTACGAAATTTAGGTATAAGCACAATATATGGAAATGTCAAAAATTTATTATTAATATCTAAATCACTATACATATTGATAATTTTCAATTTGATACTATTAACAGAGTGTGAATCAATTTTAAATAGACTATTATTTTTTAAATAATCCAGCAGATATTGAATATAGAATTTTTTACAAATAATGGCATAATTATTAGAGGCTTTATCAACATAAGTAATAACAAAAGATGTATGTAAATCATTAACAGAGTGTTTTATATTATCCGTATTATATATAGATCTAGATAAATTAATACTACAAATGGCATTTTTAATAGATCTTAAAATAGTAAATTTCCACATATTAAATGCCTCTAAAAAGGCTGAGCATATTTAGAAGCTAATCCATAAATAAATTTATCAAGGTCCAGATTTTAAGACTTGTTTAGAATTATTACATGAAGGTAACCTGAATTTAGTGCCAAATGACATTATAGTTCTTAAAGGTTTATCTTTTACAATGGCTAAGTCACCAGTAACTATATGCCCCAAGTGTGGGTTTATAAATTCAGCATAATTATCAACACTACAAATACATTCACCATCTACATTTGTAGAGGAATCTATGTCAACTGAGAGAGATTTTGAAATTGCATTGTAATTAAAAATAGTTCTTCCAATAGGCTTGTTATATTTAAAAGTTTTAGTAACATTCAAATCCTTTACAGGCAATAAATGATGAAAATTATTAAATAAATTCTTAAAGTTTATGGAATTATAAATAGGATGCTTAAATGATATTACACAATAAGAATTAGAACAGATATTATTATGAAATTGATTAAGTTTTATTTTTAAATATTTTGATCTAGTAATGAGCAAATCATAGAAAATATGATTAAAATGTTCATTAGTAAGATTTAACTTTAAGAAAACAGCATAAACTGTGTTTAATTGCTTTTTCTTAACTGCAAATACCCATGATTTAATAAATTTCCATTGAAATGTGTTATTGAATTGTTGATGCATACTTTTAATCTCCGCTTTAAAATCATGTTGTGAGGAGCTTCCTTTACCGCTTTAAATCTTTTGAGTTTAGCCAATTTACTATTATGTAAAAGAGGATTAAAAAAAAGGTGATTAAAATAGAATATTTATTATCTACAAAATTATTCTTAACAATATTACCATTGAGATATAATTGATTTAATCCATATGGAAACAGAGTACATTGTGATTTAACATAGAAGTTTTCAAAGAATAATCTATCAGCAGTATTTGTTTTAATGTCCAAAATATGTATAGTTATATTTTCAAAACCATGATGAGCAAAGTGTTTATATTCAATTTTATTAGAAGTAGGAAGAAAATTATTATTGTGGATATATATTTTTAACATGATCTCTATGTACATTCATACGTAGATGAATAGGATTACTGGTCTGTCCTATGTAAGATAAATTACAAATATTACAAGATAATTTGTAGATGCAATTAAAAATTTTACAGAAAGTCTTATGACTATTTAGATTAGTAATTTGTGAGTTAGAAGCAAATGGGCAGGTTTTACAATTTTTATTCTTACATTAATTGAAGTTATAATTTTTAGCTGGGCAATTATTATATCCAAAACTATCCATGGCACACTGTTGGTAAATTGGTATCGGTCTAAACAATTCCCAACAAAATTGAAAATACCGGGCAATATTTATCAAATTATATAATAATAACAAGAATAAATATATTTGCCAGTCACTAAATCAAATAAGATGTATAATTCATAATAGTTTAAGTAATATAAAGAGTATGGCAATAACACATATAGATAATGTAAATAAAAATAAAATAATTGCTTATATATAAGTATAAACAACCAAGTCTATGTAAAACCTAATAAAATGTAGTAAGGAGGATATTACAAAATAAAAAGAAATGATTAACAATATAATTATAATCAATCCTAAACTAGATTAATTAAAACACAAGGTATAATAAAATACATACTGTGTAAATCTTGAATTCACATAGAATCCTGTCCAAAAAAGTAATAAAAAGATTGTACTAAAAAGTACAGTTTATAAAAGGTATCAATAACACCAGTACAAAAATCCCAAAGGCAGTTACCCAGTCATAAAATCACAAAACCAATAAATTAGTAAGATATAATTACGATAGATGGCAGCACTAGAATGAGAAACTCCTAATATTTAATTACTAATAGCTAATGAAAAATTGCAGTAAGATTTAAAAACGATAGATGGCAGCACTAGATTGAGAAACTTCTGATATTAAATTACTAATAGCTAAAGAATAATTGCAATACATATATTTACCAAATAATAAAGCAGGAAGGAAGACAATGATTAATAATACTTTAAGCAAAAATATAATAATACATAAATATATATATACATATATATATATATACATATATATATACATATATATATATATATATATATACAAATATATATACATATATATATAGATATATATATATATATATATATATGTATACATATATATATATATATATATATGCATATATATATATATATATATATGCATATATATATATATATATATATATGCATATATATATATATATATATATATATATATATATATATATATATATATATATATATATATATATATATATATATATATATATATATATATATATATAGGAAGAGCAACTTCAGATTCAATGAGGTGTATATCAAATATTAAAACATAAAATAAATTAAAGTTGCTTGAATTTTTTTCATCTGATGCATTTTGCTAAAGTAGATAACTAGAAACATTAAACTTAATTCTTTTTCTTTGAAGTCAAAGGAAAATTAAATTACAGAAACTGTTTTCGGACTGCTTTGCATTTGCTTTAGTCTAGATACCGACGTCAACAGGAATATTTTTCTCTCTTTTCTTGTTTTCCTTTCATTTTCGATCTAAGGTAAGTGCACGGGCGACGAAATTTAATTTTGTGAAAGTTTAATGGGATCGCGATATAAATGACACGAGAAAGGCTAATTCACCCTTTTCTGTTCAGAAAACGAATTTTGAGAAATAGAAGAAAGTGCATTAACTTAAACATTTAGATGAAATGTTTTCGATAACTTTAATAAGATACACCGAAAAAAAGGTTTCAGTCTGAAACAATTTAATCTGAAAAATAGAACATTTCAAAAGGCAAAGAATTAACACTTTTTTAATAGAAATAATTTATTTCTAGGATGCCATCTGTATATAGCTAGAATGTACTAAATGTAGATGAAAGTGTTGTGCAGCATGCCATTGCCCTCTTATTAAATTGTAGTATCTCCATGCTTTCCTGATTCATTGATATTTACTCATGTCTGATCCCATATTTCATAAAAACGCAGCTAGCATTAATGACCTCATATTGCAATAAAGAACTTAAAACATATATAGAGATATTCATTGATATTTTTTTTAATTTTTGATCCGTATCTCATAATCTAGTTTGTTGTAAAGGTTTTCAATTATAATGAAGTTTTTATTTTAAAAATCTGATGTGGACAGTACATGACTTTCCTTATATAATTCCATGAATTTACTACTTTTACAGTAAAAACAGATAGGTTATTCTTATAGTAGATACTTATATTCTTTCCGCGATATTGAATTTTCGTTAATTTGGTAACATTTAAAACGTCGCCAAGTTGGCGACATTTCGCCAAAATCGTCGCCAAAATCTCGCTAAGCGTTATGGATGGAGAAATAAGTTATTCTTATAGCAGATAAAGGACTATTGGCGTTCAAATACAAAAGTATTACTCAAAGTATTTTTTCCCATGAATGGAACAAGTTAGATTAAAGAGAACGATGTCACCAAATTTATCGCATGATATTGCTTATGGAAAGTGAACATGTTTCTCAACAGTTAATATATTTTTTTAATTTATAGGATGTTATAATAAATTTATTTAAAAAATGTGCAATATCTTGAGAACGGTTTATTCTCGCGTTCTACAGTTTATGTTAACCATTTTCTACGGAAAAGTTACATAAGAAACGTCTATTTGAATAACTCTATTAAAGGTTTTGATTTTTTGATGATTTTTTCAAAATTTCACTCGAAAATTTAGTGGGAGTTCCGAACATTCGTTTGTGTTTAAAAACAAAAGGCTTCTAGTATTCACGGATTGTAATTTTTGTACCAACTTTCATTCGAATCGCTCCATGCGTTCGTGAGATGTCGTCTCCACAGACTCACTGACACACACACACACATATACACAGATATCACCTCAAAAATGTTCGATTCGTGATCAGGGATGCTTGAAACATGCTTTGATCGAAAACTCAATTTCGAATTTTTGACCCCGCCACAATACTTTCCTTATACATTATACTACGTATTCAAAGTAAAAAAATAGTGGAATTTAACGAAACTGTAGATGGTTTTGTATAAGGTGTAAAATATGCAAAGGATTATTAACGAAATCTCGTAGCAATAAAAATTGAATTTTAATCTACTATTGTGAAGTATAATGGCAGAAATTTTACAAATATATAAAATCACTTAATTCCAAATTTATTTGTGTTCCAAGACGAAACTACTTCTTTCTGTTGACCATTACAAAGTCTAAACTCAAAATTAATAAGACATGTAAGGGGAAAACGATATTGTAAGTCATTCATAATTTACATTTTCTGTTAGATAGCACAATTTGGTCTCATTCGAGCGTAACAGCAGGTCCAGGCTTGTTGCATTGAGAAAAGCAATCCAATAATTTCCGAAAAGTATGTATTCTTATTTCCGTTTTATTTTACGTTCTGGTTCAGTTCATTGTTGATTCTGCGCGAAGACACAATGTTGTAAATTATTGTGGGAACTGGCAAATTCAGTTCTACCTTATAACACGTTTCAAATTACATAGCTTCAATTTACTGCTACGCCGTAGTACTGAATGTGTCAGTTTCCATAGAAGTTAGCAAAATCTTGGCACATAGTGACACTTTTGATGCCATTGTATATTTTTGTACTGTTCAATGTAAAAATTCTTGAAACGTTTAAATAAATATACGCCCTTGAGCAGTAATTAGTAAATCCCATATCGATGTCTAGTGGTCAGGGATGTGTGAATTCTGAATTTCCATTATAAATATCAGCTATTCTAACCTGACGATAACTGCATAATAAGTTCGAAACCGTTTCATGAATGCTGTTTTCTTCAATAAGAGTGTATTCTAAATTTTTGGATTAGATCACTTTTATTCCTTATTGTTTTATGTGCACTGAAGGGCTGCTTTGTCCAACTACAGTTTAAAGTGAATTTCTGGCTACTACGAGTATGTTTGTACCGACACGGTTCAGCGGCTGTTCTCGGGATTTAAGCCTAGCTCCTATGGATCTATAGGGCAACGAGTGAATCCTTCGACCACAGGGGGGTCTTTCAGTGCACGCACGGCTCCATATGAGTAGAATTTATAATACTTGGAAACATATTACTTTCCTTATATACATAATGTATAAGGAAAGTGTTGTGACGGGGTCGAAAATTCGAATTCGAGTTTTCGACGGGAGAGCACGTTTCAAGCATCTCAGATCACGAATCAAACATTTTGAGGTGATGTCTGTGTGTGTGTATGAAAGTATCTTTGTGTGTGTGTGTGTGTGTGTGTGTGTGCGTGTGTGTGCGTGTGTGTGTGTGTGTCAGTGAGTCTTTGGAGACGATATCTCACGAACGAATGGAGCCATTCGAATGAAATTTGGTACAAAAATCACAATCCGTGAATACTGGAAGCGTATTGTTTTTAAACGTTATCGAATGTTCAGAACCTCCTAAATTTTTGAGTGAAATTTTGAAAAAATCATCAAAAAAATTAAAAGCTTTAATAAAGTTGCGCAAATAGACATTTCTTATGTAATTTTTCCTTAGAAAACGATTGACATGAACTTTAAAACGCTAACACGAACCGTACTCGAGATATTGCACATTTTTAAAATAAATTTATCAAAAAATCCCATAAATTAAAAAAAATATATTAACTGTTGAGAAACCTTTTCACTTTTCATATGTAATATCATGCGATAAATTGGGTGACATCATTTTCGTGGATCTAGCTCGTTCCATTCATGAGAAAAGATACTTTGAGTAATACTTTTTATTTGAAAACCAATAGTCATTTATTTGCTATAATAGAATAACTTATTTCTCCTTATAACGCTTGGCGAGATTTTGGCGACGAATTTGGTGGAATGTCGCCAACTTGACGACTTTTTTAAATGCTCCCAAATTAACGAAAATCTTGCCAAATGGATAAAAATGACGCTAAATCAATGAAAATGACGACTAATTGACGAACATTCAATATCTTGGAAAGAATATAAGTATCTAATATAAGAAAAACCTATTTGTTTACTGTAAAAGTAGTAAATTCATTGCATTATATAAGGAAAGTCAACTGCTGCCCACATCAGATTTTTTAAAAATGGTTTTAGAGTTAGGAAAGCTTTCCCAGAAGGAAACAATTTTCCGAATTTTTTTTTTAGTAAAGAAATATCAAGGACATGTCCAACAGTGTAGTACTTCTACAAACCTATTTGTCCTATATTGTAGTGCTTCTTCAAAACTATTATAATTAAATTGTAGTTTGTAAGTTTACTCACATAATAGATTTAAAATAAAATATTTTAGCTTTATTTTAGCTCATTTTCCAACTACACGAGCATTTCATAGTGATTATGTTAAAAAATCTAATGTGGGCAACACATGACTTTCCTTATATAATGCAACGAATTTACTCCTTTTACAGTCAAAAAATAATATATAAGTTCCACAGTACTGTATTTTTAACGTTGAATTGTACTAATTATTAAGGTGGTATTACGTCTACTTCAATATATAAGCAATAAAATTAAAGACAGCTATCATAGATGAAAATGTCATTTAATCAAATAAAACCATCTTATAAGACGTACAAATGTTAAAGGGTCAGACCGCTTTCGTGTATCACTATACCCTTCATCAGTGGCTATATGAAAAATTACCGTGGAAACAAGCTCATCTGTAGGGATACAAATTTGCATAAATCAGCTACGGAATAATGATAATATAAACAGTCTATTGAAGATTAAACAATTAAAATAGTAAGTGTTATAAACGGGAGATTTAATATATAAACAAGTATTAAATACAAATACAAAGAAAAACAATGAAAAATGTCCAATTAAATACAAATACAAAGAAAATACAATAAAAAATGTTCAATTTAAATACAGATACAAAGAAAAGACAATGAAAAATGTCCAACTTGCTATCGCTCTGTTTTGTGCGGCTAAACGCCACTTGTCCCTCTAAGAAGAACATCCGACGGAGATGATCGGAACGTCTACTTGTAACGTTTCAGTTTATTGTAATTTATGCTTGGCTACAATTTGGACATTTTTCATTGTCTTTTCTTTGTATTTGTATTTATACTTGTTTAAATTTTAAATCTTCTGTTTATAACACTTACTATTGTAATTTTGTAATTGATTAATCTTCAATAGCCTGTTTATATTATCATTATTCCGTAGCTGATTTATGCAAATTTGTCTACCGATCTGGTCTACATATGAGCCTGTTTCCACGATAATTTTTCATATAGCCACTGATGAAGGGTTCGTCTTACAGGATGGTTTTATTTGATTTAATGACCTTTTTATCTATGATATGTGTCTCTAATTTTATTACTTATATGTTGAATTGTACATTTGGCGATTTTCCGGATGACAACTTGTAATAATATTTCAAAGTACCCAATTAACTTATACTTCACACAGCCGATCCGGTGATCGAGCGGTCAGGGGCATGCGTTTCCGTCTGATCGCTGGATTGCCGGGCTGCGTGTTCGAATCCCGCCAGCGGACATGTGTGTTGTCATGTCGAGGCCAAGTCAGAGTTCCGCCCTTCGGGGAGCCTCTATAAAAGTGAAGCTGCAAATCTCCTCCCCTTCGCCATGAGATATCCTGGGGGGGTCTTGTGGACATGGTGCGTAGGCGCTCCTTCACCACGGGTGAATTAGTAACGAACGAATATTTCACACAACTCTAAATTAACAATTATCAATATTGATAGCATCCTCATTAAGCGATATAGTCCATATATTAAAATATTTTAATAATTAATTCATCAATTAGGAGTCATTTTCATCAATGTAGCTTCATTTTTGCAATCTTGACGAACTTTTCGTCAATCTGGTGTGAAATATGGCTAATTGGTGACAGTTGGCTAGATTATTCGCCAAGTTTGTCAAATACATCACCAAGAGTTATAGAAAAACGGAGAGAAGAGCATTGCTTATATACTACAATATATGCCCGTCATATGACGGAAATTAGAATTTGCGAAACATTGATTCTCATTTGGCGTCACTTTTACTAATTTGACGATATTTATGTCACTTTGACAACATTTAAAAAAGTTACCAAGTTGGCGACGTTAGTAGTATCTTTACGAACGTACGAGCACACCTATATTTTTAATACTAAAAACTATATTTTATAGCTTATTTTTATCTTTTTTATATATAAAAAAAAGGTATCGATCCATTTTAATATTAAAAACATGATATTATAGTTAAATAAGACCTTTTTTACATTTAGACCAAATTTTAACTTTTTTTTAGATAAATGCGTGAAAAAAGAGATCAAAGAACCCCATTATATAGCATATTTATGAGGGGACCGTTAGTCCCCCCATACATAGGTAAATTACGGTGAAAAAAGGATGAAATTAAATAGAATGCGTGAAAAAAAAAAGAGGAAATAAACTTTAAAAGAGATCCTAAAATAGTGACTCAAAATATATCGAAACGTAAATTACGGACATGTTTTTTAGAGTTCATAAAATCTTGATAGTAATTTATTAAATTTTCTATTCCTAAGTGCTTTGGATATGAGCGCACATGTACTTTATACACTATATTTTATAGCTTATTTTTATCTTTTTTATATAAAAAAAAGGTCCATTTTAATATTAAAAACATAATTTTATAGGCCTTTTTTACATTTAGACCAAATTTTAGATAAATGCGTGAAAAAAGAGATCAAAGATAGGCTGCCTCATATTGGGGCTACCTTATACATAGGTAAATTACGGATGAAATTAAATAAATGCGTGAAAAAAGAGGACTTCTAAATGAATAGAAGTCCTCTAAGCTTTAAAATAATCCCAAAAATAGGATTACAAAGTGACTCAAAATATATCGAAACGCGTCCGTAATTTACGGACGCGTTTTTTAGAGTTATTTATGGACTGAGTTTTTTAGGACTCTCGATATGGAAATCCTACATTATTTCTAAATCTTCTTAACATCATGGGTATTTTATCTTCATCATACCGTATTTCATTTATTCTAGGTAAAAATATTAATTCAGTTAGAGATGTAATATCGTTTTCTCTACAATATAATTTTTTTAAATTAGTTAAATTTTTTATTCCTTCAAGAGATGTAATATCGTTTTCACTACAAGATAGTATTTCTAAATTTATTAAATTTTTTATTCCTTCAAGTGAAGTTAATCTATTATCTACACAATATAATTCTTTTAAATTAGTTAAATTTTTTATTCCTTCAAGAGATGTAATATCGTTTTCACTACAAGATAGTATTTCTAAATTAGTTAAGTTTTCTATTCCTTCAAGCGAAGTTAATCTATTATCATTACAACTTAATTCTTTTAAATTAGTTTCTATTCCTTCAAGGGATGTTAATTTATTTCCCTCACAATATAATTCTTTTAAATTCGTTAAATTTTCTATACCTTCAAGAGATGTTAATTTATTTTTATTACAATTTAATGTTTCTAAATTCGTTAAATTTTCTATTCCTTCAAGAGATGTTAATTTATTTCCTCTACATTTTAATACTTTTAAATTCGTTAAATTTTCTATTCCATCAAGAGATTTTAATCTATTATCTTTACAATCTAATGTTTCTAAATTTATTAAATTTTTTATTTCATCAAGAGATGTTAATTTATATCCCTCACAATATAATTCTTTTAAATTAGTTAAATTTTCTATTCCTTCAAGAGATGTATCACAATATAATATAAAAATAGATTTCACTTCAGTAGGATTCTCTATATTTAAGAAAGACATAGTTTTTTTTTCCATACCATTATTATATGTAACATCCATTTATATAGAAACATTTTTATTAAATATTTATTTATCATCTTTGTTAGTTAATTGTCTCAAAATATAAACACACTCTCTCAAGACTGATTTAACTTCATATATCTCTTCAATAATTTTCTCTTGGTAAGGTTCTATTTCGTGATGACCAAACTTTTTATTTAATTCACTCATCTGTATAGCTTGTACTTTTTTCCAATAAACATTAAAAAAGTGATCAGGTAATAGCTCAAATTTATATTTAATCAAATAACAAAAATCTAATTTATACATAAATTCTTCTATAAAATTTTCACTAAATGTTTGATATCTAGTTATATACAACCAATTTAAATCATCTTTTAATACTCTCATGGTATCTTCTGTAAGATTTTGAAATATTGATACTTTATATAAATCTAAATTATCAGAAAATTTTACGATAAATTCGTTACTTAAAGTTTGATATTGAGATATGTTTACCCAATCTACTTTATCTTTACATTTTTCTATAAAATCTTCTGATAATTTTTGATATCTAGAAATTTTACACCAATCATCAGGTTGAGCAAATTCTTCAATAAAAGATTCAGACAGTGTTGAATATTGTAAAACTAAATCCCAATTTACATGATCTTTAAGATTTCTAATTACATCTTCAGATAAATTATTTCTAGAAAATTCATTCCAATCAATATCCATTTATTAGAAAGAAATTTTTTCAATATGCATATAAGGTTTTAAAGCATTACCATCACATTTTATCTTTAATGTGATGATATCATCACGTTTACCATAAGCAAAACAGGTTACTACATCTCTATTAACATTTAAAATTTCCTTACCATTGATTTCTAGAGATATCAGTGGACTTTTATCATATATATATTTACTTTCTATTGTATCATATATATCTATATATATGGAAATTTTCATATACATATCTGTAGATAATCGCATCTCGATCCAGTAATTTTGAGCTCATCATGTTGAAATTTACTTTTTTATAATCCCCATCTGTATGAAAATCATTTGGTATAGTAACCCAGATATCTCTATTGTCTAAATATATTTTATTGACAGCATCGTTATCATTTTCAGGTTCAGAAACATTCGTAATTATTTTATTTTTTGCATCAAATTTATCATTCTGTAATATTAACGAATTTTTTTTCAAAATATCTTTTATTCACAACATTTTTTTCATCTTTAGGATCTGCTACATTTCCTATTCTTTTTCCTTTTGCATCGTAAGGTTTACCTTCTAAAGTATGTAAAGTTGTATCATTTAATTCTTTTATTCTCTTGCCTGTTTCTTCAGTAAAGGTTAAAAAACCCTCATCATATTTAGTTTTTATAAGTTCTCTCAATTCATGATGATTATTCTCTATTTTATTCAAAACAAAACTTTTAGTGGTTAAATCTAAATCATCTATAGGATTTTCACAATTTTTTAAAATTCTATTTTCCATATCATAATTTCCATCATTCATTAATTTAAAACCTATACCTGGAGGTCCAATAGGTCCTTCTTTCATTTGATCATCATAAGGTGGATAATAAGCACTCATTTATTTAATTTTAAGATTTTAAACTCTTAACCATTGTTATAGTTTTATTTTTTAAATTTATAAAATATATCTTTCTTTCTTTAAAAATAAAATAAAACTTATATTCCTTTTGACTATTCGTTATCCAATTAAATTCAATATCTAAATTATTTAAATCGGTATAGTTTTCATGATTTGATGAGTCAAAAGGAAAAATAGGATACAGATCACCAAAATTCTCCTTATTTATCAAAGGTCCTGTATCTGTATTATTATCGTGAAATCCTTCACGTAAAAGAGCTTCATACACTCTACTATAATCTTTATTGGCAAAATTTGTTTTATAACGCATAAGAGGAACTTGTTTATTATTAATCATCAACCAGCATTCTGTCATATCTATATGATCAAATATCATATTATTTTTTTCATAATTACTATCTCTTTCAATATATTGAGGAATAACATAGACACTTAAAACTTCATCTGACGCTGTAGTTGCTGTCACAGATCCACTGTTGCTTCTATAGGGGCCTACCATTTTAAATCTATGTCGATCCCAATTTACCTCTATATCTTTATTAGATAGATATGATTCCAGAAACAAGCTTTCTGCAGAATTTTTTAATTCTATATAAGGTAAATGTAAGGTTAAACCTTCAACTACTACCTTATAGTTTTCGTTACTTATATTAGTATATATCATATTTTTATTTTCATTTCTTTGAATTTCTATTTTCACTTCAAAACCTGAAATTATCTTTTCATATTCTCTAAAGAAATCGATTATATCTTTTAAAGGTGTCCATATTTTAATGACATTGCTATCTTTCGTTAGTTCCCATCTCTTTACGAATCCTTCGTTATAATCTTTATTCATTTTCAAATTATTAAAAAATTCAGTTATTTTAGTAGTATCTTCTAAAGTACCATCATATTTGAACTCATTACGGTCAGCTGAATCAGATGTATCTAGATAAAAAAATTCATTTTGAGCTTGTGATGTTACATAATCAGGAGTATAATGAATTAATCTTAAAACATGATTCATGATTGAAAAATTTGACTGTGTATTTGATTCAATTTCAGTATCTCCTATATGTACTTTTAAAGTTTTGATAAAACCTCCGCCATTTACCAGACTCACATTTTCGTTTCCAATAGATGATTTATCATTTTTTGTAATTTTTAATTTTAGTTCAAGATATCCTCTAGAATATAAAATTTTTGCTTTAGTATCATTAATATGAAAAACATAGGTGGCATTCTCATCTGAACTATGTTCTTTTGGATGAATTTCTCTTAATTCATAACTTTTAATGTGATCATTATAATAACAACGAGTATCACTTAAATCATAAATCATTTATTTAGGAAGAATTTTTAAACCACCTCCTTTCTTTTTCATAGAAAATATTTCATTTAATATATTCTTAGGTTTCAATAAAACCTTTAAAAATCCTAGTATTTTTTTACTTTTTCTATATAATCTATTCATTTATTTAAGAAGAAATAAAATTAAATTCTACAGCTCCTTTATTTAAATCTATTAATTCACCATTTTGATTAGTAATCCTCATTTTTATTCTTTCAACAGGATTCACTTTAACAGGAAAAAATATCCAATTATTAAATTCTTTTGAAATTATACTACCTGGAGGGTTTTTATTAGTGAAAGAATATATAACTTCTGAATTATATTGATTTATTAAAGATCCTTTTACAACATCACAGTGAATATAAATATTATCATTTCCATTAGATATATCAGCAATATGTTCACCTTCAATCTCTGTTTCTTCATCAGAACTTCCATATGTCGGTTTTAAAAAGCCTATAATTTTATGAAAGTTACTTTCTGTAAAATCAATTACCCAATTTTTTTTCAGTTTAATAGATATTCTTTGTCTTGCTTCAATAATACCAAATTTGACAGGTGGATCCTCACCGAATATTTTCATCATATACTCATTTAAACCTCTTACAGTATAATTACCATTTGAGATAGTAATTGTTATATCTGTGTCTAATGTATACAATCTAAATATGTTATTTCCATAATTCTTACTTATATTAAACCAGGAAACTTCCATAGAGAATGAGTGTAAAGCTAATTTTTTTATTTTAAGAGGCGTAATAAAATTTACAGTAAATTCCTCTGATCTCTCATGACCTTCTGATTTTAATATTATCATTTATACATAACAAAATTTTCATTATAGTCACTAGGTTTTTGTGTAGGAAATGATTTGAGAACATTTTTAGGTGATATACCTTTATTCCTTTCTCTTATATATTTCATACAAAATATACCACATTTCACAGATGAAGGTTTCTGTAAAAAACTATCATTATAACCTATTTTTTTATTGGATGTAACAAGAAATGATTTAATATTTTTAGGAATATAGTCCTTCTTCATATTGTCATATTCACCAAACGGATCAAAATATTCCACATATTTATATTTAGGATCATTATAATAACAAACCCAATGAGTTCCAGGACCTGTTGATACATCTAAATTAATGATTCCATTTTCAAATTTTCCTATTGTTTTAGGTAATAAATCGGAGGGAAACACACCTCTAAATCCCTTTTCATTTTTCATATTATCTTTAATCATTTTGTCGCTAATTCCCACTGTTGATATATTCCCTTTCCAAGTTTTTTTTTTCCCAGACCCCTTTTTTTGCATAGCTGAACTAGCTAATCCAGATAAAGCACCTGTTGCTAATGCTGGAACTGCAATTTTAGCAGCGGTTATTAAAGAGGGTATAAGTGCCGCTAGAAATGGTAAAAATCCTCCATTTTTATCGAATTGAGTTTTACTGATTGTAATTCTTTTTTTATCATTAATATGATTAATTTGAGTTTTAGTTAAATACATCTCATGATTAGGAGTTTTAGATTTATCTATTTGTAATGTTACTTCTTCTTTACTTTTAAAAGCTGATTTAAGTTTATTTTTCTGACCTTCACTCAAATAAACTTTATTTTTTATCATTTATTAACAGAGAAATTGTTTATGATATCGTTGTACATCATTATAAGTCATTTCTTTATTTTTTAATAACATATCTAACAATAAAACTACTTGATTATATAATTTCTTTGATTTACTACCATTACATATTTTTTCTGTTAAATTTGATAATACATTCAATCCTTTACCTACCTTCATTTCTTTACTACTTCGAATCATATTTAATCTATGCATATAATTTTGTGACATATTTTCTTTATTTTTAATTTCTTTTATATCATTCTTTTTCTGGTTTAATTCCTCCTCTGAAAAATTTTTACCCCTAGAAATTGTACTTTTTAAGTTGCCTCTTTTCTTAGATAATCCTTCTTTTAACTGTTTAGCTCTTCCATACATCTCCTCTAATTTTTCTTGATCGTTTAAAAATACTGACGGTCTGTATAATTTTTCCTCTTTTAAATATTTTAAATTTAAATTTTGATCGATATCATAAGTATAAGATACTAATTCTTTCACAGCTTCAATAGGCTCTTCTATAGATGGAAATGTAATATTTTCTACAACATTTTGAATACTTTTCACAACTTCTTTATTTGATTTTTCATATTTTTCAATTTCTTGAGTGACTGGTTTATGAAATTCCTCTAAGGTTTTTTGAATACCTATTTTTTCGTTTAGTTGATCTTCATTATTCTTTCTTATTTCTTTTTCTATTTTTACTATTTTAATTGAATCTTTTATTTGCTTTAAAAACTTGTGTTTCCGTTCTTTTTCTAAGTTCATTTATATAATATTAATTTTTTACTGCAGCTAATTTTATTTTTACTGCAGCAAATTTTATTTTTACTGTTAGTAAATTATGATAAAAATTAAAGATTACACGGAACCAGAAGAATTACCTGATCCTAAACAACATCCTTTGTTACCTAAACATCCATTTAGATTACTTATAGTAGGATCTTCAGGTTCAAGTAAAACAAATTTACTGTTAAATTTGATTTATGATTTATTATTTTTTGATACATTATATATATGTGCAAAAGATTTATACGAACCTAAATATTTTAAATTACAAGAAATATATACATTGTTTGAAGATATAGAAAGAGAAGATATTTTGAAATGTAAGAATATAAAGAATAAGAAAAGATTATTAAAATTTTATGATAAATTCAAAAAAAAAAGTATTATTTTCTTCAGATCATAATTTTATTACTGTAGATGATTTAAATCCTACATTAAAGAATTTAGTTATTTTTGATGATTGTGTGATTGAGAAAGATCAAAAAAACATCGAAGAATTATTTATCCGAGGTAGAAAGAAAAACGCATCCTTTATTTATTTAACTCAGTCATATTATTTAACACCTATCAATATAAGAAGGAACTGTAATTACGATATATTTTTCACTCTACAACCAAAAGAAAATCAACAGATTATAAGAGAGATAGATGGTTTATTAAGTACTGAAGAATTCAAACAAATGTATAATAAAAGTGTTCAAGAAAAATATGATTTTTTTATGTTAGATTTAGTGAATTCAGAAATGAGATACAGGAAAAAATTTAATCCTATATAAATGGATGTATATTTAGAAAAAAGATTATATGTTTACAGAAAGAGTAGAAATTTGTATCAAAAGATAAGTATTTCATTATCAGTAAGTAAGGTTATTCTAAGTGGAACAGGTTTATCAGCAATAGCCTTTCTACCTCTTGCATTTTTAAGTTTATCAGTTGGTATAGTAGAAGCCATAGATCTCGCATTAAAAATAGCAGAAAGGAAAGAAGAATATAGACATTGTTATAATTTTTATAAAGAACTCATTAATTCGTTTAAAGCTAAGGATATGACAGAAGAAGAAATTTATATGTGTGAAAAGGATTTCATAAAAAGTTTAAAATTTAATCCAGTTGAAAAATACGTAAAACAAATGCAATTGAATGGATATAAATTTCTAAATAAATAAATGGTTTGTAAAAAGAAAGGTGGTGATATTGTTGGATGGATACAAGATAAAGTAAATCTTCCAGAAATGCATTTACCAGGATATCAATATTGTGGTCCAAATACAAAATTAGAAAAAATATTAAAAAGAGGTGATCCTGGAATAAATAGAGTTGATAAAGCATGTAAAAAACATGATATTGAATACAATAAAACAAAAGATACAAAACAGAGACATGTTGCTGATCAAAAATTAATAGATGATCTAAATGATATACAAGATCCAACATTTCAAGAAAGATTAGCTAGAGGAATTATTAAACCTATTATTAAAGTTAAAAAAACTTTTGGATTAGGTCTTTCTATATATTGTGTCAAGTGTAAAGATAAAACCCCAACTAAAAATTATCATAAAACTACTTCTAAAAATAATAAACCAGTTGGTAAAGGTATCTGTACTATTTGTGGAAGTAAAAAGAATACTTTTTTAGGAATTTAAAAGAGGTCTATTATAATCCAGAAACAGGTTATTGTGGAATTAATGAATTGAAAAGAAAAACAGGGTTACCTAATGTTGAAGAATTTTTACATGAACAAGATGTATATACTAGATATAAACCTGTCATTCGTAAATTTAAAAGAAGAAGAGTTTATGTTCCAAACAGTAATAATCAATTTGACGCTGATTTGTTATTTATAAAAAATTATAGCAAATATAATGATGGAACTAATTATTTGTTAACGGTTATAGATGCTTTTAATAAATATGCTTGGGATTTTCCTATAAAAAGAAAAACATCTGAAGAAGTAGTACAAGGTTTTAAACAAGTTTTTAAAGAAAGAATACCAAAATTCATTTTAACAGATGAAGGTACTGAATTTACAGGAAAACAGACACAAAAATTATTTAAAGATAATAATATACATTGGTTTACAACTAAAAATAAAGAAATAAAATCTGCAATAGCTGAGAGATTTAATAGAAGTATAAGAGAAAAAATTATAAAATATATGCATGCTAACAATACTAAAAGATATATTGATGTATTACCTAAATTACTTAAAAATTATAACAATTCATATCATAGATCTATAAAAATGACACCTGTTGAGGCTAGAGAAAATGAATCTCAAGTTTATAAAAATTTATATACTAAAAAGATTATGAAAAAACCTAAATTTAAGATAGAGGATAGTGTTAGAATATCTACAATTAAGAAAACATTCAGGAAAGTAGATGATTCTACATTTACTGAAGAGATTTTTATAGTTTCTGAAGTATTGAAAACAGATCCAATTACTTATCGATTAAAAGATTTAAACAGTAAAGAAATTGAAGGAACTTTTTAGGAAAATGAAATGGTAAAATATAATAAAAAAGATGATGTATATAAAATTGAAAAAATCATAAAAAAGAAAGGAAATAAGTATTTTGTAAAATGGCTAGGATATCCAGATGAATTTAATAGTTGGACATCTGAATTAGTTTAAAGATTAAAAAAAGTTATATATAAATGAATGTTTTTGAAGATAATAAAATGAAATTAATCTATGATTCGGAAGAAGAAGAATATTTTTATGTTATCGATTACGAAAGTTTAAAACAAAGATATAATAGTAGAGTTTGTTATTTTAATCGATTAAGAAGGAGATATAATATTTCTCAAGAAGTTGAGGATATGTTTTTAAAATTTTTAGATTTTATGTATTATGAGAAATCAATTAACTATTACTATTTTATGAAAAAGATTTGTGATATTTTTAATATTGAAAATAATATAAAAGTCCAAAAAGTTAAAAAGAAATATGAAAAAATATGGAATGATTTCTTACAAAGTATTTCAAGAAATGTTTCTTAATAAATGGAGCTTACAAAAAAGTGTATACACTGTTTGACTATGAAATCAGTAAATGAGTTTTACATATATCATAGAAATGAAAAAATTTATTTCCAAAGTCATTGCAAATGTTGTGATTCCATAATCAAATATAAAAAATTTAAATGTGAATGTGGTATGCAATATACCTATACACATAAAAAGAGACATTTAAAGAGTATTTATCACAGTAAGCATCTTCCAGGAAAAAGTATTGTAAAAAATGTTTCCTAATAAATGGAGCTCAACTTAAAGTCAAAGACTATTAATGAACTTAGAAAAGTAGTAAAATTTATGAATATTAAACAACCTAAAGGCTGTAAGAAGGTTGATTTAATTAAATTATTAACTAAATATATCAGAAAAACAGGTGAATATAAACCTGTTTTAGTAGATTTATTAAATTTAGATTTGTCAGCATACTTGGAAAAAAAGAAAAAAATATTTATTGATAAACCTAAAAAACGTAAAAAAATTAAAATGGTTTTTGATTCTTTTAGTTTAAGATTTGATAAAAATGATTTTAAATCTGTCTTTCCTGAAGAAAATGTATTTACAGTAGAAGAAAATCTTGAAAAGTTATTTACAGAAGATAGAAAATGTCGTATATGTGGTAAATATTATGAAGATGAAGAAGAACATATAAAGAAAGACTTAATGATTAAAAGATCAAAACAAAAAAGAAAATGTATTATTTGCGGTATATATTATAAACATTTAGAAAATCACATATCAAGTCGTAAACATAAAAAAGCATTAGATGAAGGTAATGTAGAAATTAAGGAATATGAAACTGCTTATAAATCTAGATTAAGATCATACAGAATTAATAATTGTAATAATATTAAAATCCCTCTAGAATTTTTAGAAGAGAAAAGAAAGGTTGTAATAGAAAAAATAAAGCATATTATGAAAGAATTTAATGGAATAAAGGTAAATTTTAAATTGTTTTGTTTGTATAAATTGAATGAAGAAATTCAAGAATTTACATTCAAAACTGAGAATCAAATTATATTAAAATCTAATGATTTACATACTTTTTATGATTATGTTATTGACAACTTAATAAATGAATCTGATGATTTTATATCAAAAGGATCTGGTTGGAGTCTTGAAGAAATTAAATTTTTAGAATTGAGAATAAATAAGTATCAACCCTTGAGAGGATCAAGTTATATTGATTTACCTGAAAAAATTAAATCTAAACAAGCCATAATAAATGTAAAAAATAAAGATAATAAATGTTTTATGTGGTCAATATTATCAGCAATTCATCCTGTAAAAAAAAATCCTCAAAGAGTGTCAAAATATGAACAATATAAAGATGAATTAAATTTTAAAGGTATTGATTTTCCTGTTTCATTAGACAATATTAAGAAATTTGAAAAACTAAATAATATATCTGTAAATGTTTATAGTTATGATGGTTCAATTTATCCACTTAGAATAACTAACAATAAATTAGAAAAACATGTAAACTTGTTTTATATGAAAGATCATTATTGTTGGATTAAAAATATGAATAGTTTGATCAGATCACAAATTACTAATAATCATCGTATATTTTTATGTGATAGATGTTTAAATTATTTTTATTCTGAGGAAAGATTAAAGATACATGTGGAATACTGTAAAGATGCTGTCACAATTAATATGCCTAAAAAAGATGAAGTTATTCAATTTAAAAATCATGAAAGAAAAATGAGAGTACCATATACTATATATGCTGATTTTGAATCTCTCTTACCTAAAATTGATACATGTGAGCAAGATCAAACTAAATCATATACTGTGAAATATCAAAAACATGTAGCAGATGCATTTTGTTATTATATCAAATATGAAAATGAATACTTTAAACCTCCGGTTGTTTATAGAGGACCTGATACAATCAAAAAGTTTGTATCTATGTTAAAAGAGGATACTCTTAAAATTGAAAAAATTATAGAAGACAAAACTAAAAAATATGAAAGTATCAAATCAATGATAGAGTTCGATGAAAATCATTATAAAAGAACTAATATTTGTCATATATGTGAAAATCAAATCTTAAATGATGAAAAAGTAATTGATCATTGTCATATAACTGGAAAATATAGAGGTCCTGCTCATAATGTTTGTAATTTAAATTATCAAATTCCAAAATTTATTCCAGTAAAAATTCATAATTTAACAGGTTATGATTCTCATTTGTTTATAAAAGAACTTGGATTTGATCAATCAAAAATAGATGTTATACCTAATACTGAAGAAAAATATATATCTTTCAGCAAAAAAATAGGAAGTATGAAATTGAGATTTATTGATTCATTTAAATTTATGTCTTGTAGTTTAGATAATTTATCAAAAAACTTGAGACCAGAGAATGAAATAAATAGATATCCTCCAAAAATACGAAAAATGAAATATATTAAATACTTAAAATCAAAATTTAGAGACATCATTACATTTTCCTGATGATAAATTAGATCTTATTACAAGAAAAGGTGTATATCCTTATGATTATATGGATTCTAGAGATAAATACAAAGAAACAGAATTACCTTCAAAAGATAAATTTTATAATAAATTGAATGAATGTAATATAACTGATGAAGAATATAAACATGCTCAACGTGTTTGGAAAGAATTTAATATAAAAAATTTAGGTGAATATACAGATTTATATGTCAAAACAGATGTATTAATTTTAACAGATGTATTTGAAAATTTTAGAGATGTTTGTTTAAAAACTTATAAATTAGATCCAGATTGGTATTTTACTGCTCCTGGTTTATCTTGGGATGCAATGTTAAAAATAACAAATGTTAAATTAGATTTATTAAATGATTATGATATGATTCTCATGATAGAAAAAGGTTTAAGAGGAGGTGTTTCACAATGTTGTAATATATATGGAAAAGCTAATAATAAATATATGAAAAATTATGATAATAGTAAAGAATCCAATTATTTAATGTATTTAGATGCTAATAATTTATATGGATGGGCTATGAGTCAATATTTACTATATGGAGAATTTAAATGGTGTGATGAAATAAATTATGTTAAACGTGAATTATATAACAATAAAATAAAAGATGATTCAGAGATTGGATATATATTTGAAATTAGTTTAAGATATCCAAAAGAGTTACATGATTATCATTCAGATTTACCATTATGTCCCGAAAATAGAATTCCTGAAAATTCGAAACAAGGTAAGTTATTAACAACTTTATACGATAAAGAGAAATATGTAGTTCATTATAGAAGTTTAAAACAATATTTGAAAATGGGTTTAAAGGCTGTAAGAGTACATAGAGTATTGCAATTTAAACAATCGAATTGGTTGAAAAAATATATAGATTTAAACACTGATATGAGAAAGAAAGCTGCTAATGATTTTGAGAAAGATTTTTATAAATTAATGAATAATTCAGTATTTGGAAAAACTATGGAAAATATAAGAAAACGAATCGATGTAAGATTATGTTGTAATTATGATCAAGTTAAAAAATTAATTGCTAAACCTAATTTCAAATGTAGAACTATTTTTGATGAAAATTTGGTAGCTGTTCACATGAAAAAAACAAAACTATATTTTAATAAACCGATTTATGTTGGAATGAGTATATTAGATTTATCTAAACATTTAATGTATGATTTTCATTATAATGTTATGAAACCGAGATATAAGGATAATATTAAGTTATTATATATGGATACAGATAGTTTTATATATGATATTAAAACAAATGACTTTTATGAAGATATGAAGTCTAAGATTGATTATTTCGATACATCTGATTATCAAGTAAATAATCTGTATAATATGCCTAGATGTAATAAAAAAGTATTAGGTAAAATGAAAGATGAAAATAACGGTGTGATTATGGAAGAATTTGTAGGTTTAAGAAGTAAAATGTATTCAATAAGATTAGAAAACCAGAGTGTTGAAGAATATAATAATAATAATAATGAAGACCATAAAGAATTTGAAACTAAGAAGTCTAAAGGAACTAAGACTAGTACCGTTAAAAACAGAATATCATTTGAGGATTATAAAGACTGTTTATTAAATAAAAAAGATCAATATAGAACACAGAATTTAATTAGAAGTAAGAAACATGAATTGTATTCAATTCAAGTGAACAAGATAGCTTTATCAGCAAAAGATGATAAAAGATTTATATTAGAAGATGGTATGAATACTAGAGCTTTAGGACATTATAAAAATGTTTCTATATAAATGGATTAGTGCTTAGGTGATATTCGAGCTTTAAATTTTACAAATTCTGAAGAAATTTACTATATGACTTATCTTTGTAATGAATTGTATGATTTGTATATAAAATATGATCATAATAAAAAACTATTATCAGAAAGTTTTCATAGGTTGACTGAATTAATTGAAAAAGAAGAAAATGAAGATATTAAATTGAATGGATTAGGAGTTTTATATGTTATTTCAAAGAATTTATTCTATTGGTCATGAATTTATAAAAAATGTTTACTAAATGACGTTTAAATTAAATGATTTATATCCTAGGATTGAAAAAACTAAATATCATTTTGTAAATTAAACTGAGAAAAACAATAATACTTAGTCTTAAAACGAGCAGCCGTTCAAATTCACCGCGAGTACAAAGATGAGCAATCCTTATCTTTCACACCCGGCGCAAATCAATCAACACGCGGCGCGCTTTCTAAAGAGGAAAAATAATGATTCATAAAATTCTCTGATAATTCTATATAATTTTCTATATATTCAGTCAATGCATTTTTAATATATTAGAGGGGTTTATAAAACTATTATATTAAATCTAAAATTTTCTTAATATCTCTATAATTCAGGATCATATAATGTTTAGAAATTATTTATAAAGAAATGTTTACTAATAAATAGATGTTTGAATTAAATGATTTATATCCTAGGATATATTTTGATATAACTAAATATTGTTGTGATACCTTAAAGTTAGTTGAATCAATAAAAGGTATATTTAAGTATGCTTAATCAATATATGATTTTTTTTAATATATTAGAGTATTTATAATAACTATTTTATTAAATCTAAAATTTTCTTAATATCTCTATAATTCAGGGGGGGATGACTATCCCCCCCTATATCATATAATGTTTAGAAATTATTTATAAAAAAATGTTTACTAATAAATGGAAGAGTTCAATAGACTGAGAGGTTATCCCAAGACGTTTAAATTAAATGATTTATATCCTGGGGAATATGATCTGATATCATTGAAAAAAATTAAAACTAAATATGGAAATACAGTAATCGCAAAGTTATATGTGGAAGTTGAAGAAATGGATTATTATCTAGCAAATAAACATGGACAACTTTCTGATAAATCAATAAATGAAATCAATAAAGGTGGTTATATATTTAAGTATTTAGGTATGATTAATGATAAATATGAATATGAATTAGAGGAAGCTTAATCATTTTTATAATGCTTAATATATTTTCTGAGATTTATATTTAATTAATATATTTTCTGAGATTCTTTTAGATAGTCTTTCATTTTAATAACATTAGCTTGATTTATAGTTTTTTTCCAATTTCGATTTTCTACAGTTATCAATACTTTTCTTCAATAGAAATTAAATCATTACTTATACGTCTTAAATCTCTTCGTTTTTCATATGTCTTTTACATTTATTAAATCTCTTTGAGCTAATGAACCGACAAAAAAGATTCAACATTTATTTTTTTCATTCTGCTTTGACCTCGATTCAGACTCTCGAAGGAGAAAGTATATCGCAAAGTGAACCCTTATCAGTCAGAAAAATACCACATCCCAGTGTGTGGTGTTTGTTCCACCAAGCGGGTCAAAAATATTATTTTCCGGACGCGTTGAAAAAAAATCCCCGCGAGGTGGGAAATGTTTTAGATAAACTTACCTCGTTGATAGCACGCTCATATAAACGGATGAATGACTATTTAAGTATTTGAGTGATGATGAGAAAGCATTTTTATAATTATCTAGGTTCTTTTATGGGGACCGTTAGTCCTCCATTTATTTTAAAGGAAAGCACTCAGGAATAGAAAATTTAATAAATTTAGATCAAGATTTTATGAACTCTATAAAACACGTCCGTAAATTACAGACAGAAGGATTTTTTGACGCCATTTAAAATAGCGTCTACAAATTCATTATATTTTTTTAATATCTTCATTATTCAAATTTATAGGATCTCTTGGTTTTTTTTTTAGAGGATTCATTTAGAAGTCCTCTTTTTTCACGCATTTATTTAATTTCATCCGTAATTTAAATATGTATAAGGTAGCCCCAATATGGGGAAGCCTATCTTTGATCTCTTTTTTCACGCATTTATCTAAAATTTGGTCTAAATGTAAAAAAGGCCTATAAAATTATGTTTTTAATATTAAAATGGACCTTTTTTTTATATAAAAAAGATAAAAATAAGCTATAAAATATAGTGTATAAAGTACATGTGCGCTCATATCCAAAGCACTTAGGAATAGAAAATTTAATAAATTACTATCAAGATTTTATGAACTCTAAAAAACATGTCCGTAATTTACGTTTCGATATATTTTGAGTCACTATTTTAGGATCTCTTTTAAAGTTTATTTCCTCTTTTTTTTTTCACGCATTCTATTTAATTTCATCCTTTTTTCACCGTAATTTACCTATGTATGGGGGGACTAACGGTCCCCTCATAAATATGCTATATAATGGGGTTCTTTGATCTCTTTTTTCACGCATTTATCTAAAAAAAAGTTAAAATTTGGTCTAAATGTAAAAAAGGTCTTATTTAACTATAATATCATGTTTTCAATATTAAAATGGATCGATACCTTTTTTTATATATAAAAAAGATAAAAATAAGCTATAAAATATAGTTTTTAGTATTAAAAATATAGGTGTGCTCATACGTTCGTAAAGATACTACTGACGTTCCTCTAAATTTGTATCCAAGCGTTCAATCGTTATGGACTGAGAAATGGGTAATTCTTATAGTCTATTCTTATGTTCGTTCTAAGATATTGAACTTTCACTAATTAGTCGTCGTTTCATTGTTTCAGCGTGGCAGTTTAACCAATTTGGCGAAATTTTATCAATTGGGTGACATTTTCGCCAAGTGATTTTTTGATAAATTTTTTTGAAAAATGTGCAATATCTTAAGAACGGCTCATGCTAGCGTTCTAAAGTTTATGTCAATCGTTTTCTAATGAAAAATTACATAATACATGAATATATGTGTAACTTTATTAGAGGTTTTAATTTTTTAATAATTTTTTCAAAATTTCACACGAAAATTTAGTGGGGTTCTGAATATTCAATTACGCTTAAAAGCAATTCTGAAACACACACAGACATCATCACGGAAACGTTTAATTCGTATTCAGGGATACATGAAATGAGCCCCCCCCTCGAATTTTCGATCCCGTCACAATACTTTCCTTATACATTATACTATGTATATAAGGAAAGTAATAAAATGTTACAGTCAAGTATATTATAAAATTATAAACATTCCATTCCCAATCATTTAATTGAAGTTTGAATTATATGAATAGTAAAACCAGAAGGAAAAAATCTGATGTGGGCAGCACATGACTTTCCCTGCAAACTTTTATCCACGTTCTCTTTATTTCAATTAAATTTATTCCACTTTTAATTCAATTTTCGTTCTCATTTCGTAACTGGACTAATTTTCAAAGGTGGCGTAGAGAAAATAGGAAAAACTTAAATATATCGAGAATGACTAGACCTAGTGTAATGGGGTTGTTCTTATTCTTTTCGTCTTTAAAAATTACGTATTAAACAAGCATTAAATGGATATATTTGAGCATACGTTGTTCCTTAGTTTAGATTTTAACGATTTTTGAGGGCCATTTTGCAAAAAAAGGCATGTTATTTTTTTCCGAATCGTGGCAAAATCTAATCAGCACCAGGATGAACTACAAGTGACTCATCTACCAAATTTTGTGAAATTCGGTCCATTAGTTTTTCAGTTAGAGTGGATACAAGCTTTTGCGGGCCATTTCGCAAAAATAGGCGGGTTCTTACTTTCCCTGCAATACATGGTAATGTATAGGGAAAGTATTGGAATCATGCCGAAAATCACAACTCGAGTTTTCGACGGATCTACACGTTTCGAGACCTCTAGAATACGAAAATACCATTTTTAGCGTGACGTCTGTGTGTGTGTCTGTGTGTCTGTCTGTCTGTCTGTCTGTGCAGTATTTGTATCCACTCTAACTAAAAAACTAATGGACCGAATTTCACAAAATTTTGTAGGTAAGTCACTTGTGGGCGGGGCTGGTGCTGATTAGATTTGAGTACGATTCGGAATAAAAGAACCCGCCTTTTTTTGCGAAATGGCCCGCAAAAGCTTGTATCCACTCTAGCTGAAAAACTAATGGACCGAATTTCAAAAAATTCGGTAGATGCGTCACGTATAGGTCACCCTGGTGCTGATTAGATTTTGGTATGATTCAGAAAAAAATAACCTGCCTTTTTTTGTAGAATGACCCGCAAAAATTGCCAAAATCTAAACTAAAAAGCTACGTATGCTCAAATATATCCATTAAATGCTTGTTTAATGCGTAATTTTTAACGGAGAAAAGAATAAGACCAACCCCATTACACTAGGACTAGCCGTTCTCGAGATATTTTAGTTTTTCGTACTTTCCCTACGCCACCTTTGAAAATAAGCCCGGTTACCGCATGAAAACGAAAATTGAATTAAAAGTGAAATAAATTTAGTTAAAATAAAGAGAACGTTAATATAAGTCTGCAGGGAAAGTCATGTGCTGCCCACATCAGATTTTGTTATTCCGAAACGTATCCAAAACTAATCAGCACCAGATTCGCCCACAAGTGACTTACTTACCAAATTTTGTGAAATTCGGTCCATTACTTTTTTAGTTCGAGTGGATACAAAATCTGCAGAGACAGACACTTGGACACACAGACACACAGACAGACAGACACACAGACACACACACAGACGCCACGCTAAAAATGGTTTTTTCGTATTCTAGAGGTCTTGAAACGTGTAGATCCGTCGAAAACTCGAGTTGCGATTTTCGACATGATTCCAATACTTTCCCTATACATTACCATGTATTGCAGGGAAAGTAAAAATAGGTAATAATGAAAGGTGAATTTGGTATATCAGGCCCATAGCTATAAAAAATCTGATGCGGCCAGTACATGATTTTTCTTGCAGACTCATATTCATGTTCTCTTTATTTCTTCAATAATTCATCATATTGAGTTTAATTGCACAATATATAACAACCATAAATATTTAAAATGACACTGAATTTGCACTTTTAAATGAATATTCGTTTCCAATTGGTAGCTGGGCTTATTTTCTAAAGTGGTGCAATGAAAATGCGAAAAATCTGAAATATCTCAAAAACGGCTGGTCTTAGTGAAATAGGGTTGGACTTATTCTTTTGATCGTTAAAAATTACGCATAAAAAAAGAGTTAAATTAATATATTTGAGCATACGTTGTTTTTTATTTTAGATTTTGATGATTTTTGCCTGCCATTTCGCAAAACAAGGGAGGTTCTTTTTTTCCGAATCATACCAAAATCTAATCAGAACCAGGGTATCCAATAAGTGACTTAATTACCAAATTTTGTAAAATTTAATCTATTAGGTTTTCAGCTAGAATGGATGAAGGCAATTTTTGCTAGGCTATTTCACATAATAAGGCGAGTTATTTTAACCTGAATCGTACCAAAAACTAATCTGCGCCAGGGTTACACACAAGTGACTTTCCTACCAAATTTTATAAAATTGGGTCCTTTGGTTTCCGAAATAGAGTGGATATATACATTGCACAGACACACACACAGACGTCACGCTTAAAATAGCTTTTTTCTATTCTGGAGTTCACAAAACGTGTAGATCCATCAAAAATTTGAGTTGCAATTTTCAGCATGATTCTAATACTTTCCCCACGCATTACCATGAATTGCAGGGAAAGTAAAAATCTGATGTGGGCAGCACATGACTTTCCTTGCAGACTTATATCAACGTTCTCTTTATATTAATTAAATTTATTTCACTTTTAAGTTAATTTTCGTTCTCATTCGGTAACCGGACTTATTTTCAAAGGTGGCTCAGAGAAAATATGAAAAACTAAAATATCTCGAGAACGGCTGGTCCTAATGTAGTGAGGTTGGTCTTATTCTTTTTATCGCTAAACATTACGTATTAAACAAGCATTTAATGGATATATTTGAGCATACGTAGTTCTTTAGTTTAGTTTTGATTTTTTTTGCGGGCCATTTTGCAAAAAAAGGCAGGTTATTTTTTCCGAATCATACCAAAATCTAATCAGCACCAGGGTAACTCACAAGTGACTCATCTACCGAATTTTGTGAAAATCAGTCCATTAGTTTTTCAGTTAGAGTGGATACAAGCTTTTTCGGGCCATTTTGCAAAAAATGGCGGGTTCTGTTATCCCGAATCGTACCCAAAACTAATCAGCACCAGACTCACTCACAACTGACTTACGTACCAAATTTTGTGAAATTCGGTCCATTAGTTTTTCAGTTAGAGTGGATACAAAATCTGCACAGACAAACAGACACACAGACACACAGACAGACAGACACACAGACACACAGACACACAGACACACACACAGACGTCACGCTAAAATAGTTTTTTCGTATTCTAGAGGTCTCGAAACATGTAGATCCGTCGAAAACTCTAGTTGCGATTTTCGGCATGATTCCAATACTTTCCCTATACACTACCATGTATTGCAGGGAAAGTAAAAATCTGATGTGGGCAGCACATGACTTTCGCTGCAAACTTATATTAACGTTCTCTTTATTTTAATTACATTTAATTCACTTATAATTCAATTTTCTTTCTCGTTTGATAACTGGACTCATTTTCAAAGGTGGCGTAGCGAAAAAACTAAAATATCTCGAGAACGACTAGTCCTAGTGTAATGGGGTTGGTCTTATTCTTTTCTTCGTTAAAAATTACGTATTAAACACGCATTTTATGGATATATTTGAGCATACGTAGTTTTTATTTTAGATTTTAGCGATTTTTGAGGGCCATTTTGCAAGAAAATGCGGGTTATTTTTTTTCGAATCATGCCAAAATCTAATCAGCACCAGGGTGTCCCATATGTGACTAACCTACCGAATTTTGTGGAATTCGGTCCATTAGTTTTTCAGCTAGAGTGGATACAAGCTTTTGCGGGTCATTTCGCAAAAAAAGGCGGGTTCTTGTATCCCAAATCTTACCAAAACTAATCAGCACCAGACTCGCTCACAAGTGACTTACTTACCTACCAAATTTTGTGAAATTCGGTCCATTAGTTTTTTAGTTAGAGTAGATACAATATCTGCACAGACAGACAGACACACAGACACACAGACAGACACACAGACACACAGACACTCACACAGGCGTCACGCTAAAATGGTTTTTTCGTATTCTAGAGGTCTCGAAACGTGTAGATCCGTCGAAAACTCGAGTTGCGATTTTCGACATGATTCCAATATTTTCCGAATACATTACCATGTATTGCAGGGAAAGTAAAAATCTGATGTGGGCAGCACATGACTTTCCCTGCAGACTTTCATCCACATTCTCGTTATTTTAATTAAATTTCTTTCACTTTTAATTCAATGTTCTTTCTCATTGGGTAACCGGACTTATTTTCAAAGGTGGCGTAGAGAAAATACGGAAAACTAAAATATCTCGAGAACGGCTAGTCCGAGTGTAATGGGGTTGATCTTATTCTTTTCTTCGTTGAAAATTACGTATTAAACAAGCATTTATTGGATATATTTGAGCATACGTAGTTCTTTAGTTTAGTTTTTGACGATTTTTGCGGGCCATTTCGCAAAAAAAGGCGGGTTAATTTTTTCCGAATCTTACCAAAATCTAATCAGCACCAGTGTGACCCACAAGTGACTCATTTACTGAATTTTGTGAAATTCGGTCCATTAGTTTTTTAGTTAGAGTGGATACAATATCTGCACAGACAGACAGACACACAGACACACAGACAGACAGACACACAGACACACAGACACACAGACACACACACAGACGTCACGTTAAAAATGGTATTTTCGTATTCTAGAGGTCTCGAAACGTGTAGATCCGTCGAAAACTCGAGTTGCGATTTTCGGCATGATTCCAATACTTTCCCTATACATTACCATGTATTGCAGGGAAAGTAAAAATCTGATGTGGGCAGCACATGACTTTCCCTGCAAACTTATATCTACGTTCTATTTATTTCAATTAAATTTAATTCACTTTTAATTCAATTTTCGTTCTCATTTGATAACTGGACTTATTTTCAAAGGTGGCGTGGAAAAATACGAAAAAAACCATTATATCTCGAGAACGGCTAGTCCTAATGTAATGGGGTTGGTCTTATTCTTTTCTTCGTTAAAAATCAGGCATTAAACAAGCATTTAATGGATATATTTGAGCATACGTAGCTTTTTAGTTTAGATTTTGATAATTTTTGCGGGCCATTTTGCAAAAAAAGGCAGGTTATTTTTTTCTGAATCGTACCAAAATCTAATCAGCACCAGAGTGACCTATACGTGACTCATCTACCGAATTTTGTGCAATTCGGTTCTTTAGTTTTTCAGCTACAGTGGATACAAGCTTTTTCGGGTCATTTCACAAAAAATGCGGGTTCTTTTTTTTCGAATCGTACCCTAAACTAATCAGCACCAGCCCCGCCCACAAGAGACTTACCTACAAAATTTTGTGAAATTCGGTCCATTAGTTTTTTAGTTAGAGTGGATACAAAATCTGCACAGACAGACAGACACACACACACACAGACAGACAGACACACCGACAGACAGACACACAGACACACACACAGACGTCACGCTAAAAATGGTTTTTTCGTATTCTAGAGGTCTCGAAACGTGTAGATCCGTCGAAAACTCGAGTTGCGATTTTCGTCATGATTCCAGTACTTTCCCTATGCATTACCATGTATTGCAGGGAAAGTAAAATTTGGATCGTCACCATGGAAGCTACATCACAGTTGTTACAAATCTAAATGGAAACATAAAAAGACAGTGAGAAAAAATACTGTTTTTTTTTTCCTGAGACAATCCCACAGGAAATTCAGGAGAATTGCGATGTGGTTGGAAAAAAGAAAGTTTCATGAATAATTCCGAATGTGTTACCCTGTTCCCACCGTTTTTCTCTCCTTTCCTTCAAGCAACGTGTTATTCTTGTCTTAAGTTACTTCCGTTATCTTCCCTCTACGAAACAGAAGTAGATTTCAGAAAAATGCAATACCATTTTGAAATCAAAGAATTTTTATATTTAGGAAAGTATTTGCATAATGGTTTTATCATACTTTATAAATATGTGGGAATAGAAGGAAGGTTGCCCTCATGTTCGTGTGAACCTTAGTTGTTGTATAAGTTGTTTGGATATCAATAGAATAGGCCTGACTTTTATTTGACACCAAACTGTTGTAGGATCTTTGAAAGTTTGTTTAAGATTAAGAAAGTTGTGACCGGTATTTCCTCGAAGGTTTGTTCATGAAGAAGGTTGTGCTATTTGACCGTTGCTTTCTTCAAGGTTTGTACAATATGAAGAACGGGTTGCGTTATTTGACAGTTACTTCCTTGGCGGCTCGTCCAATACGAATAAAAGCATCTGAGCCGTTGATTCCGCGCGACGGTTTGTTCAACATGAAGAAAAATCTGATGTGGGCAGCACATAACTTTCCCTGTAGACTTATATCCACGTTCTCTTTATTTTCATTAAATTTAATTCACTTTTATTTCAATCTTCGTTCTCATTTCGTAACTGGACTAATTTTCAAAGGTGGCGTAGAGAAAATATGAGAAAACTAAAATATCTCGAGAACGACTAGTCCTAGTGTAATGGAGTGGGCTTATTCTTTTCTTCGTTACAAATTACGTATAAAATAGGCATTTAATGGATATATGTGAGCATACGTAGTTTTTTGTTTTAGATTTTGACGATTTTTGCGGGCCATTTCGCAAAAAAAAAGACAGTTTCTTTTATCCCGAATTGTACTAAAAACTAATGAACACCAGGGTAACACTCAAGTGATTTACTTATCAAATTTTATGAAATTCGGTCCATTAGTTTTTGAGTTAGAGTGGATACCTATATTGCACAGACAGACACACAGACACACACACACACGTCACGCTAAAAATAGTTTTTTGGTATTCTATAGGTCTCGAAACGTGTAGATCCGTCGGAAACTCCACTTGCGATTTTCGGCATGATTCCAATAATTTCCCTATACATTACTATGTATTGCAGGGAAATTAAAAGGATTGTGTTATCTGATCGTTTTCACTTTCCCTGCAATACATGGTAATATATAGGGAAAGTATTCGAATCATGCCGAAAATCGCAACTCGAGTTTTCGACGGATCTACACGTTTCGAGACCTCTAGAATACGAAAATACTATTTTCAGCGTGACGTCTTTGTGTGTGTCTGTGTGTCTGTGTGTCTGTGTGTCTGTGTATGTCTGTGTGTCTGTGTGTCTGTCTGTGTGTGTGTCTGTCTGTCTGTGCATATTTTGTATCCACTCTAATAAAAAAACTAATGGACCGAATTTCACAAAATTTGGTAGGTAAGTCACTTGTGAGCGAGTCTGGTGCTGATTAGTTTTGGGTATGATTCGGGATAAAAGAACTCGCCTTTTTTTGCAAAATGGCCCGCAAAATCTTGTATCCACTCTAACTGAAAAACTAATGGACCGAATTTCACATAATTCGGTTGATAAGTCACTTGTGGGTTTCCCTGGTGCTGATTAGATTATGGTATGATTCGGAAAAAAATAACCTGCCTTTTTTTGCAAAATAGCCCGCAAAAATCGTCAAAATCTGAACCAAAGAACTAGGATACTCAGATATATACATTAAATGCCCGTTTAATGCGTAATTTTTAATGAGGAAAAGAATAAGACCAACCCCATTACACTAGGACTAGCCGTTCTCGAGATATTTTAGTTTTTCGTACTTTCCCTACGCCACCTTTGAAAATAAGCCCGGTTACCGAATGAGAACAAAAATTAAATAAAAGTGAAATAAATTTAATTAAAATAAAGAGAACGTTAACATAAGTCTGCAGGGAAAGTCATGTGCTGCTCACATCAGATTTTTTTAAAGATTTGATGAATATTAAAAAGAAGTTGTCTGACCTGAAATTCGTGAGAACGAGTGGATAATTTAGCGGGAGTTAAATTTATGATTTTTGCTTCAAGAAGACGATTGTGAGATTACGTTGTGTGATTCTGTAGCTCACATGGTAGAATAGTTTTGAAGCTAAGACTCTGTTGGTGTTAGGGCAGAATCAGACAATATAATCACATTTTTAATATTTTCTTTTTGCAACCTTTTACGCTTAAACATGCAGAGCTCTTGCATTTAAATATATCTCACATTATTATTCTGAGTGCATAGAACATAACGTGGTTATTTCCAAAGTTAATTTTTACCACATAAAACATAACTTGGATATAAATAACAGAACGACGTAAGGAAATATTTTCTAAAGTATTAACTGTCAATCCCTCCAAATAACGAAAATTATTATTTTAAAAATAACTTACTAACAAAAAATAGCATACTACTATTTCTTTGTCACGGAAAGTAAATTTGATAAGATGACTGTATTTCATAAATATCTACTTAGGAGACACAGTACTTTGCAATATTTTTAAATTAAGCGTTACGATTAAGTTTATGGTTATATCATATTTCAGTTACACAATAAATAATCTGTGTTAATGTTATGTAAAAAAATCTGATGTGGGCAGCACATAACTTTCCATGCAGACTTATATCCACGTTATCTTTATTTTAATTAAATTTAATTCACTTTTAATTCAATTTTCGTTCTCATTTTGGTAACTGGACTTTCAAAAGTGTCGTGGAGAAAATACGAAAAAACTAAACTATCTCGAGAACGGCTAGTCCTAGTATAATGGGGTTGGGCTTATTCCTTTCATCGTTCAAAATTCCTTTTAAAACAAGCATTTAATGGATATATTTGAGCATACGTAGATTCTTATTTTAGATTTTGACGATTTTTGCGGGCCATTTTGCAAAAAAAAGGCAGGTTATTTTTTCCAGAATCATACAAAAATCTAATCAGCACCAGGGTAACCCACAAAAGACTTATCTACCGAATTTTGTGAAATTCGTTCCATTAGTTTTTCAGCTAGAGTGGATACAGACTTTTCAGGTCATTTCGCAGGAAAAGACGGGTTATTTTATCCCGAATCGTACTCTAAACCAATCAGCACCAGATTCGTCCACAAATGACTTACCTGTTAAATTTTATGAAATTCGGTCCATTAGTTTTTTAGTTAGAGTGGATACAAAATCTGTACAGACCGACATACAGACGTCAGACTAAAAATAGTTTTTTCGTATTTTTGACGTTTCGAAACTCGTAGATCAGTCGGAAACTCGAGTTGCGATTTTCGGCATGATTCCAATACTTTCCCTATACATTGCCATGTATTGCAGGGAAAGTAACAAGTTTGATAAACATTCAAATTTTACTGCCTTTCAAGTTTTTACCCTAGATACTTTTTCCAATTTCAATATATTTCGACCATATACTTTGATATTGAGTGCAATAAATTGATCATTGAAGTACAGATGCTATTTATGTAGAATTTTACTCTTAAATTTACTGAAAAAAGGATGAAAGTATAAACTACTTCTAGATTTTAAAATTTTTACGTCAACTATACACCTTAGAGTAAATTTCTAGCTCAATTTATTCTAATATATTATAGAAAATATTTACACGGTATTCAAGCATTTTTTTTAACAAAAAAGCCGTAGCTTTTCAAAAACTTTCAGTTCTGTGAAAAATCACTTAGAGTTCATAAATAATGCTAAAATTTGAATATGTTGTTCTTAGTACTACACAAAATATTTTAAAGACTTGCTTTATAAGTTTTTTCATAAGTTTTAGGGAAACATCTGGTGGACATACAATTTTAATATGCCGCTTAGCCCAAATTCATATACCATAGCTTTCATTCTCGTGTTTTGGAAAATCTAAATAAAAATCAGTTCAAATAGTCAAATTTCTTAATTATTTGCAAAAAAAGTTTTTATGATTGTAGATTTTATAACGGTTCAAATGTTCCAACATCGTAAATGCATACCATTTGGGAACATTATTCAACTAATTCGATGCTAACATGTTAATTAGTGGAAATCCTTGTACAGCTTTCTGGATATGTAATCCATGTTTTCTTTACTTCAAACGACAAGTTTATTGACTAACCCGAATTTTTATGATCTACAGCTATTTATGTGTATACATTGTAATTTAACTATAATTTCATTGGTATCGGATTTTCTGACTATCAATATGCAAATTTTGTTTCACGTTTGCTGGTTGTGTATCAGAGTTTATGTTCGTTAAATCTTAAACAATTTACATTGCCACTGATGAAGGTCATTGTAGCGTCCGAAAGCGCCCCTGGATATTTTGCAATTTAAATGGCATTGAAGGTGTTAATATTCAATACCATTTTTACCAAACACTTGGTAGGCTTTACTATATATTTTAAAGTGCTAATAAGTGCATTTGTAAAAAGTACAGGGTGTATCTGAATTCATCATTAATATTTGGTTGGGAGGTAGGGAATAGGATAAGAAGATTATTTCACATAGGAAAGCATAGGCGCAAACGAACGCATGACGATGTAGAGGGCGCTTTGTGTCCACAACTCCCATTCACGCGCAAAGCTGTCTGACATGTGGTTCCAGCATGACGGCGCTCCAGTACATTTCGCAAATGATGTGCGTGGTTACCTAGCCTGAAAATTTGGAGCTCAATAGATTGGTCGCGGTGGACCGGTTTGTTGGCCACCACGGTTACCGGATTTATCTCCAATTGACTTCTTTGTTCGGGGTGCGATGAAAAACTGGTGTACGAGACCCCTGTTGCCAGTGCTATGGACCTTGAAGCACACATATCGGTTGCCGCCGGAAACATCCGAGAAATGCCGGCCATATTCCAGAAAGTCCGGTTGTCCATGCAACGTCGTTGTGAAGCATGTACTCTAGCAAATGGTCGGCATTTCGAGCACCTATTTTAAGTCTGCACAAACGATGCACGAATGAATGTCTTTTTCTTACAACTTTCTTGTTATGTTTTCTTTCCACCATTTAACCAGGCTCACATTGCCCTACTACATGACGTCTGCGCCCATGCTTTCCTATGTGAAATAGTCTTCTTTTCCTATTCCCTACCTCCCCACCAAATATTGATGATTAATTCTGATACACCCTGTATATGTATTAAACATTTCTTTGAAATGAATGCGTGGAAAATATTGTTTGAGTTAGTGGGATTCAAACATTTTATGTGACGTGCATTTAAAACAAATCATTTCTGAGTTTGTAATTATGTTTGTAAAATAAGCTTCGTTGAGGCATCATGCACACTCGTTACTACATTTAAATTTCCGTCGTCTTGTTAAAGAAATAATGGCTTGGTATAATACGGTGCTACAACTTACAAAATCTGATGTGGGCAGAACATGACTTTCTCTGCAGACTCAAAATCATGTTTTATTTATTGAATTAATAATTCATAAAGTTGAGTTTAATTGCACAAAATAACACTGAATTTGCACTTTTAATAATTTATTTTTTGTTTTTATTTGGTAATTGGATATTTTCTCAAAGGCGGCGTAACAAAAGTGCGAAAAAACTCGAAATATTTTTAGAACGGTTAATTCTAGAATAATGAAGTTGGCCTTATTCATTTCTCATTAAAAATGACGTATAAAACAAGAATTTAATTGATACATTTGAGCATATATAATCATCTATTTTAGATTTTTGAGAGTATTTCGTAAAAAAAAACAGGTTATCCTTTTTCGAATGTATTAAAATCTAATCAGCGCCATGGTGTCCCACAAGTGACTTATCTACCGAATTTTGTGAAATTCGGTGTATTAGTTTTTCAGCTAGAGTGGATAGAGGCAAATTATTGCGGGACATTTCGTAAAAAAAAGGCGGGTTCTTTTATCCCGAATCGTACCCAAAACTAATCAGCATCAAATTCGCCCACAAGTGACTTACCTACTAAATTTTATGAAATTCGGCCAATTAGTTTTTCCATTAGAGTGGATACAAAATCTACACAGACAGACAGACACACACACAGACGTCATGCTAAAAACGGTTTTATCGTATTCTAGAGGTCCCGAAACGCGAAGATCAGTCGAAAACTCGAGTTGCGATTTTCGGTATGATTCCAATACTTTCCCTATACATTACCATGTATTGCAGAGAAAGTAAAAATAGTAATTTCGAGCACTTTTGTTGGTACTGGTTGGTGGTCTGTGACAGTATGAATGTTTTTGTCTTTGAAACCGGTTAATGCCATTATTCAATCTTGTATAACATTTCTAACGGCTTTTTATTTTGCAGATTTATTAAGACAACAGTCTGAGAGATTTTTATTTGATAAACATTTTGCGTTGCAAGTTCGATACGTTTTAATTATCCACCGATAATTTAGTCTTACGAGACGAGTGATAGGTAAAGCTACATAATATGTTAGATTTGTTCTGTAACTTTTAAGAGATAGATTCTTATACACACACACACACACACACACATTCAATTTATTTCGTATAAACTTTGACGAAAAATGAATTTACCTGAATTATACTTTTAAATTCGATGACTTGCATCTACAGCCGAAATTTACAGTTATTAAGATGTTTGCAATGCTATTTTCAATATATCATAATGCTACTGATATCTATGTTATTTGAACTGAATGCAGTTTTCAATACCGATATGTATATAGAATGTAAAAGCATAATCAATTTTGTTAATATTTAGACAGTAAATGCGTAATTTTTTTTAATTATTCAATCAAATTGCAATTTGAGAAAAAAATATATTTTCGGAAAATAAAAAAAATGGGATGATAAGATAATATATTTTATTAACCCAAGATAAATATACTGCACATAACAAGACGCAAATTATTCTGAAATGATTTTGAAACAAAGATAAATTAATTAAAGCTGTATAAACTCTGTAAAATGTTGTTAACTAACATGTGATGAAAAAGACAATTATGCTGATTTTATACAAATGTAAAGTGAAAAGAAATAGATATCTTATATACTGTTCTTGCATGATTAGTCTATTTACCTATATTTTAAAACATGCATTGTGAGTAGGGGGGAAATTTATATCATTTGACAAGAAAAATATATTACATACAAGCATTATTGTAAGGTTATTATTATTTTATCGTAGTTGTTGTCTGCATATAACCATTCTCAAATACTTATGATGTAACCTTATATAGTATTAAAGCAGTATAGTTATGCATCTAACTGAGCGAAAATAATTTGATTTACAGAAACAAAGTTTGATGTACACTATTTTCATTTTACAAAAAGTAAAACAAATAAAATGATCAATTTGCAATTGGTTGTAAAAGGTAGATTAAATGCACCTGCTTTGTGCAAAAAAGGTAATTGTCATCATAATTTCAAACTACGAAAAGCTTTTATTTATTTCTGGTGTGATAGTTATGGTACAGTAAAGCTGTCTCTTAAGTCGTGTTAAAAATTATATCTAAATTTCTCTGTCAACAAATGAACAAATTGAAGGAAACTCTATAAGCTACATTTAGTGAACAGACGACATGAGTGACTACGTCAGTGACTACTTCATATCCAATACTTTAATAAATACACAAGGTAATTTTGATAGGAAATTAACATTTATCTCCCTTTTAAATTTTACCATGATTCGCTTATTAACCACCATCTTTCGTAAAATACTCTCAGAGTCGTATATAAGGGCGTATAAAAGGGGAGGGGGAGGACAATTTAACTCCAATCGAACTAAAAATTTTCAGGCAAATCACCTTAGGATGATATTGTAAATTTGACTATTTCATTGATATTTGTTGAACAGTTGCCCGACATTGTTTTCTCCAGAAGCCTTTTAAATGTATTTGCAAAATCTATTATTGGTCACTGATGGAAAAAAATGGATACATTTGATAACGCCATAACATGTATACAAAATGATCTGATTCGAAAGATATATTTTTATAAATACTATAAATATTACTAGGAAAAATGTGCTACGCTTATTAAACACAATGGAAATGACGTAGTTGATTTAATTCCAAAACAGTTTATGAAAACTGTTCTTTCTCTATATAGATTAAAACGTGCAATTACATTTTCACCAGCCCAATATATTTTTTGACTTTTCAACTATGAGAAACTTTGTATTCATATTTATACGGAAAATGCGAAATTACGAAAACAATATCTGATCAACAAATGACTTTCTCTATAGCTTAACAAATTTTGATATGTTGGGTAAACAATAACACAAGTTAAAGCTTTCTTAAAATTAGATGGTACCGAAAAGAAATAAAATTGTTGCTATTACCGACTGAAATAAGCAGACAAAATCCTATATAATTTGAATAATTTCTGTAGAGATATTGTGAGATCTATGTATAAGTAAAATGTATAATATCTTGAGAAGGCTCATAATAATTGCTGAAGAATGGCGTCCACCTATTTCTTGTTAAAATAACTTGACAGTTTAACTCATATTATTATATTTAATGCATTTAAATATTTTAGGATTTTTCCGATTTTAGATTAAAATCGTGCAATGTCAAGAGTTTGACAAATGCTATTGTTCTGTAAATGATGCTATTCGGTAATAAATAAGAAATTAGATATAACATGGCTATTTCTTTATAAGCTTTTGGCAAAATTATTTTTTACAATGTTTCTATGATATACAGAAAAGAAAAAATGTTCGGAGAATTAAAACCCTTCCCCCATTCCAAATTATCCTAAATTCGAGTTAACACTGTAAGAACTTTTACATTTATTCATTGAAATAATCGCACCAAATTGCATTCAGTGTGATCAATTTACTCGAGAGATATAACGCTCTTTGCTGAAAAATTAAATTTCCAATATGCGGATGACTCCTGATACCTCTTAAACAATGATGTCTATTTATTTCTAGTTACTAGCACTGACAAAACGTTTAAACATTTCTTAATAATTCATATATTTATTTTTCGTATGATTTTTTCCATTTTAGACCAAAAGTGGGCAACTTCTAGAGAATGGGACCTGCTGCTGCTCTGCAAAGGGTGCCATTCGCTTTTTAATAAAATTCATATTTAACTTGATTCCTTTTGTAATAATTTTTACCATAATTATTTTTATAATTTGTTTCTACTTTTGAAACAAACATGATCGACAATGAAACAAAATGAGAGCCTGCTCTGGCCCGACCTTTTTAAGAAATCAACAGGAGTCTTATGGTTACGGAATGCAATAACCGTACCAAATTTCTAGTAATTATCTGAATTTCCTAGAGAATTATCATCCGCAAAGACTCAACCGGATACACATAGATAGACATAAAGACAGATAAACACACAAACATCATTGAACAAAATTATTCATTTTCTCTTAGGGAAGTTCAAATCGTATAGATTTATTAAAATTCGAGAATCGGAGTTTTGACCTTATTACAATAAAGTAGAATAATGGCCAAATTGAAAATATAAACACGCTAATATTACTTGGAGGTTATTTCCTATCCGAATACCAAAATAATATTCGGATGTTTAGATTCTTAAAAACGCCCATTAAATATAAAACAAATAAACGGGAAAACATTACTAGTGTATAAAATTCTCCATTGCGCTTAATTGTATGAGTCGAACCAATACAAAGAAAAAGTGACAGCCAAGGAAGAAAACTAACTGAAAAATCACAAATTCTACAAATCTGGATGGAAAAACGAAAACTACAGCATGGCATACAGAAAAAAAGGCTTTTCTCTTAGAGACTTTCCCACAGGAAATTTGTAAGAATAGAGATGTGGTCGGGAAAAAGTGTCATGAATAATTCCGTGACTGTTCTCGGCGACTTCTTTTTCTCATGCTACATGCTATCCTTTTCTTAATCTGTTTCTGTTCTTTAATCAAAATGAAACGAAAGCAGATTAAAAAAAATGTTGTTGCCATTTTGAAAAATAAAAATTTCGAGAAATTAAAAAAAAATAGCTGCATAATCATGGTGTCACGTTTCACTAGCTTCTTAAAAAATTGATGCAAGATAGAACGTGATTTTCGCTGCACAATTATTTGTCTTTTCCCTCTCCTTTTAAATGTCATATATCCTAATTTAAAAGATATTTTCCCGTATTGCACACATATTAACGCAGAAAATGAATACATATTTTTAAAATTGTATTAAATTTCACAATTTTTTTAAAAATAATTTTGCTGTATTGGAAAGTTGACATATTCTAACTAATTTATCGAAAATTCCAGAATACAGAAATTTCTAGATAATGCTTTAAGTTACAATATTGGGTGTAGTTTCATATGTTCTGCTATTATCGAGTATTGCTTCTAAACATGAGCATTTTATTAAATGCAAGAATATTTATTATCTTAGTTTAATTTTTTTCGTTTTAAATTAGTTAAGTTCCACTATGTGAAAAAGGTCAATTTCATTTTTTGACAAAGATGCTTTAACCCCAAGTTGACACTTTTCTTGTACCCAGGCAGCTAGCTCAATTGAAGTACTTAATTCGAAATGTCCACATTAAAAGTAGGTTTATCGAAAGTAAGTACTGAGCATAGGCGAAAACGGGCGACAGTCGCAAGGTTTTCCTAAATACATCCCGAAAATTATAATGTTTTTAGTTAGTTAAATTATTCTGGCACTTTATGATATTTTCTTGTGCACAAGGACTAAGTTGATTGTTATATATTTTAAAGTGCTACTAATCTCTCTTTCTCAACTGTAACCGGGATTTGAACCATGTCATTTCACAGGATCAGTCAACGTTAAATCCATTGAACAATTATTGAGTGAGTCTTGCATTCTATTGTCTAATTGGCTACTAATAGTTCCTCCTTCAGATTTCAGATCGAAGGGAATTGAACATCGCATTGTACTCAGGAATTGAATCTCGTTGCTATACACAGTAGGTTCCTTGGAATAAATCATAAAAGTTTGGAACAAATCATTTTTAAAAGTTCAGTGATCCATCATATTTAATCTACATGCTTATAAGTCCATGTTCGAGCACTATTGTTAAGAACTTATGTGCTAGCGGATATTCTAACAATGGATCTATAGCTGCCATTCTATCCCTTGAACTCCTGAGATTGTAAAATTTATTTCTATAATTGAAGTTGACCCAACTGTAAATGAATAACAACATGTGAATTGAAATAATAAAAAAGTGTAGAAAAAATATTGTTGTACTCTAGGGTAGACGTCTATTGTAAGGTAAAATAATTATCCCAGTATCTTAATATATAGAATGTTACCTGGTCAGTTCTAAAATTAGTGGTTCGAATTCGGGTTGAAACGTGAGTTCTTTTAGCACATGCTTTTAAGTAAACATCATATAGTTTAAGTTTTTATAATATATGCATTCAATTACACATCATATTGTTTGAGTTCTTATAGTACATATTTGTAAGTAAATCTCATATAGTTTAAGTTCTTATAGTATCTACGTTTAAGTAAACGTGAGTTCTTATAATATATACTTTTAAGTAAACATCATATAATTTCAGTTCCTAAAGTACATACTTTTAAGTAAACATCATATAGTTTGAGTACCTATAGTACATAATTTTAAGTAAACATTAAATAGTTTAAATTCTTATATTACATACTTTTAAGTAAATATCATATATTTTGAGTTCTCATAGTACATACTTTTAAGTAAACATCATATAGTTTGAGTTCTTATAGTACATACATTTAAGTAAATATTATATAGCTTGAGTTCTTAGAGTTCTTATCTTACATACTTTTAAGTAAACATCTTATAGTTTGAGTTCTTATAGTACATACTTTAAAGTAAATATTATATAGTTTGAGTTCTTATATTACATAATTTTAAGTAAATATCATATAGTTTGAGTTCTTATAGTACATACTTTTAAGTAAACACCATATAATTTGAGTTGTAATTGTACAAATAAAGCAAAAGAAAAAGGGACTGACAGTAATAAAACGAAAAGTAAAATCACAACTCAACGAGTTGTTACAAAACTGGATAAAACATAAAAAAACTCCGACAGAGAAAATAAAAGTTTTCTTTCAGTAAAGATTCTCGCAGGAAATTCCGAAGAATAGCAGTGTGGTCGGGAAAAAATGTCATGAATAATTCTGATTGTGACCCTGTTATCGCCGTTTTTCTACTTTCCTTCAAACAATGTCTTTTTCTTGTCTGAAGTTACTTCCGTTATCTCTCGTAAAAGGAACAAATTCAGATTTTCGGAAGAATGTTACTGTCATTTTGATATTAAAGAATTTAGAAATTCTGTCATGTATTTGAATAATTAGAATAATTGCCATGTAAAGAATAATAAAAATGTTTCTGCTTGTTTCATGTGATTGAATAACTCAATTAGTACATCACAGGTCTCGAAATCGAGAAGTCGTTGTGTCCAGTTAGCTGAACAAGAATATTTAGGCAATAAAATGATCAGAGTGTTCAAAATACATAACTAGCACTCATCATCTACGTCTTGCTGCCAAACGTAAAACTGCACAGCCAATGGTAGTGAAGAGATGAAAATTTTCTTGCGAAGAAATTTCATGAACTAGTATGTAAGCTTATTAAAAACATGGAAACTAATACTATTAAAAATATAAACAGCAATTTTTTTAACGTTTTATTTTGTTTTACAATCTATGGTACTTTGCGTCGAAAACAGTCTTATGTGATAATTGACTGTGCCTACATGGTCCAGTTTTAGTCTTGTATGTCCATTGTGGAGGCTTTGGGAGTGTTCCGATAGATGTATATACTCCCCTCAAAAGGGATCCACTCAATGGTGAAAAGTTAAAAATCCGGTTCGTTAGTCTTGTCCAGTGTGCACAGTGTAAATTTCTAATAATCTCGCCTCCGAGGTGGAGAAGATCTGACTACGCTAGGTTGTGTCGGACTGCTCATGGTATAAACGTGTAAAGATTCAGCCATCTAGATCACCCAAGTGTGTGTGGGGGGGGGGACTTCAGGAAAATCTGAAAAGATTTTCCGAATAAATCCATTATTTCTATATAAATCCCATTTTCCCTTTGAAAACGAGTATCGTCAAACGTTTAAACAAAATACTATAGCTTTCCTTGAAAACCCCCTCTAAATGTCGACAAGTGTGCCTTTTTTTAATAATAATAATAATATTAATAATAATAATAAAAAGAACAGGAATAAAATTGCAATTAATATACTACTCCCTGATTGGGGCCAGAATTGATTACAAAATTGGTTAAATCAGAAATCTCAAATCTTCCCAATACCTAATTAATAGAACCACGTCAAAAAGAACAAATTCTACAGTTTTTGTAAGGCTGAAGATCCTTTAAAAGCAATATTCTTGGTTTGTCTCCAGAACTCTGATCAATCATTATTCTTGGTCAATAAACAAAGTGTGGTTCAAAAGCCCCGGATTCTGATCGATATTTCTGACCGGTCGATAGTTTTGGGCACATCCTATAAAATGACATATGAAAGAACTTTACCAATTCGCTGCTGGAAAAAAAAATCCCTGCTTAAAATTTTGAGTCTCTCGATAAGCCTGTATCAACGGTAACTAACGGAGTCTTGTGTACCCCCCCCCAATCCCCTTCAAATTTTTGAAGTTCAAGATACCCCTCCAGTGGGAATGAAAAACTCTGATAGATAATCAACTAACTGGTATTCAATTGAATCTCTAACAGGGAATATGTAGCTGACCTGGTGAAAATCAAACCCATAAACTTGATTTATGGCTCTATTGGAACAAGCTTCTTAACTAGACTTGCAAAAACATCAATAAAATTAAGGACATTTGTCATGATGAACTATAATTCATATTTTGAAGAAAGACAATGGCGTTTTGATGACCTTGAAAAGCTTAAGAAGGAAAATTCCGATAGTCTTAAAAATGCACTAAATTTTAAAAAATACACAAATTTTACGTTGGATATTATTTATAGAAATTGCATAATATGATAAAATCAAGGACAAAGCGATTTTAAAAACGAAATGTCTCTTATTTAACACATCCTAAAAGATGTACAAAACATATATTAAAAACTGCCAGAGCGCTTTCGGACGTACATACTCCCTTCATCAGTGGCTACATGAATAGTAAAAACATGGAATGTTTATATATACAAAGACCAGTTTAAAGCAAATTTGTATAAAATATAAAATGGTAAATGAACTTACTAAAATTAATACAAGAAATATACACGGAAATTACAAAATAAGTTTAAACGCTTACGAATTTTAAAATATTATAAGAAAAGAACTAATACAGATTTTAGAAAAACGTGAAGCATGATATGTCTGAGAATGACATCATAAATAACTTTTAAGAGGTTTGAATTGCATAGAGTCGAGAATGAGTCGCCAAGCATAACTTAAAATTTAAACAGGATCAAAATTACAAATTGATTCACGGTAAATATAAATAAACAGGGATACATAAAGAAGAATATTCTGCTTTATGAATTCCTATTTATTTATCCCAGTTAACAAGTTCGGCCCCTCTTGAGAACCCGGGAACAAAATGCGCGAGTTCTTAATTCTCATGTTGTCATATGCACAGAGCCAAGTAAAAATGATGAAGTTAGACATGCCCGAGATAAGCACCCCCTGTCTAAAAAAAAAACAAAAACTGTCGGATACTTGCTATTGATTAAAATTATTATCCCTACTTCAAAAGAGGTAGTAAAGGATCCTTAGAGGATTTGATCAATGATTAATTTTCATTCATTTGTTTTTCATGAAAGATTGAGAAGAAGAAGATAATCATGGAAACAATAATTTGATCGGTTGATGCTGTAGAATTGTTTACAATAGTGTAAAGATACCTTTGTTTTGATTGTTTGTGTTCTTGTTCTGAACATTCCCCAGTTTTTAAAGATTTTGATTTTAGTGTGTTTTATATGTGTGATGGGACTGCGAAACGATAAACAATATTTGGAGGTGTTAGCGTTCTTATGTACACTTCGACAAAGTAAAAAATCTGATGTGGGCAGCATATGACTTTCCCTGCAGACTTAAATTCATATTTTCTTTATTTCTTTAATAATTCATTAGACTGAGTTTAATTGCATCAAATAACACTAAATTTGCATTTTTAATTCAATTTTTGTTTTTATTTGGTAATTGGACATTTTTCCAATAGCGGCGTAGCAAAAATGCAAGAAATCTCAAATATCTTGAGAACGGTTAGTCCTAAAGTATAATGGAGTGTGTTATATTCTTTTCCTCGTCAAAAATTGCGTATGAAACAGGAATTTAATTGATACCTTTCAGCATACATAGTCTTCCTTTCTTTTTTAAATTTTGGCGATTTTTGCGGGTCATTTCATAAAAAAGGCAGGTTGTTCTTTTCCGAATCGTACCAAAATCTAATCAGTACCAGAATGCCTCACAAGTAACTTATTTACTAAATATTGTGAAATTTGGTCAATTAGTATTTTAGCTAGGGTGGATACATGAAATTTTTGCTGGCCATTTCGTAAAAAAAGGCGGGTTCTTTCTCGAATCTTACCAAATTCTAATCATCACCAGAGTATTACACAAGTAACTAGTCTACCAAATTTTGTGAAATTTGGTAAATTAGTATTTTAGCTACAGAGGATAAATGGAATTTTTAAGGGTCATTTCGCAAAAAAAGGCGGGTTCTGTTTTTTCGAATCGTACCAATAACGAATCAGTATCAGGGTCACATCCAAGTGACTTACCTACTAAATTTTATGAAATTCGGGTCCATTAGTTTTTGAGTTAGAGTGGATACATACATTGCACAGATACACAGATAGACACACAGACAGACACACACACAGACGTCACGCTAAAAGTAGTTCTTCGTATTCCAGAGGTCTCGAAACGTGTAGATCCGTCGAAAACTCGTGTTGCGATTTTTGACATGATTCCAATACTTCCCTATACATTATTATTTACTTTCCTTGCAATACATTACAATGTATTGCATGGAAAGTAAAAATCTGATGTGGGCAGCACATGACTTTCCCTGCAAACTTATATCCACGTTCTATTTATTTCAATTAAATTTAATTCACTTTTAATTCAATTTTCGTTCTCATTTGATAACTGGACTTATTTTCAAAGGTGGCATGGAAAAATACGAAAATAACTAATATATCTCGAGAACGGCTAGTCCTAATGTAATGGGGTTGGTCTTATTCTTTTTTCATTAAAAATTACGCATTAAACAAGCATTTAATGGATATATTTGAGCATACGTAGCTTTTTAGTTTAGATTTTGGTGATTTTTGCGGGCCATTCTGCAAAAAAAGGCAGGTTATTTTTTTCTGAATCGTACCAAAATCTTATCAGCACCAGGGTGACCTATACGTGACTCATCTACCGAATTTTGTGAAATTCGGTCCATTAGTTTTTCAGCTACAGTGGATACAAGCTTTTGCGGGCCATTTCACAAAAAAGGCGGGTTCTTTTATTCCGAATCGTACCCAAAACTAATCAGCACCAGCTCCGGCCACAAGTGACTTACCTACAAAATTTTGTGAAATTCGGTCCATTAGTTTTTTAGTTAGAGTGGATACAAAATCTGCACAGACAGACACACAGACAGACACACAGACACACAGACAGACAGACACACACACAGACGTCACGCTAAAAATGGTTTTTTCGTATTCTAGAGGTCTCGAAACGTGTAGATCCGTCGGAAACTCCACTTGCGATTTTCGGCATGATTCCAATACTTTCCCTATACATTACCATATATTGCAGGGAAAGTAAAAATACTTTTTGATATCAACAGAAGTACAGATGATTACCAAAGAATAAGGTAAGCCATAAACACCACTTAATTATACTTCAACTATTTCATGGAAAGTAATTGAAACACTAATTTATAAGCAAATGGTGAAGTTTTTGGAGATACTTAATGTAACTACATTTGCATTATGATATCATGGTAATTAGATTCTATATTCAGTTTACATTGCTTGGTAGTGCTTACAGATCAGAACCATCGCCAAACAAAAAGAGTTGAGTATACAAATATTAAGTGGATTACATCGACATAGAATGTTTGAATTATGTCGTAATATACTTTATCGATCGTGCGTAATATAACCTTATAGACTGGCTATTCTAGATTCCTATTAAATTGTTCTCTATTTCAGTTAAATTTTTGCTGATTGCATACGATTTTCCTACTGTGAGTAAGAAACTCATTTCATCACGGCACTGCTACCCAACGTTTAGTTGGAACGCTAATAAGGAATCTTCTCTAATTGATGTAGTAGACTACTGAGAATAATAAAAAAAAACGATTCTGAACTGAAATGAACTCAAGAGTTTGCTGTACGTATCGTGTTTTTCAGCCAGTGAAAAGCCCACTTATGTGTTCCATCAAAGACCACGTATTAAAACTTCTATTTCGAGTCCATCGAAGGTGTTTTAAACGTCTCAAAAATTTAGAATTTATTGGAGATCTTATTTAAAATTTAAATTTCTGTGTACATTCCGGAATGTTTTAAATAAGTGTGAAGCCTCGTTTAATTTTCTGATTTTGCTCAAGAATCTAAATCTGAAAAAAAAAAAGTGAAAAACAATATAAGTAGGGTGTTAAAATAACCATACGTGAATTTTAATATACTTGAAAACAGTTTGCATCTTGTTTGATTCGCTAAAGACACAAAATAAATTACGTGGAAACTACAGAGAAAACTGTAGTGATTCCACCATAGTGAAATTCATATGATTTTCATGATAAGTTTAAAAGATTTACTCAATTTTATCATAGCATAAGGAACACATACTTTACCGACATGAAATACATTTTTATAACACTTTATAGTTAAAATTGAAAATTTAAATTTCTTTGTACATTCCAGAATGTTTTACATATATATGAAGCCTCGCTTAATTTTTCAATTGGGACTGTAATGATATTTTTAACGGTATATTTTATTTTAATAATTTATATTATAAGATTAAACAAAATCAAGTTATACATGCAATACTTTGCTATAATTACTTTTTGAAGTAGAGAAGGTTGTGACTGTATTGATGCAAAGGGAGTTTTTACACATTTGCAAAAATTTCTAACAGATGGCACTGCATTTTATGCAAATATTCTTTAAAAGTCATTTTGTTTAAGACATCCATGTGATCTAAATCTTGAAGGTAAAAGATAACTTGGATTTTTTCTGTCTATATTATAAGATTTTACAAATTATCTTACTATTAAAGCGGGATCGCTCATGTGTGTATATATGTATGTATGTAAATGGAATTCAGAAGCCCCTACTTGGCTAAAAACGCAAGTTTCTTTTTAAGCGTAGATATCGAACTGAAAAGAGGCCCCAGACTTTAAAAAAATCGAAAAATTTGATAGATTTTTAAATATTTGTAATAAACCTCATTTTCGGGGGTAAAGAGAAGGGTGGGTGGAAAATCTATCTTCTCATCCATAAATGAACCTCTGTTTTTATAATATACACAGATAAATTTTGAAGAGTTTCTAAAAGTTGGATTTTCGATAAAGTCTGTAGTCTTTTCTTATACTGATTTTTTAAAAATTTCGAGAAACGAATTCAGAAAAAAGAACGATTTCCCGTTTTGTTTATCGATTCTAGGCGCTTGCTGAGTTGCGGAGGTCAGACAGATATAGCGGGCTGAATTAGGCGATTAAAATATAAATGTCTAAAATCTCCAGTTTTACAGATATTTAATGTATAAGAATTTGAAATTAACGAAATTTAACGTAAAAATTTGAAATTTAACGTATCATATTCTAATGAAAATATCCTGAAAAATCTTGATCTCTTCTTGAAAAAATCACGGTGTTCCGATAGAAACTTTATTTGAGACTTTTTTCGACGTACTGCTCCAAATTAGAAGTAGAAATAAGATATACAATTTTCAGGTACAGTCTTTGTCAACAACATTTACCATCGTAAAGTGCTAAGTCTTGCCACTACAGAACTATTATTCTTTTCGTCGTAACTCAATTTGTTAATTTTTAAAAAAATCAAGAAACTATTTTATAAGTTTAATTTCAAAGTGACGTAATGCTCAGGATTAAATTTACGTCAGTAATTAACTGTTAGATCTTCAAATGTTGAAATCGCGAAGTGTCATATCATATCTCTGCAAAACATCAATTACTTTGGTTTTAATTTTATTTGTTAATTTTTTACAATAAAATTCATCATTTGATAACTTTTATCCACAAAGTCATTTTGCTCGAATTTATTCATGGAGGATGGGAGTCTAGTGACACAACTTACCAGGAAGTAGGGTGAGTGGAAAATAAGATCTTTTAATGTATAGAGAGACACCTTTTGCTCGCCTGCTGAAGAGCAATACTTGCTCCGATTTTAATGCAATTTCACGTTGCATTTTCGAGTCTGCAATAGACCAAGTGGGTCCCACTTTAGGCTCCCCCAAGTGGGTCTCACATCAGGTCTGCAATATTCAGTTTGTAAGAATAGCTGCTGGGAAACTTTTACATTATTTGTACTTAATAATGTTTAGTGCATATTGAAACAGTAGAAGTGTTTTATTTATACACAGGATTTCCAGGAAAGCAAATTAAAACCCCGATGTATTTGTAAGGAAAGCTGCACAAGTGTGCACGTTAGTTCTATATGTTGTAAAGTGACCATTCCCCATCGAATAAAAATGATTGATGCGTCCCCTAGTGGAGAATTCAGAAAGTGAGGATGATAAAACTCGGTAAGAAAGCGAGATAGACGAAAGAAGCCAATTACAGAGTTGTAGAGGATTATGCAATGAGTAGGAATTGACACTAAGTTTGTTAGAGAAGATATTTATGTGACACAATATGGCTACAAGCATATGGCTGTCATATCTAGAAATGATACAATAAACAATATTTACATGCAAAGGCGGTTGCAGAGTTTCCAGGTCCTTATATAGCAAATGAGGGGAATCCCTGTTATCCCTAATTTTACAATTAAATGACCTTTTAAAAACTTGTTATGCGACCTTGAACACAAACCCTCCGAGCCCCTACGCAATGCATCCTTTTGCCATTCTCTGTCAGTGGCCCTGTTTACATGCATAGGAAGGAAGCTAGTGTAAAACATGCTTTTTGTCTCACTTATGGACCTTTACTTAACGTATACACCGATTGACCTTTACTTAATGCATACACTCATGAACCTTTACTTAACGTATACACTCATGGATCTTTACTTAACGTATACACTCATGGATCTTTACTTAACGTATATACTCATAGACCTTTACTTAGTATATACTCAAGGATATTTCCTTGAAAAGTTATTAGAATGCATAAGACCCTTCTCATAAAACGATAATTTCTGCCCCTTCGGCATAAATTTTTATTTCTTTTAAAATATGTTTATTCACGTTACTAAAATTTCTTTCAGACTTAAGAAACATTATCACAGTCTGTTCTCCTGACCTGCTACTCGTAGACAAAGAATAAAATTTATTCATATAATTCGAAGTTCTTTGATTTTTCAAACCACATGTCCAAAACTTCCAGGCAGCTGTCACGATGCACCATTCCTGAGCTTATCGTGTGAAATCTATTCGTGACGTAGTATATGGCAATACGTGTGGATAGATTGCTGGAATATGGCCACAATATGGAATTATTCATGGCCCTTTCCTCAACCGCATGGTCGTTTATCTAAATTTCCTGGGGGATTTTTCTCAAAGAAACTTTTGTATTCTTTAATGTTGTGGAATCTGAGGTTTGATTTCCGATTTATTCCTTTTTGTCTTGTATTTTAAAACTTCCAATAACAATTATTTAACTTTGTTTCTAGTATTATCAGTATATTTATAAACTTATTTTGAAAATATCTGTTCTCAAATTTATGATTATTTAGATTGATGGATCTTTGCATAGTAGACTGCACACCATAGATGATAGATGATTTTTGGTGGCAATTAAATATGGCATCTGTGTTTCACTAAAATATTTTGAAACATATATTTTCAAGATTATTATAGATAGAGCTTAAATGATGACTAGTATTTATGATTATTTAGGTTTTGATGGGTCTTTTCATAGCAGACTACATATCATAGATGATAGATGATTTTTTATGGCAATTAAATTTGCCATCTGTGTTTTACTAAAATATGTTGAAACATATATTTCTCAAGATTTATTATTGAGAGTTTAAATGATGACTAGTATGGGTTCAGCATCGTCTTTCAAAGAAGGAAAGGAAGGATTCACTAAGGATTTCCAATTACAGTGTTTTTTACATTTCCGTTTCAAAAGTTTAAATTTTCTTTGAAACAAATTATTTTTTAAGATTGGCTATAGAGCTTAGATGATTATTGATATGGATTCAGCAACAAGTCATGGAGGAGTAGTTCACTAAGCTGCAACTTAGATAATGACTGATGTGGAATGGATTAAATGCTGAAGCCTTATTAAATGCTGAAGAGGGTGGGTTTATTTACTAAGGATTTCCACTTCCGGTTCTGGAGATGTACTTTTGATTAAAAATTATATTTTCATTGCAACATCTATTTTTCTTGATCTGCTATAGAAAGAGTTTAGATATAAACTGATATAAATTCAGAATAAAATATTGAAGGAGTTAGAATATTCAGTAGTACTTACACCTGGTTTTTCCCACTTCAAGTTTCCGACTATCATCGGAATGTGAATGTAGGATAAAGCTAAATGGAACCTCAAATTTCAAATATCTATCTTAACTACCACACATATAAAAAGTCTGATGTGGGCAACACATGACTTTCCTTATATAATGTAATGAATTTACTACTTTTACAGTTTAAAGAATGTTATTCTTATAGTACTTTTAGATAGATATATTCTTTCCAAGATATTGAATTTTCTTCAATTAATCGTCATTTTCATTGATTTAGCGCCATTTGTATCAACTTGGCGAGATTTTCGTTAACTTGGCAACAATTAAAAATGTCGCCAAGGTGGCTACATTTCGCCAAACTCGTCGCCAAAATCTCGCCAAGCGTTATGGACGGAGAAGTAAGTTACTCTTATAGCCGATAAATGACTATTGGCGTTCAAATACAAAAATATTACTCCAAGTATCTTTTTTCATGAATGGAACGAGCTAGATCCACTAGAATATCACCCAATTTATTGCATGGTATTACATATAAAAGTGGACATGTTTCTCAATAGGAAATATTTTTCTTTTTATTTTATATAAATTTTTGATAATTTTTTTGAAAAATGTGCAATATCTCGAGAACGGTTCATGTTAGCGTTCTAAAATTTATGTCAATCGTTTTCTAATGAAAAATTACATAAGAAATGTCTATTTGCGTAACTTTATCAGCGGTTTTGATTTTTTGACGATTTTTTCAAAATTTCACTCGAAAATTCAGGGGGTTCTGAACATTCGATTGCGCATAAAAACAATAGGCTTCCAGTGTTTACAGATTGTGATTTTTGTACCAAATTTCATTCGAATTGGTCAATTCGTTCGTCAGTTATCGTCTCCACAGACTCACTGAACACACACACACACACATATGCATTTTCACACATACACACACACACACGCACACACAGACATCACTTCAAAAACGTTTGATTCGTGACCAGGGATGCTTGAAACGTGCTCTCTCGTTGAAAACTCGAATTCGAATTTTCGACTCCGTCACAATACTTTCCTTATACATTATGTGTATAAAGGAAAGTAATAAAGGTACTGTTTTTAAAAATTTACGACCCATAAAAAACTCGGGTGTGCGCATACTTCTGTCAGTTTCTTCGGTGTGCTTTTCTGAACCTATCGCGATATCTAATCGTGGCAGAGTGTGTGGAGAAAAAAAATAGTTGGAACATGGTCACAATATGGAATTATTCATGGTCTTTTTCACGACAACATCGTCATTTATCTAACTTTCCTGTGGGATTTTACCAAAAGAAACTTCTGCATTCTTTACCTTTTTCCATCCTATAGTGGCAACATTTTTTTTTCATTTAGTACCTTTGATATAAGCATTCCAAAACTTTTGTCGGTAAATAGCGTTTGTTTGACGTTATGTCTGTGTCTTTCAGATGTAGTGATGAAATCTAAAGTCGATTTAGACGTGTTTACATTCTGAGGTTTACTCTTCTGAATATTTGATATATAAAATTTACATATAGTACGACTAAACAGAACCATGTGTAGAAAACATTTATATATATATATATGTATAAAATCTGAAATACGTTTAAATCTTTATCATACAGATGGATGAGACTGACTGACTGTGCTTGACCTGGGGATGGCTTACTTAATTATTTTTTTATCTTGCTCTGGGTATATGACAACATGGGAATTAAGAACGCCCGCATTTTGTTCTCTGGCTCTCAATAGGAACCGAAAGTGTTAACTGCAATTATCATCTTACTCCAACGACGGCACTAAATTTCCTTGGATGTCACTGGATCTTGTGTGCACAGTATAATTTAAAATGTTTGCGCACGTTGTTTACGCCAGGATGTTGTCTCTTCAAAATTAGCAAACAAATTTAAACTGTAATAATGCGAAAACTTTTTGTGTTTGGCAATCCTCTCAAAGTTTACTCCGGAACGTGACATCACGAACGACGCATCTTAATTCATATTTCGTCAAGCTGATAACTTTTCATTGGCTGCAGGGCTGAGTATCCAACCTTACATTAAAGGACCTTGATTGACTGGGTCTTACGAACTGGACAGGTCAAAGATGAGGTTTATGGCAAATATAGACCTTGCCCTCCATGTTGGAGGGTTGGGCATGAGGATGTAAATCTCAACTATAAAAATATTTGTTGTGAAATTTAAAGAAAATTTTAAACTACCATTTGGGAAATGTTTTAAGGACTTGGGATTTAGTTTTTGGTACTAGAAATGTACTTTTTCTGTATCGATGTTTAGCCTTTTGGATGCTTATCGAGAACATTGGCAAGTGTATAATATTGATCTATTGGCTATACAGAAAATGAGATGGCTTGGCGAGGGATTTTGGAGAGAAGAAATCCTACAATATTCTATAGCTTCCATGAAAAAAATCAAAGTTTTAGTGCAGGATTTATAATAATTAAAAAATTAAAACTTCTCATCCTGGATATCAAGGCTGAAACACCTGGACTCCGTGGAATACGAATGTGGGGATTGTTCTTGAAGTACTGTATCAGAAACGCTTATGCCTCAACTGATAAAAAATACGAAGATGAAAAGGAATCTTTCTGCGAATATTTGGATAACATATTTTATAGTTGCCCCCAAATGACGTCGAAATGACTATGGGCGATTTTAATGCAAAAATGGGTAAAGAAACGAATATAAACCTGTACTCGGGAAATATAGTCTATATAATAAAACTAATGATAATGGAGACAGATTAATAAAATTTGCAGTCTCGCGTGATATGGAAATTGGTAGTACTATATTTAACAATAAAAATATACCCAAGATGATTTGGGGTCATACAGATAAGACTACTTTGAATTAAAACGATCATCTTCCCATTGACTCTGGATATCTATCTAACTTCTTCTTCTTCGACCCAAACCGTCCAACTTATCCATGTATCTAATTTAACGGTAGTTAAATCTTTCAGAGGTGCAAATATTTATTCTGACTATTACCTCGTGATGTGTAAAATTAGAAAGAGAATCTCATATGTCAGCAAAATGTGAGGTAAATGCTCAGAGAAGTTTAATTGTGCTACACTAAAAGAACTTAAAATCAAAACTGGATATAAAAATATACTGGATAAAAAGCTGACAGATGACACCACCAATTAAACAACAATGATTATAGACAGCAGATGGAATACTCTTAAAGAGAGTAAACTGAATGATGCTGCTCTTAGATAAAAAGGGAAACAACGTATAAATTAGCTTGACACTGAATGTGAAGTGATAAAAGAGAAGAAACATAGAATTTGTAGTAAAATTATGTTGGAAAGGAGACATTAAAGAAATATAGTTGAGCAGTACGAAATGATAAGAAGAGAAGTAAACATGATACACGAGAAAGAAATGACTGCACAAAAGAGCGTTAACTCAAAGATATTCAACATCCTAGAAGTCCCCATGAAAACAATAGCTTTCTATCGAGGAATTAACATAGGTCGTAAAGACATCAAACGGATACTATATCAAAATAAAGATAGGATTATCTTGAGAGAGAAAGAAAATATGATTGATAGATGGATTGAACATGTTGACGATTTCCTGAACACTAATGCTCGACAACATGCAATAAATTCTACAGTATGTGAAACTTTGAAACCCTCTTTTTACCTATTATGGTTGGAGAGGTTGAGATAACCTTAAATAAATTAAAAAATAACAAATATGGCTGGTCATGATCTAATACTATCAGAACTGCTAAAATTTACAGAATCAATTTTTTTAATGAAAATCCATGCAGTAATACTCTTAATTTATACTAATGAAGAGTTACCAGCAGACTAAAAATTAATTATCATATGTCCAATTCATAAGAAAGGATACAATTTTAATTGCTCACATTATAGAGAAATTAGCTTGTTGTGTACAGAATATAAAATTCTCTCAGATCTCTATTTGATAAATTGTCCCCTTTTGTTGAGACAACTAACTGTTGGAGAATACTGATGTGGATTCAGAAGTGGAAGGTCCACCACAGAACAAATCTTTGCGTCAGATTCTGGAAAAATATAAATAATTTGGTACTCAAACCTATTATCTTTTCATTGAGTTTAAAAATGATTGTGATAGATTGTGTTGAAAAATCTGGTGTTTTGCAAGCCATGAAAAAATTTGAAATATTAGCTGAAAAAAAAGAATTAGGCTTGTTGATTGACTATAACTTTTTCCATTATACAGATCCAAGGGATAATCTCAAATTTTTTATATTAAAATTGGTGTTGAGCAGGGAGATTCATTTGCTTGGCTAGTTTCCAACTTATCCTCGAAGACAGTAATTAGAGATCAACACTAATATCAACACTAAAGGAAACAACTGCCACAAATCTATTCAAATTCTTGCGTATGCTGATGTCACAGATGTTATAGCCAGAACCACTAAAGATATAAAGGAGGCCCTCCTTGTCTTAAAAAGCGCTGTTGATTAAATGAATCTGAAAGTTAACCAAGACAAAACTAAATACATGGCTTTTACCAGAAGCGGATATTTCCCCCTTATATTTGTACAAATTTGAATCTGTCGAGCATTTTAACTACTTGGGATCTCAAATAAACTGTAAAAATAATATTAATAGTTCAGAAATACAGAAACAAATTATAACTGCAAATCGATGTTTTCATGGATTAAGCCAAGTTTTCAGATTACTCCTGATAGGGAGATGAATGAAATTGCAATTATTTATATAAAGTATTTATAAGCTATATCTTAATTTACCTTAATTCTTACAGGGCATAATGAAAAAGCTCTTTGTACTTTTGAGCGAAAACTTTCGCTCAATATTTTTGGTAGAACTCAGGAAAGTGATATTTGGAGAAGATACAATTTGAACTATACAAATTATATTCTGACATAATTAGCAGAATGTAATGGGCAGGACATTTGCTGAGAATGTATAATAACAGAATCACAAAGAAAATGGTCCAAACTGATCGGGAAAAGACCTTGATGACGACTGAGGATAAGATGGCTTGATTGTGTGGACAAGGACTTGTTAGTGTGGACAAGGAGATGTTATAGATTAAAATTGGAGAAGCATTGCTCCAAGAAGGATCATTTGAAAACATCTTATGAGGAGGGCCAGGTTTACAATAATGGACTGCCGAGCCGTTGACGATAACGAATTCTAATAATGCATATAACTAAAGCCTCTATCTATTTATAGTTTTTTAGGTCCTGTCTCCACCTATAAAAGTCCATAGAGGTACAAACATTCATTCGTAAATTATAGGTGTTTACACATCACAGACACACACGCAAACATATATATTTTAAAGTATTTATAATGCATTCAAAAGTCGATTTCTTGCGTGAAAATCTCGAATTTGAAAATTTTTGCTTAAACTATAATGCCTCTATGCAATAGTATAAGAAATGGTTTCTGCCTATCCATTTATTCTCTCAGCACTAGAAAACTCACCTTTTTCCTTTTTGAGAGGATTATTACGAAAATTTCATAAAGAAAGAATCCAAATATTGAAAGTTCACCGCGAATTATGAATTGAATTTCTTTACATCGTATACTGCGTACTAAAACCGGGTATACAGCTAATTCTGTTTATATAACTTGTAAAATATGAGCGTTTAGCTCAGATGAAGTTGATCATTATAGAGTAGTAACTGTCTCCGTAAAGATTGGTTATTTAAAAAAGACACAACTACAAACTTTTGTCTTAATTCAAAGTTGCCTTACGGCTAAAAGAAAATGCAGACTAGTATTTCAAGCTGAATTATTTATTGACAAAACATATAACTGATACAGCGGCTGGCTGTAAAACTCAAGATGTCTTCATATAAAACAAACAATAGATTGCAGAGTCAAGTATTGTGGGAGAATATTAATACATTGACAAACCAGGGGATTGGTGATAAAATAGAAGTCGGAGTACTCATAATACTAGAATACGGCCGGCCGATGCTTACCCAATTCCTCTGTGGACATCTGGATACTTCGGAAGTCACTCTTGTCGATTTGATTTGGTTGATCATCAATATACAGGGTGTCCCAAAAAGATTGATCTCGGCATTTATTCCTTGAATATTGATCTTAGACATATATAATCTATATAAATAAAATTGAAAATCTGTCTGTCTGTCTGTCTGTCTGTCTGTCTGTCTGTCTGTCTGTCTGTCTGTCTGTCTGTCTGTCTGTTTGTCCCATCATCACGGGAGAACGGCTGAACCGAATTTGATGAAATTTGGTGGGTAGCCTAAAAATAGCCCCACTTAAAATTTAGTCCTTGTTTTGAGTTTCTACGACCAGTGGTTCTCGAGATATTTGTAAAAAACGAAATTTTCGTTTGTCTCATCCTCACGGAAAAACGACTGAATCGAATTTAATGAAATTTTGTGGATAGCCTTGAAATAGCCCCCCATAAATTTAGTCCAAGTTTCGAGTTTCTAAGACCAGGGGTTGTCCAGATATTAATAAAAAACGGAACTTTTTCCTATGAGTTACACTCTCCAACTCCGTGGTTTATTCAAACGGAAAGGATGAAAATCGTTTGTTTAAAACGGCGAAATGAAATAAAACTTTATTTCCGAGTTTGGTGCGGGATTTTTGCATTAATTAGCCACTAACGGAAAACACGAATTGTTTGAAACATGAATTTAAATGGAAAAATCTACCTCCGTGGTTATATTTCACAAGCTTTTACTCAACGATTAAAAGTATAAAGAAATCAAAATGGCTATTTAATTTCGCATTTTATGAGGAAGATTCTATCTTATATCATGTTACTCGGCGACGGAATGAAATTAAATGTGTTGTTTATATTTATTACTAGTCGCCTTTGGCGACCAGCCTGTTCGCTACCCTTGAAAATTCTGACCGTGGCAAACTCGTTGGCGCGACCTACCAGAAAGGTGTAAGGTAACTGCTTGGAAGGCCAGGAAGTGCCACACAATTTAGACCGGAACCCAATGGGGGAGGCATCCAAAGAGACCGTACCCTCCTTCCCCTACCACAAACCTCTCGGAAGGACTTGCAGTCCCACACGTTTAACGTGATCGTACTTCGCGTGAACACGGCTGCAGTTTTGGCAATGGCGGGAATCGAACCCGGGCCTACCGAGTGAAATTCCCGCGCGCTAACCACTGGGCTACCGTGCCATCCGCGACAATCTCCATAACTTTATTTTTATTCGGCAATTTTGGGAATCGAACCCGGGCCTACCAAGTGCAAATCCCGCGCACTAACCACTGGGGTACTTCACCCTCCGCGATATTCTTCATAACTTATTTTTTATTCACCCAATTTAGACCGGAACCAAGTGGGAGAAGCATCCACAGGGACCGTACCCTTCTTCCCCTACCACCAACCTCTCGGAAGGACTTACAGACCCACATGTTTAACGTGATCGTACTCCGCGTAAACACGGCGGCAATTTTGGGAATCGAACCCGGGCCTACCGAGTGCAATTTCCGCGCGCTAACCATTGGGCTACTTTGCCCTACGCGACAATCTCCATAACTTTCTTTTTATTCATCCAATTTAGACCGTACCCTCCTTCCCCTACCACCAACTTCTCGGAAGGACTCACGGACCCACATGTTTAACGTGCTCGTACTCCGCGTAAACACGGCGGCAATTTTGGGAATCGAACCCGGGCCTGGTAACTTGTTGGACGGCCAGGATGTGCCACCCAATTTAGACCGGAACCCAGTGGGGGAGGCATCCACAGGGAACGTACCCTCCTTCCCCTACCACCAACCTCTCGGAAAAACATACGGACCCATATGTTTAACGTGATCGTACTCCATGTCAGTGGCGGAAATCGAACCCGGGCCTACCGCGTGCAATTCCTGCGCGCTAACCACTGGGCTACTTCGCCCTCCGCGACAATCTCCATAACTTTCTTTTTATTCACCCAATTTAGACCGTACCCTCCTTCCCCTACCACCAACCTCTCGGAAGGACTCACGAACCCACATGTTTAACGTGATCGTACTCTGCGTGAACGTGGCGTAAGTTTTGGCAGTGGCGGGAATCGAACCCGGGCCTACTGAGTGCAATTCCCGCGCGCTAACCACTGGGCTGCCGCGCCCTCCGCGACAATCTCCATAACTTTCTACATATTCACCCAATTTAGACGGGAACCCAGTGGGGGAGGCATCCACAGGGGCCGTATCCTCCTTCCCCTACCACCAACCTCTCGGAAGGACTTACGGACCCACATATTTAACGTGATCGTATTCCACGTAAACACGGCGGCAGTTTTGGCAGTGGCGGGAATCGAACCCGGGCCTACCGCTAACTTCCCGCGCGCTAATTTGCAATTTAAAATGACCATATGCTTAATTCCATCATCCTCATTCCATTGTTTCATTGTTCTATCATTTAAAATATCCATAAAATTAAAATATCCATTTAAAATATCCAAAAGTTAAAATATACATTTAAAAAATCCAGATCGTCCCATCATTTAAAATATAAATATAATAATTTATATAGAGCAAAGGCGCTCTATTCAGAACCGTGACGTCACCTCCACCTTGACGTCCCCACCCACCACCTTCCCTGCTTCAGCGGGGAAATTGCCATCCTGAAGGCAATTTTCATTATTTCTGGACCACATTAGACTTGTAAGAATGCCAGATATTTCAGCTTTCTAAAAATGTAAATTATTAGTCGAAATTATGAGTACTTTTCACGATGCGAGAATTTAAAAACAAAAAATTGATTTTTTGAGCCAAAAGTGAGTTTTGTTTTAAAATCTTTAAAAAATATTAGAAATCGAAATTCAGATTTGAAATTGATATATTTTTACTCGAAATTCTCTGCTCTTTCCGATGGTGTAATTTATTTTTTTCTACGATGTCTGGATCGTGGAGAAAAAAGGGCAAAAAGGGCAAAAAACGGTCGAAATCGCATAAAACATTAAATAAATAAAAAAATAATTAAAATTTTAAAAATCGGTTTTCATGTGTCCCCTTCCCTCCCCCCCAGGTCTCCGATTGCCAAATTTCGTAGCTCACCGACGCGCGGTCGCGAAACGTATAGTGTATAAGACAGACAGACACACACACACACAGACATTGCCTTTTATTATATAGATTATTTTTTCTATTTGAATAATAAATAAATGGATGTAAAAATATATTTTTAAATGAAAGGTTTGGTTGTTCTTTTAATAATATAAATTGCGAACTGCGTACATCATTTTCATTTATTTTAGCAAAGAGGTTTTCAGCTCATATATTGTGTTTAGCTAATAAACTCATATATTGTGTTTACCCAATAAATTCATTTAGCCGATTGTTGAAGCAGAAAAAGAGTAGAACGGCTGTATCTTATAATACAATTTTAGTGTTTTCATGTAGTATATAGAAACGGGATCAGAATATTTTAATCTTCAGATCTGCAAATTTAGAGCTACGAGTTTAGCGGAATATCTCTAAATAACTTGGTAACTTTTCTTAAACTTTACCAAATAAGCGGAAATGTTTCCAAATTTATAAAAAGGACGCAAATCAGTGATTTGTTTTTTTAGAATAGAGTACTGAAATGATGTTTCGGTAGCATTTGTCGGACAGTCCATCCATACTACTTAGTAGCACATTTAACGAATTTTTTTAATATCACCAAATTGATAAAAGTATTTGTGAGTCCATAAAAATATCATAGAATTGATAAAATCGCGCTTAATAAATGAAAATAATTGTGTTTTGTTAGGGGATAGTATTGTGATGATGTTTCGTCAATTTGGCGCAAAATGGGACTATCTGCTCTACAGTCCCACTTGGCGATAAATTTGGGGATTTTTTAAGTTATCGCTAAATTGACTAAAATGTTGCCAAACCTTCCATGGAGGTCGCATTATTCAGATGATATGATTTCCATCAATTTATTTGATGCAAATGAAAGCATGTCGCTTAGCAACGGATCCAATGTGTTATGCGGCATACGATTTTATATTAAATCTTTTCCAATTTGAATAATAAATATATGTATATAAAATAAATTTCATTGACATTGCATTTTTGACTGGATAATATCAATTACGGTTTTCAGATTTAAACATTATTATTATTGATATTTTCGGGGACTTTTGATTCAGGGATTATTGATATTTTCAAGTTATTATGTTGTCAAGTTATCAAGTTATTATCCCTGAGTTTGGGGGGTGGGGGAGAATTTTTTCACTAATTAGTCACTTTCTGAAAACATCAATTGTTTGAAACATGATTTAAATAGGAAGTCTATCTCCTTGGTTTATATTTCACAAGCTTTTACTGAACAATGAAAAGTATAAAGAAATCAAAATGATTGTTTAATTTCGCAGTTTATGAGGAAGATTCTATGTTATATCATGTTGCTCAGAAACGCAATTAAATTAAATCTGTCTGGTAATTTTAATTATCACTTTTTCGTTTTGAATAATAAATAAATGGATATAAATATATATTTTAGAAAAAACGATTTGATTTTTCTTATAGCATTTTTGACTGGATAATATCAATTACGGTCTTCAGATTTAAACATTATTATTATTGATATTTCCGGGGATTATTGATTCAGGGATTATTGATATTTTCAAGTTATTATGCAATTGTTTAATTATGACAAAAATTGTTGAAACTCATATACAGTAATTTGTACGAATGTCATATACAGTAATTTGTACGAATCTTCTACAAATGCATTATATCTTCTAATCTACGAGAATATAAGTAGTACAGGTATATTGGCATATATTTTTATATATATTGGCATATATTGGAATCAATTACGACCTTCTGGTAAACGATTACGGGGATTATTGATATTTTCAATTTATTACGTCATCTCCTTTATTTTGGCAAACATTTCTGAGACTCATATTGTAATACGGGTAATCTTCTACTAACACACTGGCATATTTTCTAATCTACGACAATATAAGTAGTACGAGGTTGCATATAACGATTCAATTCCTTTTTTTTTGTAAATTTGCTTACAAAAGGGTTCAGGATGTTTTATTCTTCAGATCTGCCCGTGAAGATAATTTTGTATAGTGAGAGCAGATATTCTTAAACTTCTCTTTATGAGCAATAAATTTAATATTTTAACAGAATTTGCACATGATTGCGAATTATATATTTCTTTATATTATATACTCCGTACGAAGAACGGGTATGCTGCTAGTCTATATAAATAAAAATGAAAATCTGCCTGTCTGTCTGTCTGTCTGTTTGTCCCATCATCACGGGAGAACGGCTGAACCGAATTTGATGAAATTTTGTGGGTTGCCTAAAAATACCCCTACTTAAAATTTAGTCCGTGTTTTGAGTTTTTACAACCAGTGGTTCTCGAGATATTAGTAAAAAACGAAATTTTCGTTTGTCTCATCATCACGGAAAAACAGCTGAACAGAATTTAATGAAATTTTGTGTATAGCCTTGAAATAGCCCCCCATAAATTTTGTCCAAGTTTCGAGTTTCTAAGACCAGGGGTTGTCGAGATATTAATGAAAAACGGAACTTTTTCTTAGGAGATCTACTCTCCAACTCCGTGGTTTATCCAAACGGAAAGGATGAAAATCGTTTGTTTAAAACGCCAAAATGAAATAAAACTTTATTTCTGAGTTTAGTACAGGGTTTTTGCATTAATTAGTCACTATAGGAAAGCATGAATTGTTTGAAACATGAATTTAAATGGAAAAATCTACCTCCATGGTTCATCTTTCACAAATTTTTACTCAACGATGAAGAGTAAAAAGAAATCAAAATGGCTATTTAATTTCACATTTTATGAGGAAGATTCTATCTTATATCATGTTGTTCGGCAATGGAATGAAATTAAATGTGTTGGTAATATTTATTATTATTTTTTCTATTTGTATAATAAATAAATGGATGTAAAAATATATTTTATGAATGAACGGTTTGATTGTTATTTTAATTATATATATTGCGGACTGCGTACATCACTTTCATTTATTTAAGCAAAGAGGTTTCAAGCTCATATATCGTGTTTAGCTAATAAACTCATATATTGTGTTTACCCAATAAATTCATTTAGCCGATTGTTGAAGCAGAAAAATAGTAGAACGGGTGTATGTATCTTCTAACACAATTTTAGTGTTTTCATTTAGTATATACAAAAGGGATCAGGATATTTTATTCTTCAGATCTGCAAATTCAGAGCTACGAATTTAGCGGAATATCTCTAAATAACTTGGTGACTTTTGTTAAACTTTATCAAATTAGTGGAAATGTCTCCAAATTGATAAAAATGGCCCAAATCAATCAATGAAATTAAATTTGTTTTTTTAGAATAGAGTACTAAAATGATGTTTCTGTAGCATTTGTCGGTCAGTTCATCCATTCTACTTAGTAACACACTGAAGGAATTTTTTTAATATCACCAAATTGGTAAAAATATTTTTAAATCCATAAAAATATCATGAAATTGATAAAATCGCGCTTACTAAATGAAATTAATTGTGTTTTGTTAGGGGATAGTATTGTGATGATGTTTCGTCAATTTGTCGCAAAATGGGACTATCAGTTCCTCAGTCCCACTTAGCGATAAATTTGGCGATTTTTTAAGTTATTGCTAAATTGACGAAAATGTCGCCAAACCTTCCATGGAGATTGCATTATTCAGATGATATGATTTCTATCAATTTATTTGAAGCAAATGATATCATGTCGCTTAGCAACGGATTCAATATGTTATGCGGCATACGATTTTTATGAAATCTTTTCCGATTTGAATAATAAAAATATGTATATAAAATAAATTTCATTGACATTGCATTTTTGACTGGATCAATTACGGTCTTCATATTTAAACATCATTATTATTGGTATTTTCGGGGACTGTTGATTCAGGGATTATTGATATTTTCAAATTATTACGGAATTGTTTTATTATGACGAAAATTGTTGAAACTCATATATAGTACGTTGTACGAGTAATCTTCTACAAATGCATGGGTATATCTTCTAATCTACGAGAATATAAGTAGTACAGGTATATTGGCATATATTTTGATATATATTGGCATATATTGGAATCAATTACGACCTTCTGGTATTAAGATTACGGGGATTTTTGATACTTTCAATTTATTACGTCATCTTTTTTATTTTGGCAAATATTTTTGAGACTCATATTGCAATACGGGTAAGCTTCTACTAACACACTGGCATATTTTCTAATCTGCGACAATATAAGTAGTAAGGGGTTGCATATATTGATTAAATTCCTTTTTTTTTGTAAATTTACTTACAAAAGGGGCCAGGATGTTTTATTCTTCAGATCTGCCCGTGAATATAATTTTTCATAGTGAGAACAGATATTCTTAAACTTCTCTTTATGAGCAATAAATTTAATATTTTAACAGAATTTGCACATGATTGCGAATTATAAATTTCTTTATATTATATACTCCGTACGAAGAACGGGTATGCTGCTAGTAAATTATGAAGTTGCGTAAGAAAATGTGCAGAATTTTATGAAATCCATAAAAATTGTCAGGGGATTAAATTTGAAGAAATAAAAAATTTAAATTTTTATACGGCCCCGTACAAAAACATTCCCATTACGTAAAATGTGTCCCATGCACTAATAAGGTGATGTACAAATTTCAGCATTTTATCATAAAAACTCCCAGAAAAATGTTTAAACAAAGTTGTTGAGGAATTAATTACTAATTAAAATGTAAATATTTACAGCAAGAGTTCAAATGACGCAACGAAGAAATGCATCATAGGCAAATAATATCTGCCTCTTATCTTTAATGGATCTTTGGCATGGAAGGAAAACATTTTGAACAAGCTTTGTAATCTTTGTGTAAAGTTATTGTTTCTACACAGTGTAGATACTTCTGTACCAAAAATAGCAAAATTATTATTTATTTATGTAATCATTGTTTTCTTTCGTGATTTGTGTATGACTCCTGAAACGCGATCTGCCGATATGATTTTCTCCTCTGAGAACCCATGTCGATGCATCGAAAAGTGGTATAAGTCAGCATTTTTGTCTTTTGATATCTCTGGGTTTTTTTATGATAAAATGCTGAAATTTTGTACATCGCCTTATTAGTGTATGGGTAGTAATTAGTAAATTTTGTATTAATATTTAAATTTTGTAATTAATATTATTAAATTTTGTATTTCTTCAAATTTAATTCCCTTGAAAATTTTAATCGATTTCTTAAAATTATGTACCTTTTTTTACGCAACTTTGTAATTTAGTATATATGTCTAACATCAATATTTGAGGAATAAAAGCCGAGGTCAATGTTTTTGGGACACCCTGTATACATCTTGGCTGGTGATTCTTGACAGTTCCTAATAAAGTCGTCGATCGTGGGAACTCCACTACTAAGTACTCGCACATGCATCTGCTCAAAACCCAAGCCAAGCCGAGCCCTTCTCTCTTTCCCGAAACGAAAATTTATCCTGTTTTAAAACAGGATGGCCGAAATTGTTTTCTGGCTTAGGATTGAGCTACATAACCGAACCGGAAAGAAGTTGTTAATTCAAAGTAAAATATAATTTAGAACGTAAACTAAGTGAACTCACAATCAAAGGTTATATAGATCTCACAAACTGTATTTTGAAATGAAAATTAAGGACACAATATTGACACAACTATTTATCTATACCTTAAAAGTTCTTGTATATCAAAGATGAAAACGATATTTCATAACAATCTTAAATAATAAAAGACAATGTATGTCTGTCTTATACACTATACGTTCAGCGACCGCGCGTTGGAGAGCTACGAAATTTGGCAGTCGGAGACCCGGGGTGGGGGTGGGTTGGAAGGGGACACGTGAAAAACGATTTTTAAAAGTTAAATTATTTTTTTAGTTATTTAATGTTTTATGCGATTTCGACCGTTTTTTGCCCTTTTTCCTCCAGGATCCAGACGTCGTAAGAAAAAACAAATCACACTAGCGGAAAGAGCAGACAATTGCGAGTAAACATATATCAATATCAATTTTCAATTTCGATTTCTAATGTTTTTTAAAGATTTTAAAACAAAAGTCACTTTTGGCTCAAAAAACGATTTTTGGTTTTAAATTCTCGTATAGTAAAAAGTACTCATAATTTCGACTAATAATTTACATTTTTAGAAAGGTCAAAGATCTGGCATATTTACAAGTTCAATCTGGTCAAGAAATAATTATAAATATCCACAGAATCGCGATTTTAATGACCTAAGGATTTTCAATTTCTCGGCGACCGCGCTTTCACCCGTTGAATTTTTCCCGTCTCCATGGAGACCGACCGCCCTTTCGGTTTTAAATGAATTAAGATATGTGTTGTATACAGCGGGTGAAAAGTTTATATTTTTATGATATTTTAAATGGATATTTTAATTTATGGATATTTTAAATGGATATTTTAAATAATTTAAATGATTGAATTATGGTGGATTGAATTGTGGTGATGTATTTGAAATTATTATATTAAACAATTAAATAATTCAGATATAATAAAGAATTTAACAAAACAAAATAAATAGGCCAAATTGCCATCAATATAAACTTAAAAATTATTCCAAAATCAACAAAATGAACTTAATCAATTGTTCCAAAAATAAATGTCCAATTGTCTAGATAATAAACAAATAATCAAATACAACATTCAATAAACAAACATTAAACCAAACATGGGAACCTAATCATAAAAACCCATCATAAGCAACTCCAAAAAGCCGACACCCCAAAACAAAACCAATAACCTTAAACTGATCCCCAGCAATAACCAAAATTCCAACTAATATAAACACAATAATAGCTACAATCAATTCAAATCGATAACCATTAAATAGCCTTAAATAAACATATAATCTAATTATTTATCTAAAAGAACATCCTTATACTTAATAAAACATCATTATACCATCTAATATCCATTGATTATCTCACCTAATTATTTCTCAAAATAATCAAATAATATTAACATAGATCCCTCTACTCAACATCAAGCCTCAAAACCAAATAATTTTTTTAAAAGTCCTGTGAGTTTCACCAAATTGACATTATCACCTACATTATGACTAAGCCAAGGAAACCAACTTATGGATGCCTGAAGGTCAAATAAACAAAACCAAATAAGCACCAAATATTTAAATTTCCATAATAAACAAATAAACCAAATTAACATAACTCGCTATCCAAGGGGATTACACAAAGAAAAATTAGTCATCAACCTCCATAAACAATTACTCAATATAACCCATATATACACACCCACCAGAACACCCAAATATCAATCTAACAACAGCAAAATATACCCTGAGGCACTACAGAAAGTTTCAACAAGATAAACAAATAAACCCCATCTCTACCGAGCAATAAGCGATTTACACACAAGCAAAAATTCTTAATCAGAGCTTAGTAGGAATTAAGAGCTTAGCATTTGGCCCATTATAAACTTTAAATTAGCGCGCGGGAAGTTAGCGCACAGAAATTGCAATCGGTAGGCACGGGTTCGATTCCCGACACTGTCTAAACTGCCTCCGTGTTCAGGCGATGTACGATCACATTAAACATGTGGGTCCCTAAGTCCTTCCGAGAGGTTGTTGGTAGGGGGAGGAAGGTACGGTCCCTGTGGATGCCTCCCCCACTGGGTCCCGGTCTAAATTGTGTGAATGAAAATAAAGTTATGGAGATTGTCGCGGAGGGCGCGGTAGCCTAGTGGTTAGCGTGCGGGAATTTCACTCGGTAGGCCCGGGTTCGATTCCCGCCACTGCCAAAACTGCTGCCGTGTTCACGCGGAGTACGATCACGTTAAACATGTAGGGCCGTAAGTCCTTTCGAAAGGTTGGTGGTAGGGGAAGGAGGGTACGGTCCCTGTGGATGCCTCCCCCACTGGGTCCCGGTCTAAATTGTGTGAATGAAAATAAAGTTATGGAGATTGTCGCGAAGGCGCAGTAGCCCAGTGGTTAGCGCGCGGGAATTGTACTCGGTAGGCCCGGGTTCGATTCCCGCCACTGCCAAAACTGCTGCCGTGTTCACGCGGAGTACGATCACGTTTAACATGTGGATCCGTAAGTCCTTCCGAGAGGTTGGTGGTAGGGGAAGGAGGGTTCGGTCCCTGTGGATGCCTCTCCCACTGGGTTCTGGTCTAAATTGGGTGAATAAAATGAAAGTTATGGAGAATGTAGCGGAGGGCGAAGTTCCCCAGTGGTTAGCGCGCGGGATTTGCACTTGGTAGGCCCGGGTTCGATTCCCAAAATTGCCGCCATGTTCACGTCCGTAAGTCCTTCCGAGGACTCACGGATCAAAACAAATTTACATTGGACTGGAAAAAAAGAAAGTTATGGAGATTGTCGCGGAGGGCGCGGTAGCCTAGTGGTTAGCGTGCGGGAATTTCACTCGGTAGGCCCGGGTTCGATTCCCGCCACTGCCAAAACTGCTGCCGTGTTCACGCGGAGTACGATCACGTTAAACATGTAGGGCCGTAAGTCCTTTCGAAAGGTTGGTGGTAGGGGAAGGAGGGTACGGTCCCTGTGGATGCCTCCCCCACTGGGTCCCGGTCTAAATTGTGTGAATGAAAATAAAGTTATGGAGATTGTCGCGAAGGCGCAGTAGCCCAGTGGTTAGCGCGCGGGAATTGTACTCGGTAGGCCCGGGTTCGATTCCAGAAATTGCCTACATGTTCACGTCCGTAAGTCCTTCCGAGGACTTACGGACCAAAACAAATTTACATTGGACTGGAAGAAAAGAAAGTAATGGGGAATGTCGCGGAGGGCGCGGTAGCCCAGTGGTTAGCGATTTTCGCCACTACCTAAACTGCCGCCGTGTTCAGGCGGAGAACAATCACGTTAAACATGTGGGTCCGTAAGTCCTTCCGAGAGGTTGGTGGTAGGGGAAGGAGAGTAAGGTCCCTGTGGATGTCTCCTCCACTGGGTTACGGTCTAAATTGGGTGAATAAAAAGAAAGTTATGGAAATTTTTGGGAAGGGCGCGGTAGCCAAGTGGTTATGCGCAGGAATTGCACTCGGTAGGCCCGGGTTCGATTCCCGCCACTGCCGAAACTGCCGCCGTGTTCACGCGGAGTACGATCACGTTAAACATGTGGGACCGTAAGTCCACCCGAGAGGTTGGGGGTAGGGGAAGGAGGTTGCGGTCCCTGTAGATGCCTCCCCTACTGAGTTCCGGTCAGAAATTGGGTGGCACTTCCTGGCTGTCCAAACAGTTACCCTAAACCTTTCTGCTAGGTCGCGCCAGCGAGTTTGCAACGATCAGAATTTGCCACGGTCAGAATTTTCAAGGGTAGCGAGCAGGCTGGTCGCCAAAGGCGGCTAGTTTATAATATATTTCAATAATTTTTCAATATCGAAAAAAGCATTAAAATATTTCAACTGTAGAAACAGATATACGTAAGTCCAAGTCGCCTATATGTTCGTTTTCAATACTTGTACGTCCATAAAAATTCCATTACTGAACTTTTGATCCTATATCAGCCACGCACATTTCCGTATGCTGTTACTAAGAAAAATAATAATCTTTCGCTGTTTGTACTAAAATTACCCTACGGACACCAACAGTAAGAAACAAAAATAAAATAGCTTGTTGAACTTTTCAGTGATGCAGAATTATGGAATATTTTAACTTTAGCTACGTGTTTTCTCTGATTCCGATCTATTTTTAGAGCACGTTTTTGGAATTTTTCAACGCGAAGCGGGAGCATGAGCAGATTGAAACTTCTGAAAAAAAAAAGGATACAAATTCTGAATTATTCATAAATACTAGTTTCTTTCCGGACTTAATCTCAACTCTTATATTTCCCTTGAGACTTTTCTCAGTAAAGCTTAGATGTTCTCCATGAAACCTTATATGGGATTCTCTATTTCTAATTTATTTTTTATGTATTTTTTTCTAGGGCTTAAGCAGTGTACGGTTGCTTGCTAATTGAAACAATGGCTATGTTCCCTATTTTTGAGTCATAAATGTTAAAAATAAATTTTGCTGATATATACAATTATTTTACATAACACAGTTCTTTATTATTAATTTTGTCTAAAATAGAAAATGTTACATGTGTATTTCATTGAATAAATACGCATAATAATCATCCAGTATAATTAGAATATCATAAGTAAAAGTTAGCACGGATGTTGGAATTGGCTTATTAGTTAGAAAGATAAAATAGTATGGGTCGAAATTTACTTTTTGAACATAAATTAAATATAATAGATATAAGCTACAATAGATAATTTATTTAATATATTATATACATATTTCTACCAAACCTAAACTAACTTTTATTTATTACTAGCAGATATAACAGGCCCTGCACGTGATTATATTTTAAAAGCATTCATTTGCTTTAAAACTTCTATAAATATATGAAATTTAATTTCCTTATAAAAAGTATATTGGTCCTGTTTGTAAAACCAATTTACAAAATTATGAAGTTTTGTCAACATACGCCAGGATAAAGGCTCTGAAATTGGAGAAAAGTTATATCGGTACCATTTCGTTTTCCATTACAACAATAATTTAGACACATTCGCAAATATACAAATTAAAAAACGTATATAAAAACAAAACAAACCGCTTAAATTGAATATATTAATAATTATCGTAATCTTATATCTCATGCCAATAACTAATATAACACAATTAAATATATAATAGCCGTCCATTAATATGAGTCATTTATTCCATAAATAGTTTATTATATGAAGGTAAAAGTAAGGAGTTAAAACTTCATATTAAGAAAATATCAATATCGTTTGAGACAATAATTCAGGTGACGCTGCAGTAATTAGCCCTGCATTGTGTGAATATCTATGTCAAAATGTCTAAAATATTTATTTAAACTGTCAATTTTGTAAAATTAATTATTGGCGCAATGAAAAGTAAAACTGAAACATTAAAGAATATTCCTACGTATTCAACATTATTTTACCTTTCAATTTATTTTTATCCTCATATATTCTGTACTCTATCTTACAACTATAAAAAAATACTGATTAGTTATACTCGTAATTAGGGAAACCTTAATTTAAAAATAATCAAGAATACATATACTAAATATTACGCTTTTCTGTTGTGTCAAATAACAATATCTGCTACTTTACTAACACTAGTGGCACCTAGGTATAATTCTCAAAGCATTATGGCATTTTCAAGCCCCTCATCCATAGACGTTTTATCTCCTTCTTTCTAACTCCATGCGATAAACACAAAACTCAAATCATCCAAACATCAACAGAGCTTGCGAGAAATCAAACGTACCAAATAAAATACTATCTAAGTAACTGAGCCAACAAAAGGGGTTATGCGCTCCTTTCTTCAATTTTAACCATCTCAATACTCTGGAAATTAACGAGTTTCCCGCAATTTGTCTTCGACCGGTGCTAACGACCGCAACAAAGTTCATTATTATTTTACCTTTCAAAATTATTTTACCTTTCAATTTATTTTTATCTTCATATATTCTGTACTCTATCCTACAGCTATGAAAGAATACTGGTTAATTATACTAATAATTAGGAAACACTTAATTTAAAAATAATCAAAACTACATATACTAAATACCACGCCTTTCTGTTATGTCAACTAACAATAGTAGCTACTTTAATAACACTACGATACTTTGATGTAATTCCCAAAGCATTATGGAATTTTCAAGTGTTTCATCCACAGGAGTTATCTTCTTCTTTCTAACTCCATGGTTTTATTATTTGCATTATATTATCATTATTTTTTTATAAATGAAGATCGTCTGCCGTATAAACATATTTTATTGTTTTACAAATGGAAAATAATTTAATTCCGTTGCTGAGTAACATGATATCATTTTGTTCAAATAAAGTTTCAGCCGGAGACAATTTTGTATTTCTAAAGGTAAAACTACTTATTTTGATCTAATTAAGTTTTGAAGCAACTCTTTCTAATAGTTGTCCTTTCGTTGTTAGCTCTATAAAATTCATCAGGATCTGTTAAATCCATAAATATGTTCCAGTACTAGTAGATGCATCTCATTTATGACGTAACAATAGCTAATCACACGCATTGTTCTTCTTTCGCAGGTAATGTTCTATTAACTTTCCATTGGAGTTCTAGACAAGTTTGAACTTGACTGCTGTGTTACTTTTACCTGATTTATGCACACCGTAGGACAGAGGGCACAAAAGTTTGATTGGCCCCAAAAAATTAGGAACTTGTTGATAACAGATAACATTTTTATGTTTTGTTAAAATTTTCAGTGAAGAATACAATGCATATATCTTTAATATAAAATAAAAATTACTAAAGCTATTTTATTTTCATATGCACTATAGACCTTAAAATAGAAAATTGGTCAAGATAGCTGCAGTAGGCCAATCATGTCAGATGGTACAAGTAATGATTTGAAAAAGAAAACCTACTAACTTATACTGCTGTGTTTATCGTTGTGACAGGGGCAACATAGGACCATCAGACCTGGCCACCACTAACTGTAAGTTAAGACCCTGATTTTATTCCTTTATTATTTTTATTTGTTTCACACATAAATAAAAATTGATTATGAAAACGGGTGCACAAACAAATTTCTTCTAAGTTGCTTAAGACCGCAACAAAATCTTCTAGAATGTGAGAAAATTAATGGAAAATTTCTGTGAAATAAGTAATGGATATTTAGAGCTAGTTGTTTTGTGCCCATGCTGAACTTTTCTTCCGACTTGTGGTAAAAATTAGACGAAAAAAATAAAATCTTTAGAGCCGTCCTCGGGGATCAAACAGTCCCGATGGAATATCTAACAAAATGTGACTCTCAAAGCTTTTCTTTATATTACAAGAATGTTAGGAAGGCTACCTCAAATTTGATTGAATTTAAATTGCATTTTTATTAACAATGTAAATTTTTTATTCTTTATTTTAACCATTCTATTTGACATACTTTGTATGCTCTAATGATGGCAATATCTGTGATCTTGTAGATGTGGATAAAATCATGGCAGCAATATATTTTGGCTGCAATGATGTTTATTATGGATACTTAATGTAACTTTATTCGATCCCTATATTTAAGCCTGATAATTAAGCCTTTTTAAAGAAGTTTTATTTTGTTTAACAAAGTCAAAAATAGTATTCTTAATCAAATATTGGAACATTTGAATTTTGTCCCATGTTTGGTATTATAAGGCCGCTAAGTTTCAGTTTTCTAAGTCACCAGAGAGCTTCTGGAGGGTGTGGAAAGACTTTTCTACCACCCATTTTGTTAGTCCTTGGAAATAAAAATCCGCTTCTGTTTGGTTCTGTTCCGTGGTTGACACTATAAGCGTGTAAAGATTCAGCCGTATACGTTACAGGGAGACTCCTGGAGGGTCTGGATAAACCATTCCATTTTCTCCGTTCTAAGGGTGTTGTGGGGCAATCGAAAACCCAGTTTCGTTACGTTCTGAATCGTGGACGATACAATGCGTGCAAAAATTCAACCTTCTACGTTACCGAAGGAGACAGGATCTAGGAAGTCTGTAAAGATTTTTCAAATCCCTACCCCCTTTTTCATTGCCTCCAGGGATTAAAAGTACGACTTAGATTCTGTCCAGCAGTCGATACTATAGGAGTGTAAAGATTCAGCCTTGTATGTTACCGGGGCAGTCATGGAGGGTATGGCTAACCCATTGCATTTTCTCCGTCCATGGTGTGTTAAGAGGAATCGAAAACACTGTTGCGTTACTTTCTGAAACTTGGACGATACAATGTTCGCAAAAATTCAGCCTTCTACGTTACCGGAAGAGACTGGATCTAGGGGTCTGTGAAGATTTTTCGAACCCCCCCCCCCCCCTCTTTTCTATTGCCTTCAGGACACGACTTCGTTACGTTCTGTCCAGTAGACGATACATTAGGTGCGTAAAGATTTTGTTTTCTATGTTACAGGGTCTTCTGAAGAGTCTGGAAAGACACTCGCCGGCTAGACATTTCTTGTGTAGATTTATTGCAATTTTTTCTTATTACATCTGTTACATTCTAAATTATTCATAATATCTAAACTTTCAGCACCAAGTTATTAAGACGGTGCACTAAATTGAATCAATAAAAAATTCCTATTCCTATGAATATTTCTGCTCTGTGTGCTAAATTACAAAATAAAAAGTAAAGTATAAAGTAAACCTGACAATTTCGATTTTATAGCATCAAAAGTTTCAGAAACATTCGGTAAGGAAGACTAAAATTGCCGAAAAATATGCCATCTCAGGAAGATATTGCATCACGAAATACCATCTAAGGAAAATATTGCATCACAAAATACCATAGGGCATGCGCAAGTTTCGTGTGAGATTGAGTCGGGGAACAATGCGAAAATGAGGTACTGGAAGACATGAATAATTCAAACCACGCTCCTGTTTTTTTGCCCATCTTATTTTGCATTTCTTATCTCCCGATCCATTTCCTTCAGAACAGAAGAAAACACGATGAGAAAGAATGCATTTTATATCCAAAGGGTGAAAAAAGGTATATTGTAGAACCTTTTCTCTTTGAACTTTCATGCAGGGGATTTTAGAGCGAAAATATTTTTGAATGCGAAATGTGCACTTTAAGTTATTGCGAGAAATGTATGCGTAAATATCTGGAATACTAAGAGTCATCCATGTTTTCCAGAAAATATAGGGTCCATTTAAGGAGGGAGTCTGGAGGACTGCAGCTGCAACATCAAGATATTATCACCCTATAAGAGGACTGACTCTTCATAAAGATGTGCCAAATATTAATTTTCTTCTTATCATTAGGCAAGTTGAAAACTAATCATTATAAATAAAATTGAAAATCTGTCTGTCCCGTCATCACGAGAGAACGACTGAACCGCATTTGATGAAATTTTGTAGGTAGCCTGGAAATAGTCTCACTTAAAATTTAGTCCATGTTTGGAGATTCTACGATCAGTGGTTCTCGAGATATTAATAAAAAACGACATTTTCGTTTGCTCATCATCACGGGAGAACGGCTAAACCAAATTTGATGAAATTTTGAGGATAGCCTTAAAATAGCCCCCCATAAATTTAGCCCAAGTTTCGAGGATCTAAAACCAGGGGTTGTCGAGATATTAATGAAAAACGAAACTTTTTCCTAGGAGTTCTACTCTCTAACTCCGTGCTTTATCCAAACGAAAAGCTTGAAAATCGTTTGAAAGTGAATTAAAACGTTATCTCTGCGTTTGATGGGAGACTTTTTGCGTTAATTAGTCTCTTTCTGAAAACATGAATTGATTGAAACATGATTTAAATGGGAAATCTATCTCCATGGTTTATTTACACAAGTTTTTACTGAACAATGAAAAGTATAAAGAAATCAAAATGGCTATTTAATTTCGCAGTTTATGAGGAAGATTCTATCTTATATCATGTTGCTCAGAAATTCAATTTAATTAAATCTGTCTGTTAATTTTAATTATTATTTTTTCGATTTGAATAATAAATAAATAGATATAAAAATATATTTTAGAAAAGAACGATTTGATTTTTCTTATAGCATTTTTAACTAGATAATATCAAATATGGTCTTCAGGTTTAAATGTTATTATTATTGATATTTTCGGGGATTATTGATTCAGGGATTATTGATATTTTCATGTTATTATGCAATTATTTTTTTATGACAAAAATTATTTAAACTCATATATTGTACGTTGTACGAGTAATCTTTTACAAATACACGGGTATATCTTCTAATCTACGAGAATATAAGTAGTACAGGTATATTGGCATATGTTCTGATATATATTGGCATATATTGGAATCAATTACGACCTTCTGGTATAAAGAGTACGGGGATTATTGATATTTTCAATTTATTACGTCATCTCTTTTATTTTGGCAAATATTTTTGAGACTCATATTGTAATACAGGTAATCTTCTACTAACACACTGGCATATTTTCTAATCTGCGACAATATAAATAGTACGGGATTGCACATATTGATTCAATTCCTTTTTTTTTTATAAATTTGCTTACAAAAGGGACCAGGATGTTTTATTCTTCAGATCTGCCCGTCAAGATAATGTTTCATGGTGAGAACAGATATTCCTAAACTTCTCTTTAGGAGCAATAAATTTAATATTTTAACAGAATTTGCACATGATTGGGAATAATAAGTTTCTTTATATTATGTACTCCGTACGAAGAACGGGCATGCTGTTAGTAGTTAATTTAAAGGTTGTGAATTTCTATCCGTTTGTCAGACATCTACCATTCAATCAATTGCAGATACAGAGTAATTAATGAAATCAACAATTGATAGTTATTTTTAAATCCTGAGTTCAAATTGGAGCCCAAAAGAAATTATAAATTAAATTTGTAAGGATCTTTCGTTATTCGTGTTCAATTACAAATTTCCTATTCCCTTTATTCTCATTCAAGAATACTAATCTTCTTATTTTTAATAAAGTAAATAAATTTCCGCTAAAAGATAAAAACACCTAAACATAAATTCCACGATTACAGAAAATATCAGAACAGTATTTCTTATAATTATTTACTGAGCCAGTCTCTTAGTGGAGAAATTAAATGGACAACACAATAGGCATATAAGATACTCATAATAAATGCAAAAACGCTATATATGTATATATATATATATATATATATATATATATATACACACACACACACATATATATATATATCATATAAAACGAAGTGAAAACTTTTATACAACGGAAATGTTATACTTCAAGTGTTGGCGCAAAGCAGCACATCCACAAAAAGTATCATATAAGATTCAAATAAAAGAAGGAAACGACCAATTGCATAGCATAAATGGCAGAGGTGGATTGCGACACCTCTTTCCCGGTTAGAAGCGTGCTTTTAAGCCCGGGCAACACTCCCGGAACCAATGTCATGCAGTGGCCTATCTTCCGGATATGTGTGAAGTCAAAGACACCGAAAAAAGTGCGCAGCAAACCATCTAGAAGCGACCACAAGACCAGAAACAAGCTCAAGACTAGAAGCGACCATTGCAAGACTTTAGAAGCGACCATTGCAAGAGAAAGGGATGGAATGTAATCCGTATGAAGTGCATGCTGATCCTTAAATCAGAAATCTGTTATCAACGTGCACCAGGGCGAGCTGTCCACACATGCGCAATGGTCCCACTAAGAACTTAAAGTGTTACTGCAAAAATCCGCTATATCTCTAAAGTATGCATTTTTTTCTTTTTCTGTATTGAAAATTGAATTATAATAATATTTCAGGAAGCTTTCGGGATAATTTCTTTTTATTGCTTCTTCCATGATATTTCTGTTATGAATGATACAATCAGTCTTGAAAGTATTAATACGTTGATTTCTCTTGAAGTGATTGATGACAACATTTCTAAATATGTTTCTAGTTAAGTTGGATTTCCAGTCAATAATGTGGTTAATTTTAATATTGAAGTTGTTTCTTTTGTCAAATAAAACAGTATATGTGCCATATTTACTATCTTGCTTTAGTGTGATATCTAAAAAATCAACACTGTTTTCTTCCGTTCCTTTATTTTCAATCAATTCCAGTTCTTTAGGATAAAAACTAAAATCAAACGGTGGCATATTAGTATATTGTCCAAAAAGGACATCGTCAACGTAACGAAAGTATGGTAATTCATGTAAGATGTGTGTGCCCTCTTCAAATTTATTCAAATAAAGGTCGGCAAGCAGGGAGGAACAGCCCCCTCCCATGGGGATACCTTTTACTTGTTGAAAATAGTTTGTTCCATCAAATAAAATATTCTCAAACAGCACAATGCGCAACAAGTCTTGATATTTTCCGATAGTAATGACCTCCTTTAAGTCATATATTGCATATATCTTTATCCTGAGTTCAAATTGGAGCCCAAAAGAAATTATAAATTAAATTTGTTAGGATCTTTCGTTATTCGTGTTCAATTACAAGTTTCCTATTCCCTTTATTCTCATTCAAGAATACTAATCTTCTTATTTTTAATAAAGTAAATAAATTTCCGCTAAAAGATAAAAACACCTAAACATAAATTCCACGATTACAGAAAATATCAGAACAGTATTTCTTATAATTATTTACTGAGCCAGTCTCTTAGTGGAGAAATTAAATGGACAACACAATAGGCATATAAGATATTCATAATAAATGCAAAAACGCTATATATATATATATATATCAAATTCCTCAAAAATACCTTTTGGAAAAAGTGTATTTTTGATGTTTAATGGCTCAAAACACGATTCTTTTTCTACCAATACCATATATCAATGGAAAGATAATTTAACCAAAATTGTAATGCAATACCATTTATGAATTATTTTTTAATAAAAGAACATTTATAAAGAAGAAAAGTGAAATACATAGAAAAAATGAGATATACAAAAATTCTCACAATGTCAATTAATATTTATTTGGGTAACCTTTAACCTTAATTACGACCTTACATTGCTTTCCCATAGAGTGAACCAAGTTTGTTTTAGTTCTGCAGCTGTTATAATGTAAAACAAATCTGATGCGGGCAGCACATGACTTTCCTTATATAATGCAATGAATTTAATACTTTTACAGTTAAAACAAAATAGGTTATTCTTATAGTTATAGTAGATACTTATAGTCTTTCCAAGATATAAAACTTTCGTGAATTAGTCGTCAATTTCATTAATTTAGCGTCAGTTTTATTCATTTGGCGAGATTTTAGTTAATTTGGAAACATTTAAAACATTTGCCAAGTTGGCGACATTCCACCAAATTCGTCGCCAAAATCTCGCCAAGCGTTATGGAAGGAGAAATAAGTTATTCTTACAGCAGATAAATGACTTGGCGTTCAAATACAAAAGTATTACTCAAAGTATCTTTCTTCATGAATGGAACGAGCTAGATCCACGAGAATGCTGTCACCAAATTTATCGCATGGTATTACATATGAAAAGTGAACATGTTTCTTAATAGGAAATATTTTTTTTTATTTTATACGACTTTTTGATAATTTTTTGAAAAATGTGCAATATATCGAGAACGGTTCATGTTAGCGTTCTAAAATTTATGTCAATCGCTTTTTAATAAAAAATTACATAAGAAATATCTATTTGCGTAACTTTATTAGAAGTTTTGATTTTTAACGATTTTTTCAAAATTTCAATCGAGTATTTAGGGAGGTTCTGAACATTCGATTGCGTATAAAAACAATAGGCTTTCAGTGTTTACGGATTGTAATTGTTGTACCAAATTTCGCTCGAATCGGTCCATTCGTTCGTCAGTTATCGTCTCCACAGACTCACTGACACACACACACACACACACACACACACAGACATCACTTCAAAAATGTTCGATTCGTGTTCAGGGATGCTTGAAACGTGCTCTCCCGTCGAAAACTCGAATTCAAATTTTCGACCCCGTCACAATACTTTCCTTATACATTATATATATATATAAGGAAAGTAACAAGATTGAATTATTTATTGCTTCTGTTAATTGGGTTTTATTGCTAGGTTGCTTCTTTCTAACAAGTTTCATTAGTCGGCTCCATATATTTTCCATGGAGTTAAGGTTTGGGTATTCACAGGCCATGAATATGATGATCTTGAAGCCACGTTTTGCATACACGAGCAACATGCCATGGAGTTGAATCCTGTTGAAATATAAATGCTTCATTATCTCACAAAAGATCACATGCAGAAGACTGCAGTTTGGGCTCAAGTATTTCAATTATGTTTCTTTGGGCATTTATATTCCCATTGATCAACCAAATTCTGCCCACACATCTTGATGTCATACAACCCCAGATCATAACACTAACTGGGTGTTTCACACTATGTGTCAATCAGGATGCAAATCTCCGATTCTTCTCCTTATGTATTTTACGCCATCACTACCAAACAGGGAGCTTTTGGTCTTATCACTCAATTACACTGTCCCATTGTTTCGTTCTCCAGTTAACATGGGTTTTAGCTCAGTTTAATCTTTTCAATCTTTATTTGAGAGATAAAAATGGCTTTTTTCGTGGAATTCTAGCATTTAGTCTAAATTCATACAGTCTGCGCCTAACAGTCCTTGCACTCAACTTCACATTGTACTGTGCCATTTCACCTTGTATATACCGAAATGGTTTTCTTCTGTCACCTAGGCACAGTCTCTTAATTTCTCTATCATCACTTGCTGTTGTGCACCTTTTCCTGCTTTTATCAGTCTGGCTTCGTAGTGACTGAATCTCTTTATGCCTCTTCAAAAATTTAGGAATGCCACCTTGGTTAAGTTCCCCCAATATTTCTTCTAATTTCTTCATAACTGTAGCCTTGTTCACTTAATAGTGCTATTTTACATCGCTTTCTGGGTGATCAGTAAACTCTTTGCGCCATTTCTTTAAAGAAAACAGACTATAAGACAATCTGAGAGACTTCCTTAAAGATAGATTTAAATACTTTTGTAAGCATAGGCTCAGACTTCTTTAACGATAGACTTAAAGCCTTTCTTATAGACTTCAAGACTTTCTTAAAGACAGACTTAAAGCATTTTTTAAAGATAGACTTAAAACTTCCTTAAAGATAGACTTAAAGACTTCCTTAAATATAGAATCAAAGACCCCGAAAGACAATAGAAAATTTGGTGACTGCAATAATTTCGAGGTCGTTAAGAGCCACCTTCCGCAGGTCAAAAACAGTGTACGATTAACAAGTTGTAGTAGTTGAATCTCAGAGTTTGTTAAGAGCACACTATACTTGACCTGGAGACAGGACAGCTATAATCACCAAATTTTATTTGCTTGCTATCTTGAAGAAAATATTAGAAAGTTACATATGCTATTAGCTTATTATTGAGTTAAAAATATTGCCTGAAATACTTGATGGACGTGAAGGAATATTTTTTAGGCGAAAAGACGAAGATCTGGGAATGTTTCTAATTTAAGTTTTATCCTCTTACTCCTGCTTAAACGAAGAAATTAAAATATCAGCTTTTGTCTGTTTATAATGATTACTATTTTTGGAGTGATGTCCGTCTGTCTATCTGTCTGAAGTCTGTGGTCGATTTCGTGCGTACACGATAGTCGCTACAAATATTATTGAATTTTCGCGAAATTTTATATCCCGGCTGTGTTATCGAAACATTTAGAACTATATATAATTTTTCTTTTAAATTCGGGCGGAAAGGCTGAAATGCATTTAACATTTTATATTTGTTTTAACAGGGCAGAATAGGACAAAATTTGACATAAACATGCATAAGGGATTATTTATGGCTCATTGATTAGGGGACTTCGTAGTTTCAATCATTGATGTCAAAAATAGCCGCGATACAATTTTTGTGTTTATGACGCCATTAGCCCCAATTTGCGGGCGGGGGGGGGAGGGCAAGTTACCCTCCCGGGGTTCATTGGTATTTATCGAAAGATTTCACCAAAGAGATAGTAATAGACAAGTTAATTAGCCAACACCAGATGCTAGTTGAAACACCCCATATGGAAGTCAAAAGTAACTTTTAAGGGAGAGGAGGAACCAATTGGGTTCTGACGGCGGATCCACAAACTTTAAGTACTCTTTTAGATAAATGTAAATTTAATATTGGGTAGTCAAGAGTTGACGCTAAGGAGTACATTAGAGTCATTACCGTTACAAATGTAGAGGTTATGGCCATATTAGTAAATACTTCTCGGTAACTGAAGTGTGTAAAAATTGTGGCAAGAAAGATCACAAGGACAACCGCCCTAATCCTACGGTGTATTTCAATTACATGAAGCATAATTCCAGATTTTTGTACGAAGTTTGAGAACATTCATTTCTATATTAGCAAGGCTTATCAAAATGAGCTCTTACTTGCTGCAAGTGTACAATGGCTGCCGATCTCCTTTCTGTGACGGGCTTTACTTGATTCAGAAACGGACACTTGGGTTCGCTATGGATTCTGTTGGAGATGCTGGTTCACTCCTCTTTTGCTGCTGCTATTTTATCTTATAGATAGTGTTATTTGTACGTTATATGTGTTTTAACCACCATGTGAAGTTTTTAATTCTTTTACCTATTATAGTTGTTAGGGTTTCTGATCAGGGAGTGAGTCTTGACGTGTGGAATGGTGGCTGCCTTTTTGGTGGTGACTCGTTGTGTGGCTGGGTGTGGTCCCGGGTTGGAGCGCAGGTGGTGGTCTGGTGGATGGGCATGTGCCCAGGTATGCGGGTTTGCTGTTGCCTATACTTATCATCTTACTGTATGCTATCGGGCAGGTCGGGAAATTCTACTGATTATCTTTATTACTATAGTATTTTAAGAAAATTGCTATAAAAATATCTTAAAACTTATTTTGATAATATAAACAAACACGTGTCGGACAAGATTGAAGCAGAATAAGCCCACGCCACGTGTAAAACGGAAGCAGAGTAAATTTTCTAAATTGGTGAACCAGGAGAAAGTATAAACGTTAAATTACATAGAAGCTTTGAAAACTAATAGCCAGTTAGATATTTATGCAGTACATAGTATAAGAAAATGCACATACTTACTCACTTTATCCCATAAAAAGCATAGCATTGGATAACAGTAATTATTTTCGATTTTCAACTAGAATAGTTTTGAATTATTTCTTTAAATAAGTTTAGTACTATTCATTAATCGCATTATCTAATTATTGTTCATAATCGATAAAAGCGTTGAAGTAATAGTTCAATGATGATGTAAGGATTGTGTGCAAAACTAATTCTATTTCGTTACTAGTTCTATTTCAGTTCGTCCACCAATAATTTGTTTTATTAAATATTCCAGAATTTAACCAGATTTCAGAACCTGCATTTAATCAAATTCAATTTACATTTGATGAAATCAGATTAATGTGGAATAGCCGACATAAAGTAGGAGAATAATTTAGTTTAGTTTCCGTACTATGTCAGCTATTCCACGCTGACACCGAATTTGAAAACCTCAGAATTTTAGTAAATTGGTATATACAGTTAGAGCCAAAATTTTCTATTTTTTTGTTATTTATAGATTTGCACACAAACTTTTCTGTAAGAAAATGAGTTTTTTAACGTTTCTTTTCGGGTCGCGTAAAATATTTTATGAAAGTTTTGAATAAAAATGTGATTTCGAATACACTTAGAAACTGAATATTATCGAAATCACGTGCAATGTTGGGTACCTGGGCTAGTAATAAATAATATTAAAAAAAATCATAAAATGAGCATCACGATCTAGGTTTTACGATATCAATAATATCAGAAACATTAGGTAAGGGACGAATAAAATTGCTAGATATATAAAATCTAAGTAAAGTATTACGTCTGAAAACGACCTAGTGTATGTATAGGTTTGGTATGGGAGGGCTGGAGAATGTAAAAGAGTAACGTACAAGCCGACATAAATAATAAAGGATTTGAAATTTCTTACATTTTTATCTTTCTGTGCATTTTAACATTGATACCAAATGTATTACAGCATGGGAATTGTACGTGATTAACTGTATGACGTGCTCTTAGACACCCTTATCTCATAAAAATCAACTCAATCATACTGATGACGTTTCATAAATTATAAGACTTATTTGATGAATTTGTTGGAAAAAATGTGTAATGGAATATGGGATAAGTGTGTGGCGAAATGTAATGTCTCCGGAACGATCAGTGTAGCGCTCTAAAATGAAAATAATGCGTTTTAAATGAAATACTCGTATTATAAAATTATTGTTTGGGGGACTGCTATTTTTTATGATTTCAAAAATTTCGGAATTATGGGATTAGTTCGATTGCTCTGAAAATCTATGATGTTTCAAATCACCAGATTGTAATAATTCTACGGAATGTCATTGAAATTAATCTATTTGTTTTGGAGATGCGGCCAAAATATCTGACAAATGCAAATGTGTGCGTACTTATATATACGAGGGCGTTTCAGTAAGTAAGGTAACATGGCTTGCGTCATGAATACATTTATTCTTTCTCAATGTAAATATAATTGGTAGCTTGCATGAATATATGTTACTTCATTACATAATCACCAAACTTTTTTAGGCATTTGTTCCATCGGTGCACCATGAAATATGCACAAGACCTGAAGAAATCATTCTCAAGGTCCTGAAGACAAGTCATTGCAACTTGTTAAGCTTGGTTTTCTGTTGCTAAAACATTACAACTTGTTGAATTTGTTTTTTAACCAGGTGCTTCTTCAAAGCAATCTCGTAGACAAAGGAGGACGCCGGGAAAAATTAACGCTGTCCGTTCAGCCCTCAGGACCCGGGTCTGGATAAACAATTTCTATCTACACGCAGTTTTATTTCCATAGAGACCGGTATTATTGTTTTGCCAGGGCGCAAAGAGCTCTCAGCCGTCTTGCTTCATAGGTCTGAAGAGATGAAAATTGATAAGTACCTGGTCAAGGCTATGAGGTCTTCAAGCACTTCCCAATGAAGCAATATCAAACACTTTGCACCAAATCCGAACCTGTTTGTTGTGATTAGATCCATACAACTTAACAAGCTGGCGATAAATTTCAGCTGGTGTTATGCCTTGAACTTGCAGAAATCTTATCATTCTACGTATCTCAAGGCTTGACCAAGTTTCCATAAGTGCCGCCATTTTTAAATGTTTGTTAAAAAATATTCCTGATATGTGCTGCTTTCTAGTGACAAGGTAAACAAAGGTCTGAGCAGTTTATCCTATTGGAACGTATCCAACCAATAATGAATTTCACACGTGGGACAGGCTTTGTTACCTAATTTTTTGAAACGTACTTGAATACTCGTATGCATCGCTTTCCAAATGTTTGATTAGAGATAATGGACTTTCAAAACGTGTAAATATGTAGTAAAATAAGTTTCGCATGATATAACGATACTTTTTCTAAATATTTCTTTAATTCGGTAATTAAAAAAAGCTGGTGTGGGTAGCACACGACTTTCGCTATGTAATGCAATTAATGTATTTCTTTCACAGTGAAAAAAAATAATGTATAATATTCATCGCACTGTGTTTTTAACGTTGAATTGTATGTTTGGCATTTCTTCGGATGAAAACATGTAAAACAATTCCAAAGTACCATTTAACTTATGTTTCGCGCAACTCTAAAATTGACAATTATCAATATTGATAAATAGTATCTACAGTAAGAAATAGTCCATATATTAAAATATTTTGATACATTAATTTGATGACATTTCCGTTAATTTAGCATCATTTTCGTAATTATGACTATATTTTCGTGAATCTGCGGTGACATATCGCCAAGTTGTCTATGTTTCGCTAAATTAGTAGCCAAGTTTACTAAATTTATCGCCAAGCATTATTCACAGACGACGATAAGAGCTTGTATTATATGTAAATGGCAATTGGTGAACTGTTAACGATAAAAATACAAAACTATTATACAAGTAATTTCAATTATGAATAGAAGGAAGTAGATCTACAAGAAAGATGTTAACAAAATTATCATAAAATTCCATGAAAATTGAACATATTAAAGGATAGTTAATACTATTTTTAATTTTAAATAATATTTTTGCTAAATGTATTAGAAAAACGTACATTAAGAATAGAAAAGTTCATGTTAGCCTTCTAAATTTATGCCATTCGTTTTCTAATAAAAAATTACATGAGAAAATGATAGTTTACGTAACATTATTAAAGATTCTGATTTTTGTAAATATTTTTTCAAAATTTCATTTGAAAATTTGGGGGGGGGGGGGTCTCCCGAACATTAGATTGCGTTTAACGTCAATAGGCTTTCAGTGTTCACCGATTGTAATATTTGTACCAAATTTCGTTTGAAACGCTCCGTTCGTAAATAATTACTTCCCCAGACTCATGGGCATAAACACAAGCACACATACACATCGACATCACCCAAAAAATCGTTCAATTCGAGTTTAGGAATACTCGAAACGTGTTCTTTCGTCAAAATATCGACTTAGGGTTTTTGACCCCGTTATAATACTTTTCCTATATATTCTGCTATTCATATAGGGAAAGAACAAATTTTAAGAAAATGTTTTACATCATACAATGCCATTTCTATTATTTTATATGGGAATAAAAATATTTAAGGAAAAAATATTGAAAAGTAACATCTGATAATATTACGAAAGTTAATCTCATGGAAATATTATCTCAAGGGATTTTGTATAGATTCCAAAATAAATTTCAAGAGGGAATCAAAACACCCAGACATATACATATAGGGTGTCCCAAAAACATTGACCTCGGCTTTTATTCCTTTCATATTGATCTTAGACATATATAATAAATTACAAAGTTGCTTTAAAAAAGGTACAGAATTTTTATGAAATCGATAAAAATGTTCAGGGAATTAAATTTGAAGAAATACAAAATTTAAATTTTTATACGGGCCCCGTACAAAAACATTTCCAATGAGTAAAATGTGCCCCATACACTACTAAGGTGATGAACAAAATTTCAGCGTTTTATCATAAAAAGTCCCAGAGATATGTTTAAACAAAGTTGGTGAGGGATTAATCACAAATTAAAATGTAAATGTTTGCAGCAAGAGTGCAAATGACGCAACACAGAAGTGCATCATAGGCAAATAATATCTGCCTCTTTTCCTTAGATTTATTTACAATTTTTCAATAATATGCTTCCTGAAAAATACCTTAAAATTTTACATGATTAATTATAGAATAAAACTTGGAAATGGCACAATCAAAATGAGCAATGAAACAGCTTAGAAATATATGCATATGCAAATATCTGCCTTTGATCGGTGCCCAAATGGTTGCTCGTGTCCTTTGGATGAGTCGGACGGTCTGGGTCTTCTACACAATCGCAACAGACGCATCATCACAAAGTTGTTTTTGCTGTGCTATTGACCAATCGCCTCGCAAGCGTAACGCGCGAAGCCCGGCAGTCTGAGCGACCCTAAGTATTTCCCATTTCTGTTACATTTTGAGAGTGTAGTTAGCCTGTACCGACAGTATGTCGCAATACAGCAACGAAGAACTTTTTGAAATGCTTATGCTGTACAGTTTATAAAATTGCAATGCTAACGAAACTGCACGGGAATATCAACGTACTTTTCCCAATTTTCGACATACTTCTGGGAGATTTATTTCCCGATTGGTGCACCGAGTGCGTGAAGGAGGAGGCGTACATCGTGTAGGTGGACTAGGTAGGACCAGACTTCACTCAACTGATGTAGAAGTTGATATTTTGGCTTACTTTTGAAGTTATCCACATAGTAGTGTTCACCATACAGTTACCTTATACCTTTCTGGTAGGTCGGACGGTCTGGGTCTCAACAACAACATAGTAGTGTTCAGGGCGCGGTAGTCCAGTGGTTAGCGCGCTGGAATTGCACTCGGTAGGCCCGGATTCGAATCCAGCTACTGCCAAAACTGCCGCCGTGTTCACGCGGAGTACGATCACGTTAAACATGTGGATCCGTAAGTCTTTCCGAGAGGTTGGTGGTAGGGGAAGGAGGGCACGGTCTCTGTGGATGCCGCCCCCACTGGATTCCGGTTTAAATTGGGTGGCACTTCCCGGTCGTCAAAACAGTTACCTTACACCTTTCTGGTAGGTCGGACGGTCTAGGTCTCAACAACAACAACGACAACATAGTAGTGTTCGTACCGCTGCTTCAGAAATGAATGCACCACGTGCAACAGTGTGGAGAATACTGAGACTGAATAAATGGCATCCGCTAAACATTCATGGTGTGCAAGGACAGGAGCCAACAGATTATCAACGTCATCTAGATTTTTGCAATTGGGTTCTAAATCAGGAAAATGCAAATCCCTCTTTCTTGAAAAACGTAATTTGGGTTGATAAATGCTGTTTTAAACAAGATGGATGCATAAATCCTCAAAATGCGCACTTCTGGTCTGACACAAATCCATTCGTGGTACGTGATATTCATCACCAGGAGCAACTTTCTGTGAATGTATGGTGTAGTATTTTCAGAAACCGTTTGCTTGGACCCATTCTGTATGATGGTACATTGACAGGTGAAAGATATATTAATGAGATTCTGAATGCGGTTATTCCTGATTGAAATGCCCCTAACAGAACTTCCACATGTATGGTTTCAACAGGACGGATCTCCTGCTCACCATACTACAGTTGCGAAACACTGGTTGAATAACGAGTTTACAGATAAGTGGATTGCCTTGCATGGGTCAGTCGAATTTCCTCCTAGATCGCCTGATTTAACTCTTATGGATTTTTATTTGTGGGGTCGTTTACATACAATTGTTTATCTGTCACCTTAAATAAAGCAGTTGCAACAACGCATTCAAGATGGTTGTCGTGACATCACCGAACAAGAACTTGATCGAGTGCACAGAAGTGTTATCAGGCAAATGCAGCTCTGTATTGGTATGGATGGAAAACATTTTGAACAAGCTTTGTAATCATTGTTTAAAGTTAATTTTTCTACACAGTGTAGATACTTTTGTACCAATAAATAGCAAAATTATTATTTATTTATGTAATCATTGTTTTCTTTCGTAATTTGTGTATGACCCCTGAAACGCGATCTGTCGACATGATTTTTTCCCTCAGAAAATCCATGTTGATGAATCGAAAAAGTGGTTTAAGTCAGCATTTTTGTCTTTTCATATCTCTGGGACTTTTTATGATAAAATGCTGAAATTTTGTATATCACTTTATTAGTGTATGTGGCACATTTTATTAATTAGAAATGTTTTTGTACGGGGCCCGCATAAAAATTTAAATTTTGTATTTCTTAAAATTTAATTCCCGTGAAAATTTTAATCGATTTCATAAAATTCTGTACCCTTTTTTACGCAACCTTGTAATTTATTATATATATCAAAGATCAATATTTAAGGAATAAAAGCCGAGGTGAATGTTTTTGGACACCCTGTATATGATTTATAGTAAATCAGAGTAGCTTTTGGGAATATTATCAGATTTTATTACTTTCTCTGTAATACATGCTAATGTATAGGGAAAGTATTGGAATCATGCCGAAAATCACTCGAGTTTTCGACGGATCTACACATTTTGTGATCTCTTGAATACGAAAAAACTATTTTTAGCGTGACGTCTATGTGTGTGTCTGTCTGTGCACACACATAGTATGTATCCACTCTAAATTGGAGAGTTATGGCTTATATCAAGTTTCTTTCTGGTATTTTAGATATTGACTATTTCCTGCTGACAAGCGGATAATAAGTGTTTGTTTGAGACCCAGACAGTCCGACCTACCAAAAAGGTGTAAAGTAACCATTTGGACGGCCGGGAAGTGCCTCCCAATTTAGACCGGAACCCACTGGGGGAGGCATCCACACGGACCGTACCCTCCTTCCCCTACCACCAACCTCTCGGAAGGATTTTTGGACCCACATTTTTAGCGTGATCGTACTCCGCATGAACACAGTGGCAGTTGTGGCAGCGTGCAAATCCAGCGCGCAAACCACCGGGCTACCGCGTTCGAAATGTGCCAACAGCACGCGGTGTTCCCAAGTGGTCACCCACCCAAGTACTAACCGTGCCCGATGCTGTTTGACTTCGGTGATCTAACGAGAACCGGTGTTTTCAGCACGGTAAAGCCGTTGGCTCGCGCATAATAAGTGTGAAACCGTTTCATGGATGCTGGTATTTGCAACGAGAGTGCTTCCCAAACACCCTCGTTATTTCATTAGCAAATTAACAAATCCATATCAAGGTATTAATACCTTTATACTTTAAGTGTTATGCAGTTTAACTAACAAAGAACTTTATTAACATGCAGTAGTAGGAACTTTGAACCTATCGGATCTCTGATATATTGGCTGTGAAAACGTAAAAATTTTCTCAAAGCAAAAATTTAAAAATTATTATAGCCTAGTCTAAAATGCTAGATATCATGACATGATTCCTAGGTCCAACAAATACCAGCCACTTAACCCTGCCACCAAATACCTGAAACTATAATGTAACCAGCTCAGCATTAAGAGCCAGGTACATTATATTAATGTATGTAAAAATTGTCTAACCAGTTTGTGCCTTTTCTAAAATAGGGGATTTCGAAAAACCGTTCCAGTACTTCCAGAAGGATTCTCCCAGTAACTGACATAGAGGGGTCAATCTTTGCACATGTATAGTATCGACTTTGAGATAGAAACCAACGAATCCGGTTTTCGATTTCTCTTCGGTATGGACAAAAAAGAGGGGGGGGGGAGAGACGAAAGTATTTTCCTACCCTCCAGAAGCCCCCTCTTCGAAATCTAGAAGACAGTACACTTGTAGTATTGACTACTGGTCATCACCTTACCGAGTCATTTTTAAATTAAGACGACTATATTGAGTCGTAAGTGCCATGCATTGTTAAACAGAATAAAGCTAATCAAAAGCAGTTGTAACTTAACTTTTCATGAGTGCTAGTTTTCCTGTCTTTGACGGGTTTAAATTCTAGTAAATAGATAAAAAGCAAAGGATAGAATATATCTAGCAAAACCGATTCGTATGAATCAAAAATATAAATAAAACATTAGTTAAGGAATAAATGAAATGGTCATACGGCTAAAATGTAGGAAAAATGCCATGATGTAAATTATTCAGAGCATGCGCAGATAGATTTGGTAGAGATTGAGCCAGGGAAACATTGTGGAAATGAGGTACTGGCCGGCATGAATAATTCATACCATCGCGCCTGTATTCTTCTCGTCCTTCTCTTACCCATCTTATTTTACATTCCTTATCTCTCGATTCATTTCTTTAGAATGCAGAAAAACATGGTGAAAGCATGCATTTTATATCGACGGGGAAAAGAGAAAAAAGGCATATTGTGGAACGCTTGCTCTTTGAACTTTGGTGGGAGAACTTTAAAGAGAAAGTGTTATGTCAAACAAATGAAGCACTTTAAAAATCATGAGGAATTAAAACATGAATGCCGGATATAACTATTAATTTAAGCCTTAAATGGATTTATAAAATCAATAGTTTAGTTATGGTTTATGCAATTTCATCTTTTGACGTCTGAGTATGTGTGCAATTCGTATTCGAATTCCAATTTAAAAGCACAATGCCAGTTATGTCCGTATATGGAAGTTTTCCGATTGCAACGCCGAGATTTTATAAATTTCTTGTATACTAATTCGATCAGGTTGAATCCAAATCTGAAATCCGTTTTTCAAATTACATCTGAGATCTGTAGAAACAGCCTCTCAAAGTTTGGCTTTTTTTTTTTTTGCTACTTTTGTGAGAAGATTCTGAAGTAAAGACTAAGTCGTTTCGCGAGCTGAGAAGACTCATGTCGGTGAAACTGAATCCAATTAAAAAATCGTTTTTTAAATATACTCCCTCCTAAACTGAGTTAGGAAACTACATGCACAAGACCCTAAGAAGATAATGAATATGGCAAACACAGGATTGGCAGCTAATCTATTGTCAAACGTCTGTACGATCTATACAAGCTTGATGTTTGGAACTTATGTTAATTAGTTTGCAACATCAAACATTGAAAAGGAAATCAGAGAAGCAAAGAGTCTGAAAGAAATGAACACATTTATCACGGGAACGACAAGGTCGAAGACCCAGACCGTCCGACTCGTCCAGGGACATGAGCAGCTGTTTGGACGGCAGGGAGAGTAAGGCGACAAGGTGTAAATGTTCAATGCTCGGCGACGATCATGATTTACGCCGAAACTACTGCACAACTAGGAAGGACCTTGCCCCATAATGAAAAGAATTAACTGTGTAGTCTATCAAATTCAGAAATCGTCTTCAATCAATCCAAAAGGTGTCCATATCGTCAGATTACCGTCTTATTTTGGATCACAGTAGGTTGATACTGCCCCAGGCGTGAAGCCTTGAGGAAATGGGCAGTGTTACGAAAATGTAAAATGCCTTCATTTGAGGCTCTTTTGAGGTACATAAAGAGAAAAGACCTTTACAAACAGCCATTCCTATGATGTGAATGTATGGATATCATATCTGGACTATCGCAACAGGATTACTAGGATTACCAGCCGATTTGGTGAATTTTGGATACTTTTCGAGTTTACTCGAACTTTCTCGAAATAATAAATATTGTTCGAGATACGAGCCGCTTATGGAAGTTTTCACGGAGAGTATATAAAAGAAGACATCGCTCACTTGGAAGGCAGAAGACCTGATACGAGCTACATTGAATGGTGAAGTACGTCAATGTTTTGAGAATAGTATAACCTGTTTTGTGAAATTAGTGGATCATTTAATTGTTTTTTTACTGTACCTGACAATTTAGTGAACTTGTGAGACAGTTATCGAGCAATTTGTTGCACATTTTTCCTGCTTACGCCGTGCTTGTGTAATATGCGTGTTAGTTATCCAGAAAGTTGGACTCATTCTTGTATCTTGAGAGTACATCTACGATTCCAGAGGATTTGTCGTAGCAATATATATTATATATGTAAAGTACAGATATGGGTTCAATGTAGATTATCGACTTTTCAGGGATTAACGCATTTTCAGCATTTTTGACGACAAAATCAAGTAATTTTAACAATTTCTGTATGGCTGTCTGTTTTTATGTTTGGTCAGAATACCCTTCGAACAAATTTTTGTAGCTCCAATAAAACAGTGTATGGTTATTTAAATGATATATGTAAAAGCAATATTAGTTTTGGGGAAGATTGGGACAGCTGAACATGTATGGATCGTACAGACGCTTGTCAATGCCAGCTGAAAGTTCTCAGCAGCTGAACATTGTGTTCCTAAAATGCAAAAAACATAAAAGTAATTGTATTATATTGTTGCAGAAATAACCATTTTACATTCAATGGTTTATTTGAAATTATAACATTATTATACGGCATATACAGTCCACCGTTTCGAGACATTGAGCATTCCCTCGCCATACTAAGATCAAAATATTACATAAATACCTAAGATGGGGTCATTTTGAGCCCATATGTATTTATTATGTTTAGGCCAGAAAACTGATGAAGGGATATAATACTGGCTATAAACATTTAGTGCAAAGAGAAAAATGTAATTTCCACATTATTACGAATAATTAAATAGCACTAACATTGAAGTAAATACAAATTTATAAAATATGTTTATAAGAATAATGATAGTAATGTATTATAACAACCTTTCAATCCTGCTGCTCATTTTTGTGGCAATCAGTACATAAAATAACACTTTAAGTATGACTTTTGCAAATAAACGTCCTGCAGTTGTTACACTTCTGCGAATACTTACGTCATTTGTTGATCTAGAGCACATAGCACACCTTCCCCGTTTCACTGAAAGTCTTTCTGCTACAGAGTGGATTTGGTACTTTACTTTTCTTACTTCCCTTCCACTAAGTTTTATAGCCTGAATTGTGGACTCCTTGTATCCAAGTGGTTCATTTTCAATATGAGAAGCGCGGCGTTTCAACTGAGGTTCCACCAACTGTCCTCCAAGTTTTTCCAGAAACCATTTGCGAGCATTTTTCATAGACTTGAAGTCGATATCTTTTTGTGTATTCATTCTCCAAATGGCAAAAGCATTACAGGCGGCAATATCTATGAAGTTGAGAAATAAACTCAGTGGCCACCTCCTGGTGCTTCTACGGCAAGTATATTCTCGGAGAAGCTTATCTAGAATGTCAACGCGATTGGGTTCAATATGACCCCCATTCGCAATTTCCACAAATAAAAAAACAAGAAAGATCAATCATGCTTAAAGCATTGATTATGAAACACTTTCCAACTTCAATGCAATTTTATTTAAAAAAGTCGAAAATGCAATATATTCCTCGGTAATATTTTAAAACTTATCACAATACTACATTGATTTATTATATTTGAAACTTTAAACCTTCATCGAAAAAAATGAACTTCATTCAAATGACGGCATTAAAGTATAAATTGCCTGGTTTAAACATCTCTAAAATGTAATACATTCCTTGGTAATAATTTTAGAATTATCATAATACTACGATAATTTATTATACTTGAAAACTTCATCGAAAACAACTGAAATTCATTCAAATGACGTCATAAAAAAATAACACGCCTGGCTCTCTCTATAAAAGCAACATTTCATTCATAAATAATTCCCCCATTCATGTCTTTCACCACAATACTATAATAATTTATTTTATTTAAAAATTAAGACCATTGAGGTACAAGTAAGTAAGCTCTATTCGTTAAACTTCATCGAAAAATATCGTCCTTCTCTTTCTAAAATCAATGAATATTTCATTCATATCAGCTAAGCAGACTCCATGGACTATTTGATTTTGTGTTAAAGAATTACAGCGATTCTAATACAACTCATTCTACATATTTTGTTGTTTACATTTTACATAGGTGAAAAATAGGCTTAATAGTAGAAATAATCAAATTTAGATGAGCATTTAAACTGGAATATATTGTCATTGCGTTGTTTCCGTATGTAGATGCACAGAATTTAGGCAAAAATAAAGTAGTTTTAGGACTGATACAACACTCAATATGAATTAAAAAGAACTTTAAAAATCACGATTTTGACACAAGATGGATGCCATATATCATTTTGAAGTGGGTCATGTGATCGTTTCATATCATGGACACGTGATCGCTTCATATAAGAGGTGTTATTATTATTTTAATTTTTATTTAAAAAACTACTGAATATATTTCGCTGATTTTTTTTTATATATTTTACGGAACCATTTGAATATTGCCTAAAATTTTCGAAGCAATTTGTGAATTTTAAATCCGCTTAAAAAATGCTTGAAAAATTAGGTCCCATATGGCTCAATGTATTCCATTTTTTCAACCCGGGTTCAATCCAAAACTAATTGGGTGATATTATTCATTTATATTCCCATAGGTCCTATAGACCGTCTGAACAACATACTAAAATTTCATTTTGATTAAGTCATTTTTACTGCAGTTATCGTGCTAACGGACAGACAGACAGACAGACAGACAGAATGAGCAAAGTCATAAACACTTTTCAACTTTGTTGTAAAGTGTTAAAAATAGAAATGTCCGAAGTTTACTAAATTATGAAATATACCTGTATAGGAGAATTCTCACAAAATAATTTTAGTATACAATTTTTAAATGCAAAAAAAGCTTCAGAATATCCGGATGGGGTCAAATTGACCCCATCTCAGTATGGCGAAGGTTAAGCAAAATTTAAAATGGGAAATATATACCCATTTAACATGTTAAGAGCGGCGCAGTCCTTGGAAACTGACAATGAACTTTCCTTTTAGGCAGCGGCAGTTCGTGGGGACTGACAGTGAACTTTTCGTTTAGGTGTCGTCGGTCCGTAGGGCAGGCAGTATCAAGGTTAAAAAAATAAATGTTATAATTTTAATGGGGTTTATTAAAACATTCTAAGCAAAGATTTGGTTTGGTTTTACACATATTATAAAAAGTGACGACCTGTTTGATTAACTTTCTGACTGCATTGGATACGACTGTTTTTGCGTCATTCACATAGCCGAAATGGACAGTGAAATACAATCGTCACCTCGACGTGTGTGATATCTTCTGTTTATACTATATGACCAAACAACTCGCCGCTGCATGCCGCATGAATGGTAGGCAGAGCAAGAATAGCTCCACGTTCAACGTGTTAAATATGGTCACTATCACCTAATGGAGGAGCGTTTTGTTGGTAATTTTCACCCGAAATTAAAGGAGAGCATTGTTTAGGAGTTATCGTCAGATATTAAAAGGATAATAAATTTCATTTTTCCACAGGAAACGTAATTCATTTTCCCAATTTAATACGGGGAATATTCGGGATGGTTTTCAATAGGGAGAACAGTCAGGAGCGGCAGGGTGATTTAGGAAGATCTGGTAGACGTATGTGTAGACAGACCTGTGGGATATAACATGTGGGATACAGTCCTAACGACCAAGGAAGCACAAACAGATAGTTTTAAAAGTCAATGAATCACATTTATTAACTTAAATCTCCAACTTCTTGTTTTAAATAATCAACTAAAGAAAATATGTATTATACCGCAGGACACTCAGCAGAAATACATATAAATTGCACTCTACGCAGTACATCAACGAAACTGCTAATAAAAGCTTTTAACGGGACCAACGCTCTCTGAGAATTACCATCTTTGACCTCCCAGATCTAGGTAAATCGTTCATGCACTTGTCAGCTACTTTCCACCACGCACAACTTCTTGGAAATCATATGAATAACCTAACTGATCGAAACATTTATTCTATTCCAATATAGAATTGCAGACTTGCTTAGCCAGCCTTGTGATTTGCCAGTCAAATCTGAAATCATAATAAGCTGTTAGTAAATCGAAAAATCATACAATAAATGTAAATGAGAGAAATGATAACAAATTGATTATCGTAGTCTCACAGCTTTCGATTAATTTCTGTCAAGTTTATTTCGATATTTACTCTACCCCGTGCCATAAGAAGCTTCACGCCAAAAAATCTGTCATAAAATACTCCTTTCTCTGAAACATCTACAACACTTTTAAAAGTGTGGGGCCATCCATGTTGCTTTATTTGCTTTAGGAAAAAGTCGTAACTTTTCGCATTACATATTGGCCGAAAAAAAATCTTCAGCAAGCTCCTTAAATATTAACGGCGATCGCTTTTGAGAAAGAGACAGCTTGCTCAATATTTAATTATATGTTCTTTGATCTTCAGCTGTTTCATAATGCATCGGCACGACTGTTATTGGTTACCTAGGAAGTATTGGCTCCTTTAAGATATACATCCCAATATACAAGGTAGGATAAAAAAGTTCGGAGACTGTGCTGATATCTACAGCTCTGATTGGAGGAGAGGGGAACTATTTTACAGTGGAGTAGAGGTCCATTGAACGTGAGATGTGGAAAGGAAGAAGCACTTGTTTTTCCAGACAATTTGTGTCAGTGAACAGTAGGCGTTCGTGTTCGTAGAAAACTGAAATGCCGTTTGAAGAACGACGTGCGAATATCAAATTCTGCCAGCGTCAAATTCTTCAAACGCCATTTCCGTTTTCGACGAAAGCGAACGACTACAGTTCACTGACACGCATTGTCTGGAAAAACCTTGCACTGCTTCTTCTTTTTCACATCTCGCGTCACATGTGCCTCTAAGCCACGGTAAAATAGTTCCCCTCTCCTCCAATCAGGGTTGAAGATATCAGCACAGTTTCCAAACTTTTTGATTCTAACTTGAATAAATAGATAAAATACTCAATGATAGAATTCTGTGATCAACATTACTTTGGAAACATCTTTGTCAAGTGTATTTCACTAGTGTCGCATGGTAAACCCATGAGCCAATATTTTCGGGAATGCGACCTAGAGTCTTCTTATTTATTTTGGGGGTCAGCCTTTTCGTTCGGCCATCTGCACTCGAAATAGAAAACCAGGTTGTCGAAGTGGCTTTGGATCTCGGATTCGTACCGAAAGATTTAACGTCCTTTTCGGAAGGGTCATAGGGTCCTCGGCGACTTTGAATTAGTGGCCGAAGGAATATCAGTTTCGCAGGGGCTTGAGAAGGGGCTTTTTGTTTTTGGAAGGCCTAAAGCCAATGGCGGTGCTTTGGGGTCAAGGGGTTAAGACCCTGAATCCAATGGGATGTTTGTATGCGCCTCAGGGGCGTGTTTTAAAATCTTGGAGAGAGAGAGTTTTTCAGAATTTAAAAGAGGAGCGACGAGAAGGAACTGAGTTTGGAGTGAGTAAAGAAGTGTTCATAACAAGGTCCTCTGAAAAATGCTGTTCAGAGAGATGTCGTTTATTCGGCGATTGTTCGGTGAGTTCCACATTTAAGGGCCTGTGCCTGATTTGTAACTTTTGTCTCTCTCTCCCTCTCCATTTAATTTAACAAATTAACGCTAATTAAAATATCTACTTGTTTAACTCCAAATTATTTAGTTAAATGAAAAACAACTGACTTTTTCTATTAACTAAATAATTTGGAGTTAAACAAGTAGATATTTTAATTAGCGTTAATTTGTTAAATTAAATGGAGAGGGAGAGAGAGACAAAAGTTACAAATCAGGCACAGGCCCTTAAATGTGGAACTCTTTAAATTGTAAAGCAATTTATTTCGAAAATAATAATTTATTCCAATAAAATGGATGAATAATTTATGGATGGTTTGTTTTAGTTTAATGAGGCACATTCATTATTTGGCAGGCACAAATATCGAATGTTCCATTCGATTTCGCTATGCGTATCTGACGCAACCTTGTCAGAACCGTGACGTCAGAAACTAGTCAAAACTAAGGCTCCTCTATATACGAGCTGCCTCATCAAGCATATTGAAGCCCACCATAGCTGGAAGCGCAATCCATTAGCATTAGCTCTATTCGCATTTTCATTTTAGGAAATGTAATTGAAATAACTATGGTTGGTTGTTCTGCACCGAACTTCTCTAATCATTCTAAAAAGGGTTTTAGGCTATTTCGCTTTCCTAGAAACGAAGAAAGAAGAAAACAATGGCTAATAAGTAATTGGATACCGGGTACTGGAGCATACTTGTGCGAGATAAGTTCTACAATATTCTAATTGAAATGTCTTTTTTTATATAAGGTATTTATTTGAAAAACTTATTTTATAATTTCTGTAACTGTAGTATGGAACCCTATGGGCTTCAATATGCTTGATAAGTCAGCCTGTAGTAGAGGAGCTCTTGTCAAAACCGTGACGTCATAACCTCGCCCACCTCCCCTCCACCATAGTCACAGCGTGCGTCTGCGCGCGCATGTGGGTGAAAAATCGACCCCTCCTTTCTCGGTTTGGCCGAGAAATTGAAAATCATTACTTCCTTAAAATCCGGATCGTGCGGCTACTTTTTCTTATTTCTTGACTAGATTGGGCTTGTAAGAAAGCCTGATCTTTGAACTTTCTAAAAATGTAAATTATTAGTCGAAATTGTCGGTACTTTTCCCGACGCGAGGATTTAGAAACGAAAGTTCGTTTTTTTGAGCCGAAAGTGACTTTTGTTTTAAAATCTTTAAAAAACATTAGAATTTGTCCCTGAGATTTGAAATTGATATATTTTCCCTCGCAATTGTCTGCTCTTTCCGGTCGTCTGATTTGTTGTTTTTTACGACGTCTGGATGGTGGAGAAAAAAAGGGGAGAAATCAGAAAAAACGGTCGAAATCACATAAAACATTAAATAACAAAAAATATAATTCAAATTTTAGAAATCGGTTTTCTCGTGTGACCTTCCTACACCCCCAGGTCTCCGATTACCAAATTTCATAGCTCTGCGACGCGCGGTTGCGGAGCCTATAGCGTATAAGACAGACACACAGACAGACATTGCCTATTAATAGACAATCGGATAAAAATTTCTTCTTTATAAAATCTTGAAATGAACATTTTATTTTTTTGCCACTATTCCTCCCCTTCATTCATCTTCAAAATCTAACCTTTCATTCTTGAAAACGCTGTTGCCATTTTAAAAGAAGTAATATTTAAATCATTGGAACAATTATAAACAAATTTATTATTCAAGGCTCAAATACAGAAGCTATAGTTGAGATTTTTGTTATCATTATATATTAAATGTCCTATTGCTGTAAAAATGTAACAGAATGTTACATAATTACACACCGCGGGAAGGTTCAAAAGCTGATGAAACTAGACGTGTGGGGTGAAGAATGTCAGCGAACAGGGGCGAAGCCTACGATCACCGAGTCTGACGAATGTCAGCAAGCAGGAGGTACAAGGACTGCTATGTGCACCGGCCGGATTGAAAGTACTCGTGAGGTTGGTGAGTGTCAATGGACGTAGAACATATTTTTTTATATGATAAAATAGAAAAAGTAGCTGGCGTTGCTCGGGAGTTATGGCAGGTTAATTATTTAAAATAAAATAAATTAATTTTATTCATATAAATAGCTGTGAAAATTGCATGCAATCCATGTACATCTGCGCAACGTGCATGATACAAACCTCCCTTTTCCCTTAATCACATAATCTTCACCCTTCGCTACCTTCTACGTTAAAATCTACCGACGGACACAATCGAAATCTTACCTTAATGCAATTAGACTAATTTACATATTTTCCGAACACCAAGTAATTTTTATATATTTGTTATAATCCATTTAATTTCCATTTTGACTGCTCATAAAACCGTGAGAGGAAGAAAGGAAGAGAACGATTTTCCCCGCGATCACACATCAGCTTCATGCACTGGCTTCTGGGGGAACTGAAAGTTCTGTTGGTAGCCGACTATTGTCTCAGTCCCCCTGGTAGTGGGTAAATCGAAAATTTGGCTCTGTTAAGTTCTACACCGCAGTCGTTGCTATAAATGTTAAAAAGTTTCAGCATTTCAGGTATCCGAATTGTGAGCTTCTGGAGAGGCAAAATCACTTGAAACCCGTTAAACATTTACACGCATTGGTAATTCAACTATTCAAGGAAAATATTCCAAATTGATATTCAAAAGAGATCCTGTTACTATGGTAACAACCGCATTAATGTTCACTGAATGGGCTCATAAGAACAAACATGAGTAAGTAGGTAATGCCAGCTTTCACATAATTTAAGTTAGCTTTTCTCGAAATATCTATATAATCCGTACTAAACTAACTGAGTGAGTGAGGGGATTATGCATCGAGCACTTCCACTATAACTAGAATCTTGGTTTACATATCATTCGATCCGGCCCAGCTTCAAGACAAACTGAAAAAATCTAAAACTTCGAAAAGTTGAATTATGTTTGACTCGATGATAATGATTTAAAAAAAAACTCTACTTTGCTCTCTAAAAGCAATAAATATGAAAGCAATTTGATATCCGTCCGCTGAGTGTGACATTTACCGACGACTAATCATTAAATCGCGCGAAGTGTGGGTGAAAATGCTAACATTCATGCAAATTATTCAAGTTTCCAGTATTTCTTTATCACTCATTATTCTCCTTTTGCTGTGGCACAGAAATTTATTCTCATCTTTCTATGTAGGAAATACTCCCACGGAATACTCATTCCTTTAAAACACCTACATTTTTTTTTATCTTCAGGATAGAATCCTACCTTCTCCAATCCCATCTGCAGCGAGAAAAAAAAAATCAGCAGCGCAATCGTCGGAAAGCTACTTAAATATTAACTATCGCTTTTAAGAGACAGATAGCTTGCTTAATATTTAACGAGTTCTTAGATCTTCAGATGTTCCATAATGGATCAAGAGCTATTGGCTATCGATAAAATGCCAACCCCGGGTTCCATTCATCACGAGGTCTTTATTGTTTATTTTGAACGTACGGTGAAGAGAAGAAAATCTCTCACATGAATTGAATCTACTACTTTTGCTCAGATACCCAATTTGAAAAACTTGCAATTTTTGGTACCATTAACACGTGGATTGTGCGAACGTTATATCAATATTCAAGCCAATATTGGCATACTCTTGAAAATATTTATAACATCAATATTTATAAAACATTAGCTAAATATAGTTACTTAAAGTTGGTGAAAAATCGACTGTCAATAATCGACTACTTTTGCCTAGATACCCAATTTGAATATTTGCAATTTTTGTTACCAGTAACACGTGGATTGTGCGAATGTTATGTTAATATTCAAGTTATGTTAAGCCAATATTGCCATACCCTTGAAAATATTTATAAAACCAATATTTATAAAACATTGACTAAATATAGTTACTTAAAGTTGGTCAATAATCGACTGATTTTGCACAGATACTCAATTTGAAAATTCGCAATTCTTGGTACTAGTAACACGTGGATTGTGCGAATGTTATATCAATATTCAAGTTAATATTGGCATACTCTTGAAAATATTTATGAAAAATTGGCTAAATATAGTTACTTAAAGTTGGTCAATAATCGACTACTTTTGCACAGATATTCAATTTGAAAATTCGCAATTCTTGGTACTAGTAACACGTGGATTGTGCGAATGTTATATCAATATTCAAACCAATATTGCCATACTTTTGAAAATATTTATAAAACCAATAGTTATAAAACATTGGCTAAATCTAGTTACTTAAAGTTGGTCAATAATCGACTGCTTTTCCACAGATACCCAATTTGAAAATTCGCAATTCTTGGTACTAGTAACACGTGGATTGTGCGAATGTTATATCAATATTCAAACCAATATTGCCATACTTTTGAAAATATTTATAAAACCAATAGTTATAAAACATTGGCTAAATCTAGTTACTTAAAGTTGGCCAATAATCGACTGCTTTTGCACAGATACCCAATTTGAAAATTCGCAATTCTTGGTACTAGTAACGCGTGGATTGTGCGAATTTTATATCAATATTCAAGCCAATATTGGCATACTCTAGAAAATATTTATAAGATCAATATTAAAAAAACATTGGCTAAATATAGTTACTTAAAGTTTGTGAAAAATCGACTGTCAATAATCGACTACTTTTGCACAGATTCCCAATTTGAAAATTTGCAATATTTGGTACCAGTAACACGTGGATTGTGCGAATGTGATATCAATATTCGAGCCAATATTGGCATACTCTTGAAAATATTTATAAAACCAATATTTATAAAATATTGGCTAAATATAGTTACTACTTAAAACTGGTGAAAAATCGACTGTCAATAGTGATTTGGTATTGTATACTGACTATAAGATTTAATTACAAGAGAATTTTATAATAGATGTGAAAAATACCATGTATGCATATTGTATAAATATGTACACTGTTTCAATATATAAATACATATATTAGAGATGGGCGAATAGCACTTTCTCGAATTCAAATATTACCCAAATCTCGAATATCTTGAATATTCGAGTATAGTCATTTAAAATTGTTATTCCATATTAATAAAATTGGAAATATGTATGTTTATTTATTTATTTGTTTGTGTATGGGTGCGTTTGTCTTATCATCACGGGAGAATGGCTGCAACGAATTTAGTGAAATGTTATGGGTAGACGTGAATATCCCTTCTTAAAATTTAGTCCATGTTTCGAGTTTCTAGAACTAGGGGTTGTCGAGACATTAATAAAAAATCCACATTTAAACCGAAATAGCATTATGCAGACGATATTTTTTCAGCCAATTTATTTGAAGAAAATTGTATGATGTCGCTTAGCAACGGATTTAAAACTAATGTGTTTTTGCTGAAGACAATTTTTATTAAATCTTTTCCTATTTAAATAATAAAGAAATGTACTTAAAATAAATTTTTATCGAAATTGCATTTTTGACAAGATTATATCAATTACGACCTTTAGATTTAAAGATAATGGGGATTATTGATATTTTCAATTTATTACGTCATCTGTTTTATTTTGACAAAAAATTTTAAACTCATTGTAGCACGGGTGATTTTTGACCAAAATACATTCTAATCTAAAGTATAAGTAGTACGGGTATATATTTCCCACACATTTTTAACACTTTACAACAAAGTTGAAAAGTACTTATGACTTTGTTCATTCTGTCTGTCTGTCTGTCCGTTAGCACGATAACTGCCGTAAAAATGACTTAATCAAAATGAAATTTTCGTATGTTGTTCAGACGGTCAGTAGAACCTATGGGAATATAAATGAATAATATCACCCAATTAGTTTTGGGTTGAACCCGGGTTGAAAAAATGAAATGCATTGAGCCCTATGGGACCCAATTTTTCAAACAGTTTTTAGGCGGATTTAAAATTCACAAATTGCTTCGAAAATTTTATGTAATATTCAAATTGTTCCACAAAATAAAAAAAAAAATTCAGCGAAATATATTCAGTAGTTTTTTAAATAAAAATTAAAATAATAATTACACCTCTTATATGAAACGATCACGTGACCATGAAATGAAAAGATCACATGACCCACTTCAAAATGATATATGTCATCCATCTTGTTTCAAAATCGTGATTTTTTAAGTTCCTTTTAATTCATATTGAGTGTTGTATCCGTCCTAAAACTACTTTATTTTTGCTTAAATTCTGTGCATCTACATACTGAAAAAACGCAAATACAATATATTTGAGTTTAAATGCTCATCCAAATTTGATTATTTCTACAACGAAGCCTATTTTGCACTTTTGTAAAATGTAAACAGCAAAATATGTAGAATGAGTTGTATTAGAATTGCTGTATTTCTTTAACACAAAATAATTTAGCCCATGGAGTCTGCATGGCTGATATGAATGAAATATTAATTGATTTTATAAAGAGAAGGACGATTTTTTTCTATGAAGTTTTAAGCATAGAGTTTAATTACTTGTAGCTCCATGGTCTTAGTTTTTAAATAAAACAAATTATTATAGTATTGTGATGAAGAAACTGAATGGGAGAAAGTTATGAATGAAATATTGTTTTTATAGAGAGATCCAGGCGTGTTATTTTTTCTATGACGTCATTTGAATTAATTTCAGTTGTTTGAGATGAAGTTTTCAAATATAATAAATTGTTGTAGTATTATGATAGTTTTAAAAATATTACCGTGGAATGTATTGCATTTTAGAGATATTTAAATCAGGCAATTTATATTTCAATGCCGTCATTTGAATGAAGTTCATTTTTTTCAATGAAGGTTTAAGTTTTCAAATATAATAAATTAATGTAGTATTGTGATAAGTTTTAAAATATTACCGAGGAATATATTGCATTTTCGACTTTTTTAAATAAAATTGCATTGAAGTTGGAAAGTGTTTCATATTCAATGCTTTAAGCATGATTGATCTTTCTTGTTAGCTCTTATATTTTGGCATATATTGGAATCAATTACAGCCTTAAAGTTTGAAGATTTCGGAAAACGAGCATTCGAACACGTTCAGGTGACTTATTGGACACTTTGTCAAACTCCATATTCAGCTTTATAGGATGTGGAACCCACAAAGTCGAACTGACAGAAACATTGTTGAGATTTTACTTGATAACCAGACTTCATTTTTATATTAAAGGTATCCATAGAGATAAATTTACAAAAAGAAACAAAGTAAAATTTTCAGAGATCAGTAAATGTAAATAATGCATTTGAATAGATGAAATGCATATAAAATATTAAAATAATAACGTTACTTTTTTTGTTATTAAAGTGTTTTCTATTTTTAAGATTAGTTTCTGTCTTCTCTAAAGTAGATAATATCCTTTAAACATTAATTTTTCTGTATGGATGTATATATATATATATATATATATATATATATAAAATGAAAGATTTTAATCGTAAATTATGCATAAACTACTGTATGAACAAAAATCCATCTCTAGCATATCTGTTACAAATGAGTAACTATAGACCAAGACTAAGGATATATATATATATATATATATATATATATATATATATATATATATATATATATATATATATATATATATATATATATATATATATATATATATATATATATATATATATATATATATATATATATATATATTATACTTTTGCTTTTCTATTAGATATTGTATTATATTAAATTTATTATGTAATATAAAATAAGACATAATACCTTATCTGTAAATGTTTTGTTCAATTTATACATATTAGTTTTTTCAAGTGGTGTAAATTTTTTGTTGAAATCATAAAGTCAATTCAATGAAGTTTGAATTCTAACATGAAGAATAAATTTATTTAAAAGTTCTCAATATGATGCCAATTGATTGATGCAAAATTGATTCAATAAATGCATATAGTTATGATGGGCTGAATATGGCTGATACGGCGTGTAAATTACTACAAAGTAAATTATAACGATATATTTTCTTTGCATTTAAAAACTAGCAATAAATCTTGATATTGACCAATTGGACTGATACATATAAGATACCTTTAAATAAATAAATAAAAAACATTGCAATGAAAAGATAATCAAGATAGAATATTCATATCTTAATAGTGCTATATAGATACTAGGTATATGTCAAGGATTTACAGTAATAGGCTGAAAAGATGAGCTGCCACATAAGTTTTATTATTTATTTAGTTATATTAAGATAAATTTGACTATATCTTTCCCAAAACACAACTCACAAAATTATTTATTTACAAAAAAATTATTCAAATTTTATCTGAGCTATTTTATTTAATTTTTTGTATAAAAGAAAGCTTATATGCATTTCTGTTTACAAATGCATTGTTTAAAACAAATGTAGTGTGAATTTATATTCGTTTTGTATCCCTCCCCAAGTTGTAAGAAGAATTTGTATGATTTTATATTTATTCTATATAATTATAAAAATAAACGTTTGGTTACCAAATAATAATGGAATGTTTTACAAAACAATACTGAAAATAAAAATAAAAATTCAACGCATCATAGACCGATGAAACAGTCTGTTTAATTGAAGAAACGAATTAAAAATATATATATAGTTTGCATTAATTAAAACTAATTTAATTAAGTATTAAAATTAATTTAATTAAGTATTAACTATAAAAGGAATTGTTCCTGAGGGAAAATATTTCTCCTGAAACCCTATTTTGAAGCTAAAACATTCTTTAAACAGTTAGTTTATTTAAATTCTTAATTTAAAATGAAATACTTTTTGCATAGAAAAGTATAGTCATTTGCTATAAGCAGGTGAGTTTTAACTGCAGCGTTATCTGTAGCATTTCCTGAACAATTTTCCCGATTTTTTTCCCTGAACGCGACACTGGCATTCCGGTCACTATAATACAGACTGTTCATTTTCAAGGTAGTCAAAAATGTTTTCATTTGGTGAATTTTTCACACTTCCTACTAGGTATTTGATTAGAGATATCGAATTTCGATTACTTTCTAATATTCGAGGTATTCGAGTATTTGCCTACCTTTAAAAATAACTATTCGGAATGTTCGAATACTCGAGATGTGGTTAATATTTGAATTTAATTTTCAAATTCGAGAAAGTGTTTTTTGAATGTCTCTAATTTTATCCATAAAGTGGACATTATTTATTTTATGCTCTCCTTTTATGAAGTTTATAACTTATATTAATGACTGACAAAATTTTCTAAGTTGAAAACCTTCATGCATAAATCGTAAAATGTTATAGTATCTCTAAGACTTTTACAACGTACTTGATATTCATAATTTCTTTATAGCTATCTGAATCCCAGAGAAAGACTGCCAATGAATCAAATTGTTTGAAAAATTCCCTCTGAGTGCCTGTTTGTCTTTTTAATGTTTGGCGAATAACCTTTACGACTGTCAAAGTTTCTCTTCGGAATATAATTTTATTACTTTTATTCCGAATGCTTTTATGGTGCAAATCATAAAATGACTGTCGCACTGATAATCATATTAGTATGCATTCTATTTTAGTATTATAAAGAATTGGGGAAAGTTATGCAAATAGGACTATATGTATTTTATTAGATTTTAACTAACGTTAGGTACTGCAATTTCTTTTAATCGGCCGGGCGTAATTATCGTACGGAAGAAAAAGTATGAGAATACAAGTGTGCTGGTGGCATACGAAAAATATGTTCCGACCCCAATTCTTTTTCATTCTTTCCGCCTGTCCCTTGTAACTCTCTACACCAGTGTTTCCCAACCTGTTTTTGTGCCATGCCCCACCTAAGCCTTTCTAAAATTCTTATGCCCCCCATGTAACATATAACTTTTAATATTCAAAAATTGAATTGTTCACTGAAGAAACTTAAATGATAGGTTTTAGGAAGAAATCACTAGGAAATTGTTGAGGAAACACAGTAAGTAAATTTTCTGAACTGAAATTCAAGTACTTTTAAACTGAAATTCAAGTACGAAATAATTTTAATGAAAGTTTTTTCTATATTATTTTAATTATTAGTAATTATTTATTATTTAAATTGAGATCCTTGCGCTTGCTGCAAAGAGATTTTATGTTAGGTTCCAATTTAGTTAGCTACAGTCTCAAGTCTCCCCGTTGTGTTATAAACAGCCGATTTCTTTTTTAAGCAGCAAATCATTTATGACACTAAATCCACATTCAGCTAAATATGAAGATGGAAACGGTAACAGTAGTTTTCTTGCACATTTGGTTAAATTTGGATATTTGATTTCTGTTTCCTCCTGTCACTTCACATTTTTGGAGCCAATGAAACTTTTCAAAATGTTTGTTGTAAATATATTTCTAACATAATTCAATAAAGGTAATAAAACGAAATATATTCGATTTTGCATCGATAAGAGTTTTATGTGTTCCTTGAAGTTGATTATTTAATATATTTAGTTTTTTAAAGATATCGGCTAAATAACTCACAAATGCTTTACCATCGACCGTTAACAGATACTTTATTTCAGGTTTGTCCCTTAAAAAATCACTAAAAGTATCAAATAGTTCCATAAATATTTTCAAGCAGTTCCCTTTCGAGAGCCATCTTACATCAGTGTGAAGAAAAAATTTCACATGGTCTGCATTTTGTTCTTTACAAAATAACTTGAAGAGACGTTCACATTTGGCAGTAGCTTTAATAGCATTGATACACTTTATAACTGAATTTAGTACTTCATTTAGAACAGGCGGAATGTTTTTAGCTTTCCCTATGAATAACACAATGCACAAGAAGCATTTTTGGATTCTCATCTTTCATCAATTTTAAGCAGCCATTTTTCTTGTCCATCATATTAGGAGCACCATCTGCAGCACAAGATGTTATATTTTTCATTGGTATATTATTGACATCTAATTGATTTTTTACCTTATTATATATATCTTTGAGGTAGTGGTGCTTTCTAATGATTTACAGAACAACATTTCTTCAGCAAAATCCCCTTTATCAATATATCTGACGTAAGTTATCAATACGGCCTCACTGTCTCGCAAAGTTGGTTCATCCATTTGCACTGAGAATTTTCTTGTTTTTAGCTTTTTAACAAGTTGTATTTCAATATCTTCACTCATTTCGTCTATTCTTCTGCTAACAGTATTGTTACTGAGTGGCATAGTTTTCAGGTCTTTGTCATCTTTTTCCAGAACTGTTTTAAGAAATGCCGATATTGATGGTTTGATTAAATTGTCTCCTGTTGTATGATTTTTCCCAGAGTTAGCGATGAGTAAGGAAATTTGATAACTTGCCTCAAGAGTACGATTAACAGTTGCAGTATGAGCAGTAAATAGAGATTTTAATGCTGCTCTTTTTTCAAAATGTTTCTTTAAAATTCGAAGGTAATTCTTATCTGAATTAATATGAGCTTTATGTTTCGCCTTCAAATGCACCTCAAGACGATTTCGTTTCATCGATTCGTTGGTCAAGCATTGTTGGCATAAAAGATAAAAAGGTGACCGTCTATCGTGGAGAGCGGGTATGAAACCAAATTTTAAATATTCCTCCGAATACTGACGAATTTTTTCCTTGCTTGCACCACTCATTTTACTATGGGCTGAAAAAAATAAATATAAGATCAATTAAAAACTAAAAATAAAGTATGTGTTAAAATTAATTTAAATGGAGTAAACGTAGACTAAAAAATGCATATTTGAATGTATATGACTCATTTACCCCACCGCAAAATAACATATGTTTTCCATTTGACAAATTTTTCTGGAAAAAGATGCTTCTAAAACTGAAATAAATAAAAATAAAACACAAAAACTTACTACTTATATTTATACAATGTATATATTTTTTAAATCAAGACTTTTACAACAGTTTTAACGGACGCTAATTTCAAATTAACACCAACGATTCTCCTTTTTAATTCTTTGCACTCAACAGGCGACGGCCCCTAACTTCTAATTATCTTTGGAACTAACATGGCGGGATTTATTTGACATTTCCCAGTGTGCTCTGGTGGCCATAATGTGAGTTAGGGTTATCTATTTTGACTCAGGTGGTTTTAACTGCGACCGCCCCTAGTGTCTAGTAGTGAAATCACGGCTACGAACATGACGAACAGAAGTTACCTATACTGGACGTTTACCCAGCTCGAGTAGCGACTGAGAGTAGCCATAAGGTTAACTTAAACTCTGGACGAGTTCATTTTCGAATTTTCCCCCTTAACAATCAAATTGCCCCCCTGTGGGGCGTGAGCCCCTCGTTGGGAAACACTGCTCTACACCCTTTGGATGAGGTGGACGGTCTGGGTTATATAAAAAAAAATATTTTTTCACGGGGTGGGATAGCCCAGAGGTAAGCGCACGGGGATTGCACTTGGATGACCCGAGTTCGATTTTCGGCTCTGTCTAAACTGTCCCCGTTTTCACGCGAAGTACGGGCACGTTAAATATGTGGGTCCTTAATTCTTTCCGAGAGGTTGGTGGTAGGGGAAGGAGGGTACGGCCCCTGTGAATGCCGCCCCCACTGGGTTCCGGTCTAAATTGGATGGCACTGTCCCGGTCGTCCACACAGATAGTGTTCTAAGAATAGTGATTTTTAAATCTATTTTGATCATTGTTTTTGCATGTTTAAAAAATAATGGTAATACTGCTTCTGTGCTTGACCAATTAACTCAGAAAACAATAAAATATTTATTGATCACATTCTGTAATTAAATTTCTTATCAATTTATTCGGAAAGAAATTGGATTCCCGAAAACACGTTTTCTCACATTTCGCTCTTTTCTGTGCCATTTTTTCTGCATGTTTAGAATGTTATTTATAGGTTTGGTTGATGCAAAATTCCTAGATATTTTAAGAAGGTTAATCCCAAGACATTTTAAACAGGTACAATGTAATTGTGATTAAAATGTATTAGTTGGCAGACTACAGTTTGGAGTTTAATTCAAGAAAGAGCACAATATTCATATTTGCATTTTCTTGCAAAATAGCGCTTGTTGTGTACAGACATTGATCCAGAAGTGTAAGTTTGAATAAATTTCGGATTTCTCTCGATTTAAGATAATTAATTATACTATTTTTTACGTCTTAAATTTGTTTCAAATATTTACCTGCCCCATTAAATAATGTGTACTCCAAATTCCATCCAAGCTTTCAATATTTAACCTTTCCGTCAATCCACGTTTTTGAGAAGAAACAGGTGGATATATCGGAAATGTTTAATTCAATAATAGCGAATGCTTTCTTTTGACCAAACTTTCGGTTGGAACTGCTGTAAACAAAAGGTAGCCTGGTGTATTTCCTATTGCTAAACTTTATCATTTAGTAAATTACATTTATGGATTTTAAGGTGCTCTGTGGAAAAAGAAATAATAAAGAGGAAGAAAAGCATTATTTTCCTTTGATACATGCTGCATGTTCAGTTCTGAAGAAGGATTATGTAGACAGTTATAGAACGTAACCGTGAGACACTGCGCGAAAGAGTAGATGCATAAAAACTGCTGGAAATATGCCATGAGTGCCATTTGAATTTTAAAGATATTTATTCTTAATTACCAATAAAGAAACGAAATATTTTTAAGGTATAAGGTAAGGTGTAAGGTTTGCTAATCCAAATTCACTAATGCAGCCGTTTTAAGGCTCAATCTATCCAATTAAGCACCTAAAAGTGGCTAAATCTAGTCATAAAATGGCAAAGTTTGCAACTGCTTATAAGTAGTATTTATGGAATCTAGACATTTTTTCTAACCATAAAGTTTAATTAAGTGTTGTCAACTCTGCCTATAATGAGTAAAATATCTTCATTTAAGTAGTTAATTTTTTAGTATATTTTGGTAATACACGTACAAATAAATCCTAGAAAATTCGATTTACAATCAATTACAAATTTAGGAACAAAGATGTACAGGGTGATCATAATTAAAGTATCCCTATCGAAATATTTAGTGATATTGCTACGAGTATTTATAATGTTTTTACGGTATATTGACTATCCCCAAGGAAAACTGACATTTACAGGCAACAATTTCTATTAATTAAAGGTTCAGGTTCTTTGACCTTGCCAAAACATTTGGTAATCTTGATACTAATTTAGCGAGATATCGCCTTTTTGCGGAGTTTGAAATAATTCTCGCATTTGAAGTTTGGTTAATAATTTGTCACGCCAACATTTCGAGATAGCACTACAGAAAGTGTATATACGGCCCATCGATTAGTTAGAGTGAGTTGACGTGATATGAGTAAAACTGAATTGTGGAACCCTCTGGTTTGTGAATCAGTTGAGCATTTAACACTTGCTCTGTGTACATCACAGTTGTTTAGTGATTCTGTGGTATAGTTATCGAGCTATGGGCTGTTTATTGTTCCTGTTTACGCTTGTTGTTTTAAATAAAAGCGTTAGTTATCCAGAAACTCGGACTCATTTTTGTATCCTAGGAATACACTTGCGATTTCTGGGAATACGTTGTAACAATATAGGTCAGCCCGAAACCCAACCAAAGTCTATGATTGTTCTTATCTGCAATGGCAGAACGATTCTTTCGAAAAGTGTTCGAAAATATTTAAGGACAAGTTTTTGCATAAGAATCTCGATTTCGAAAACATCTAGGGAAAAGCTATTAAGTTGTATGTAATATTAAATGGTATGAGAAAGACGTTATGTAAAGTTAAAATTGGCTTGAATGGCCTGTGGGCACCTCAACTGGTAAATACTAAAACTACTGATATGGGCAACGCATGACTTTCCTTATATAATGCAATGATTTACTACTTTTACAGTTAAAAAATGTTATTCTTATAGCAGATACTTATATTCTTTCAAATATATTAAATTTTCTTGAATTTGTCGTCATTTTCATTGATTTAGCGTCATTTTTATCCATTTGACGAGATTTTCGTTAATTTGGCAACATTTAAAAATGTCGCCAAGTTGGCGACATTACGCTAAATTCGTCGCCAAAATCTCGCCAAGCGTTATGGATGGAGAAATAAGTTATCCCTACGGCAGATAAATGACTATTGGTGTTCAAATACAAACGTATTACTCAAATTATTTTTTCTCGTGAATGGAACGAGTTAGATCCACGAGAATGATGACACCCCAAATTTATCGCATGATATTACATATGAAAAGTGAACATGTTTCATAACAGTTAATATTTTTTTTTAATTTATGGGACTTTTTGATAAATATATTTCAAAAATGTGCAATATCTCGAGAACGGTTCATGCTAGCGTTCTAAAATTTTTGTCAATCGTTTTCTAAGGGAAGATTACGTAAGAAATGTCTATTTGAGTAACTTTATTAAAGGTTTTGATTTTTTGATGATTTTTTCAAAATTTACACTCGAAAATGACATCACCTCAAAAATGTTCGATTCGTGACCAGGGATGCTTGAAACATGCTCTCCCGTCGAAAACTCGAATTCGAATTTTCGACCCCGTCACAATACTTTCCTTATACATTATGTATATAAGGAAAGTAAACATGTTATATAGATTAGAAGGAACATTCAATAAAAAGTTAAAGTTTAATAAATTTTACGAATATGTTTTAGAAATATGAATTACATTTAAAACATACTGACATGTCGTGCCAAATGTCACGTTTAAATGTTGTTAATTTATGATAGGATTTCATTCTGATATTGTAGAAAATTCAAATAATTAAATTTGTTTAAAATGTTTTATTTACAAGCGATTACAAAATTATTTCACAGCCTAAATAGGGCCCACGACGGAACTGTGCAGCTTACCCAGTGGATATTCTCGCCGCATGACATCGAGGTTAACATGTTTCTTTATAGCCTGTTAATGTTTTTTGGAGAGTGAGTGCGAGGTTATTTTTTCTGCTTTCATTCAGTTGCGGCCTAATTCGGCACAGTTTAGTTTCTGAATTCAATGCGTTGTTTTCATTTTACATTTAGTGATTGATTAAAATCCTTTGTCATATAAAATATACTTTTAAAATATTATCGATGCATATGAACAGTAAGAAAAAAAAATATTTCATTTTAATTTTTCTGAGTATCCTCAAAACTAAGAGATATCCAAATGGCTGCGTTGAATAAATTTATTTATGGCCTGTTGGACCACAAAACAGGATATTTACACTTGAATTGGCAGAATTAGTGCCAATATGAAATTCACATCGAAAAGTTATTTCAATGTCCGTGTTCTTCCTTGGTCATTTTACCATCTGTGGAAACAGTGATTTGGAATGAAACTATGTGCCTCGAAATTTACCCCTCCCCCCACACAGCTCTTCCATATTTATTTGCAAATAAAAACTATTTCAATGCCTCAAGAAAACTCCGAATGCTAAATATGGGATTGAACAAATGTGGACGTGGGGATACACCCAATTTATACATACAATTTATATATGTCACAATCAAATCTTGTTGATATTTTCTAAATAATGCTTATTTTCTATAATTAAAGATAATTGTCAGGATTTTCCACTTTTTCAAGAGGATGGGCCTTTTTCACAATTACTAAAGGGGATATATACACTGTCTTCGTTAAGCACGGAAGAGTAAATCAGGCATAAACTCATGAAGTTGTGATTATACCAAATTCAAACGTCATAGCAAAATACTCTGATGAGTTATTGGGTCATGCAAATTTCACTGAGATAAGACATATACATATAGGATTTTATTTACTCTAAAATGCTACAATAGAATGGTGCATAGAAAGGAAAAACAATTTGAACGATGCACAGAAGGGCCAAGTGATGTTGAATATGCAATATGGACCATCCATATCCGAATACACGCTTGGCACCTAGAATTCATCCTCACATTCAGATAATTCAGGGTGACAGAGACAGGATCGTACTGGCAACAGAGCAAATGCCCTGTAGGCCGTCTCAAAACTCTACCCTTGGACTGACGGTGTAAAGTTATCTATGTTCAGCAAGTCCAAATAAAATTACAAAGAATTGAGAAATACGTCATGAACTAATAGATTGTGTCTGCTTGAGTAATAAGTGGGCAGAGAAACTAAATTTTAATAGCGAATTGGACTCAAGAATTCAAGGATGTGAAGACCAATTAACACATATTTAGTTTTCGGCCCTCTGTGGAGCTGGGTAATATTAAAGATTTTGAATCAAACATTTTTCAAGTGATTTTTGATTTCAAGCTCGTCTCAGGTCAAGTTGAGGAACTAGCTAATAATTTTAAACTTACGAGATATTCATGTCAATTGATTGAAGATATGATGATGAAGGGAGGCGAGTTTATTGTTTTGAGCAGGGCCTCCATACAGGGGGGGGGGGGCAGTTGGGACCACGATACTGGAGCCCAGCGACTGTTAGGGGCCCGTGAACATTGCTGAAGATAAAATATTTATTATAGAACATCTGTATATAATTTATAATTTTTTCCAAAATTACTTGAAGATTATCTGATTCCCAAAATAATCAAAACAAACTGAAAGAAGGTCTCCTTAGTTCAATGCAAGTCGTCTGGGTAGAGATAGAAATAGCTTCACAATGTCTTTGTGTTTAACGGCAGAATCTATCATTATTTGATGTTAAGAAAGGCGATATCGACCTTGTCGACAAGGTAATAAAAAAAACCGATCCCTACAGGGAAGCGGAGAGCAATTTTCTAGAATTGCACGTGCTAAAATAGATACGTTTATAACACTAGCGGGTAAGTTTCATTCATTCAAGTTTACACCTCATATCAATCACATCCAGCTGACCACAAAAACGATTCTTGTCTACAGATTTCTTTTGTGAAATTATAAGGATGGAAAGGGGCGATCTTATCCTCCCTCTTCGTAAACAAATTAAAGCGACGGGGTATCCATGGTGTCCCATGTCAGACTTGGTCCGACTGTATGCGATCAGTAGAAAGGAAAAATTCTAGTTTTTTTCTACAGCTTTGGCATGGCAGGAACCATACCAGATCAAATTGCTTCTTCCTTGAAGGCATGAACTTGCTTCCCACATTGATTTCAGTGATGTAATAGTCTATATTACCTTAAAGAAAGTTCAAAAAGCAAGTTTTGTTATCGGTGTTAGTGCATGTAAATTTTATAAAAAAGATAAATTATTCGCTGAAACAGAGACAGTATTGATCCCGATGCTACCATCTAAGATTTAAGGTATGCTCAAAATAATTGTCTTACATTTTTCAAATATTATTTTTAGATATCTTAATCTTGAAACAAAATTAGTCTTAGAATAAATTAAATTTATTTTATCACATTTCTATGCTGCTTTGTAAATTTATCCTTTAAAATAACTATAGTTAAATATGTAAAAAACAAATAGTTAAATATGCAATAACTATAGTTAAATATGTACAAAACAAATAGTTAAATATGTAATAACTATAGTTAAATATGTACATAGTAAATATGTATGTAACTATAGTTAAATATGTATGTATAGTTAAATATGTACAGCAAAATATTGCATTATTAAAGGAATATGAATGCTTTAGTGTTTATAATAATGCGTTTTTAAACCGCTGATTTTATGTTGAACTTCGTAATTAATACAGAAAAACCATTGAAAGAGAAAATTCATATACTCTCTAATATATATTACATTTTGCCAAGACGTATCCTGGGGAGGAGGGGGGAGATTTAGAGATCGTCAGCCCCCTCTCACGAAATCCTAATTAGAAAAGGATTTTTTTATTATATGGCAGCTTTTGTACATACTCATTTGACATTTTATTTCATAAATATCAGAATTGATACATTTTGGAAGAAACATTTTATGAACATAATGAATGAATTTAGAATTTTAAATGTAATATATTTTAAATTAACTTCATGTTTCCATTCTTTTAATGTAATTATAAAAAATGAATTAGAATAAAATAATTAGTTATTAAACAAAAACGTTTTCGATGAACTTCATTTTGTCAACGTTATATTAGCGGATTGTATAAATGAGGGAGTACCTAGGCAGTTTATGTATTCACTGCAGTTCAAAAGATATTCACTAAATTTCCTTGAAATTTGGTAGCTATGTTGGTTAGGCATTACTCTGGCGCTAATTTGATTTTTGATGAAACTCAAACAATAATATTGGTATTTAAAAATCCGAAAAATGAGAAGGTTCTATTAAACTATGTACTCTGTGAAGTAGTTGTGGTGCTACAAAATAAAATAAAATGTTACTGCTCCCGCTATGCCGGTATAAACTGCTTTCAACACCATCATTTTTTTTATTGTGGTACGATATTTGATGAATTGGTATTCAAATAGAGCTAGTTTACAATATAAAAGATGAAATTCAATGATAAACTGCAAAATCAATGTAATTTAGAAAATATAATTTTGTCATCATATAATGCATTAAATCAACAAGAAAGATCTATCATGGATAAAGCATTGATTATAAACCACTTTCCAACTGCAATGTAATTTTGTTTAAACATCTCCAAAATGCGATACATTCAGCGGTAATATTTTTAAAATTATTACAATACTACATTAATTTATTATATTTGAAAACTTAAAACTTCATGGAAAAAAATGAACTTTATTCAAATGAGGTCATTGAAATATAAATCGCCTGGCTTTCTATATAAAAGATGTAAATATTTCATTCATACACTTTTATTCCATTCCTTTCATTCATCACAATACTACAATAATTTATTTTATTTAAAAATTTAAAACCATGGAGGTAAAAGTAATTTAGCTCTATGCTTAAAACATCATCGAAAAAGTCTGCTTTAAAATCGTCTGCTCCCTAAGTAAAATCAATGACTGTTTCATTAATTTCAACTATATTGCAGACTCCAGCGCTAAATAATTTTGCGTTAAAGGAATTCAGTAATTCTTATACAATTCATCCTATACATCTTTATGTATTTACATTCTCCATAAGTGAAAATTAGGCTTCGTTGTTGAAATAATCAAAGTTCGATGATCATTTAAACTCAAATATATTGTATTTGCGTTGTTTCAGAATGTAGATGCACAGAAATGAAACAAAAATAAAGCGGTTTTAGGAAGGATACAACACTAAAAATCTGATGTGGGCAACACATGACTTTCCTTATATAATGAAATGAATTTACTACTTTTAGAGTAAAATAAATAGGTTTTTCTTCTAGTAGATACTAATATCCTTTCAAAGATATTGAATTTTCGACAATTAGTCGTCATTTTCATTGATTTAGCGTCATTTTTATCCATTTGGCGAGATTTTCGTTAATTTGGCAACATTTCAAAAAGTCGCCAAGTTGGCGACATTCTGTTAATTTCGTCGCCAAAATCTCGCCAAGCGTTATGGACGAAGAAATAAGTTATATATATATATATATATATATATATATATATATATATATATATTTTTTTTTTTTTTTCAAAAAGAAAAGAGGTATGGACGGAAACAATACACCAAAAGATGGCCGGGGGGAGTTGTGACCCCCTCACCCCGGTTAAGCATGCTTTGCGTCGCGACAACACTCCCGGAGAGCCGGTATATTGCAAAAAAGAATACGAATGTATCAAATTGTAAGATGTAAATAGACAACATACACAAACAAATATAAGATATAATTGTCGAGATCCAGCCCTATCGAAATTCATCAACAGTAAATGTTTGAAATATATTTAAAAAGTGTTTGAATAAAGTTTGAAACATGTTCACAAGTATAAATTATCAAAATTACTTAGCTTCTACTTAAAGAAGACTTTAAATATTGACACATAATAGAACAATAATAACAAAGTCTATTTCTAAAACCATATACCTGAATGACAATCAATAGCATATTACATGCAGATGTACATCAATATTGTTTCATACAAGACGATGCAAATCTTCCATAACGTATTATACAATATATATATATATATATATATATATAACTTATTAAAGCTTAACTTATTAACTTAACTTATAATATATATATATATATATATTATAAGTTAAGTTAATAAGTTAAGCTTTAATAAGTTATATATATATATATATATATATATATATATATATTTAACTTATATAAGTTATATATATATATATATATATATATAACTTATTAGATATTGAATTTCCGACATATATTATATAACTATTATTATATATTTATATATTATATAACTTATTAGATATTGAATTTTCCACAATTAGTCGTCATATTCATTGATTTAGCGTCATTTTTATCTATTTGGCAAGATTTTCGTTAATTTGGAAACATTTCAAAAAGTCGCCAAGTTGGCGACATTCAGCCAATTTCGTCGCCAAAATCTCGCCAAGCGTTCTGGACGAAGAAATAAGTTGTTCTTACAGCAGATAAATTGGCGTTCAAATGCAAAAGTATTACTCAAAGTATCTTTTTTCATGAATGGAACGAGCTAGATCCACGAGAATGATGTCACCCAATTTATCGCATGATATTATATATGAAAAGTGAACATGTTTCCCAATAGGAAATATTTTTTTTTCTATTTTATATGACTTTTTGATAATTTTTTTGAAAAATGTGCAATATCTCGAGAACGGTTCATGTTAGCGTTCTAAAATTTATGTCAATCGTTTTCTAATGAAAAATTACATAAGAAATGCCTATTTGCATAACTTTAATATTGGTTTTGATTTTTTGACGATTTTTTCAAAATTTCATTCGAAAATTTAGGGGGGCTCTGAACATTCGATTGCGTATAAAAACAATAGGCTTCCAGTGTTTACAGATTGTGATTTTTGTACCAAATTTGGTTCGAATCGGTCCAGTCGTTCGTCAGTTATCGTCTCAACAGATTCACTGACACACACACACACACACATACACATACTTTTACACACACACACACACACACACACACACACACACACACACAGACATCACTTCAAAAATGTTTGATTCGTGATCAGGGATGCTTGAATCGTGCTCTCCCGTCGAAAACTCGAATTCGAATTTTCGACCCCGTCACAATACTTTCCTTATACATTTTGTATATAAGGAAAGTAATATAAATTAAAAAGAACTTTAAAATTCACGATTTTAACACATGCCATTGATCATTTAAACTGAAATATATTGTATATGCGTTGCTTTAGAATATAGATACACAGAAATTAAGCGAAAAAAAAGTCGGTTTTAGGACCGATACAACACTAAATTTAAATTAAAAAGAACTTTTAGAATCACGATTTTGACCGACCAGAAAGGTGTAAGGTAGCCTTTTGGACGGCCTGGAAGTGCCACCCAATTTAGACCGGAACCCTGTGCGGGAGGCATCCACAGGGACCGTACCCTCCTTCCCCTACCACCAACCTCTCGGGAGAACTTACGGACCCACATGTTTAACGTGATCGTAATCCGCATGAACACGGCGGCAGTTGTGTCAGTGTGCAAATCCAGCGCGCAAACCACCGGGCTACCGCATCCGAAATGTGCCAACAGCACGCGGTGTCCCCAGGTGGTCACCCACCCAAGTACTAACCGCGCCCGATGCTGCTTGACTTCGGTGATCTAACGAGAACCGGTGTTTTCAGCACTGTAGGGCCGTTGGCTCATATAATATGGGTGTAATTATTAATTTAATTTTTGTTTAATAGCTACCGAATATATTTTGCTGTAATTTTTTTCATATTTTTATGGGGTAATTTGAATATTTCCTAAAGCTTTCGAAGAAGTTTGTAAATTTTAAATTTGCTTAAAAATGTTTGAAAAATTAGGTCCCATAGGGTTCAATGTATTTCATTTTTTCAACCCGGGATCAGTCCAAAACTAATTGAGTAATATTATTCATTTATATTCCTATAGGTCCTACAGACCGTCTGAACAACATACTGAAATTTCCGTTTGATAAAGTCATTTTCACGGCAGTTATCGTCCGAACGGACAGACAGACAAACAGAATGAACAAAGTCATAAACACTTTTCAACTATGTTGTAAAGTGTTAAAAATGATTTCCATCGTTAAAGTTTACAAAAAATGTGCCGATTAAAATTTCTTAGGATAATTTTAGTAGAGCATTTGGAAGATACAAACCTTTACTGCTAATTGTTAAAAAACGGTTTTTCTCAAAAGCAGAGGACTTTCCGTCTTGGGATTTTTCAGTGAGTCAAAGCGATTGATGCATAATAATGACATGAATCTGAACATCTAAAAAGTTGAAATCCCGAGATATTTCAGACATATTTTATTTTATTTATATGCCGCATATGCATGTTGATTGGGGATAATTCGACTATAACACGGATAACTTTTTTTGTGTGTGGTTGTTGGACACAGCAATGTTGCAATGCCATTGTTTTTACAATTTTTTTTTGAAGTATTAATTTCAGAGGAACTATTATAAATGAAGCTTAGATTCGGCCTGATATGGATCGAGTAATAAATTCTGGAGGAGTTTGGGAGGTTCACTAAAGATTTCCATATCTGGTTCTTTTTACATTTCTAGTTCAAAGTTATCTCTTTTCCTTGAAGCATCCATTTTCCAAGATTGGCTGTAAATTGAGCTTTGGTGATGAAAAATAGAGGGATTGAAAAATAATTTTTAATTCGGATTTTTTGCTACTTCCGGTTCAAAAAATTTCCCTCTTGGAATTGGCTGCAGATAAAGCTTAGCCGATGATTGATGCAGTCACATTTTGAAGAGGTTTGAGGAAATCACTAAGAATTTCAACTTCCGATTGCGAAAATGTCACTTGCATTTAAAAAATTTACATTTTCTTTGCAACATCTTTTTTTTTATGAGCTTAGATGATGACTGATATGGATTCAGCATCAAATTTCGAAGGAAGTAGAGAACCTCCTCTGGAATTTAGCTTTCTAAGGATTTCTACTTCGGATTTGCATCTTATGATTCAAAATATTTCCTTGAAGTGTATATTTCGATTGACTATAGATAGAGCTTAGGTGATGACTGATATAAATTCAGCATCGAATTTCAGGGACGATGGGGATTCGCTACGAAATCCTACTTCCAGTTGTTTTTCCAATTCTGGATGAAAAAAAATTCATTTCCCTTCAAACATTTATTTCTCAGAATCGGTTATGGATAGAGCTTATGATGACTGATATATTATAGATTCAGTATCAAATATTTTAGAGGTTAAAAAATTCATTAAGGATTTCTAGTTCTGGTTCTATAGATGCCACTTTCGATTATACTTATTTCTCAGGGTTGGCTATAGGAATGGCTTATATAATGACTGATTCAGCATCGAACTTTGGAGGTGGTCACTAATGATTTACACTTCTAGTTCTGGAAATGCCATTTTCGATTGTTCCAAACTTGTGTATGACTACATGAAATACTCGTGCAAAAAAGTATAAAAATATTTCTTCTAAAATGAAATGTACATACCACTTGCCATCATATGAAATATCCTTCACGAATTTCTTATTTTTCAGTATTATAAAATCTTGAACTTGATATATTTTATAAAAATTCTACTCTACTCCTAAATAATACAGAAAAAAAGGGTACCCTCCCCCCTTTACTTTTTTATCTAGGGCCCGTGGCTCGACTTGGTCCCCGGGTCCAAAATTGGATGTGGGGGGGGGCCTGGTTTTAGGGGAATAGGTATCAATTCACATAATTTTCAATTCACACAAAACATGACCATCAGATCCCGATATGAGAATTTTTGGGCGTATCATTAGAATCCATCGAATTAGTCGCTTCAGGGTCGGGGACTCCCAGGTCAAGTGTGGATTGGTGGTCCGAATTAGTTGGACGGACAGCATTTAGCACATACAGTACGCCAGTTTTGCTTGGATTGAAAGCCATCTTCATCAACTAAGGGGTGTTTTTTGACATTACACTAGAGCTAGTGGTAATCGTGGGAGCAGCAAGAGCAATAGGCATCGATTGCTGAATTATAATATTCTCTTGAGAAGAATTCATGAGAGGCTCACCTGAAAAAGTGATGCTGTCTTCTATAATGTATCCGGCTTATTTGAGCATAGCCTCAACACATGGAGCTCTAGCTGCCTGTGTTGAGGTTTTAGCTGCTCTTGCTCGTATCATCAATCATTTTTTCTGGGGGATTCGTCAAAATTTTCAACAAATCATCGTAATCTTTCTTCGTTTTCTCTAAATTAGCATTCTTAAAATTATAGAAGAGTAAAGTATCAGAGATACGTATTAGAACACTTCTAAAAGATATATTTTCGAAAATTGGCAAATACTTATCCATATTAAAACTTACCCATACTTAGCCATATCAAGTACAGAAAGGAACTCTTTTCTTTCCTGTTGTGCAGTGCCAGAAGCCATTTAAGACGAGCATAGAAAAGCCGAACTCAGAGAAATATATCTTCACTCTACTGAGGTTGCCATTCGACTCCAGTCGAGATATGAATAACAATTACGTTTCTCAATCTGCTTTTTGAGAGAATTGAGTTCCTGAAGTAGATTTAATGATGCTGATACTGTAGATGCTGCTGAAGTAACTGACACAACACTCTGCAAATACGGAATTTGAAAAGCAGGAGATTGATTTGGATATTGTTTCAAACTACTAGAGTGTAGGGTTCGAAGAAAAAAAAGAAGACTCTAGTATTTCAGAAATTGTATAGATATCCAGTAATGCAGAAGATTGTTACTGCATTAATATGTATAATAATGTTCTTGATGGGCCAGTTCATAATTTCAGTAATCACTTCCGAGATCACAAAAGTGAATGAAAAGCTGAATTGAAGGATTTTGCAAGGAAATTGCCAAAATTGAGACTATCACTACGAGATGAACTTGAAAGAGAAGGTAATGCAAATGAAGCAAATCAGACGTCTCAACAATGCCAACTGGACATGTTTTTGAAGGGACCAATTATTGGAATGCTGAAATCCGGTCGATCCCAAACCGAAGCGTCTTGAATACTGAATGTCGCTCGTGTGATCTCCAGACTGTGGCAGAGGTTCAAAACCATTGTCGATGTTACCCGACGACCAGTACCAGATCGGACAACGGTAACAACCGCTCGGCAAGACCGATATTTGGTGATAATTGCGCGACGTCAGAGGAACCGTTCTGCCAGACAATTGGGTTCAGCCCTGATAGCCGTCACAGGAGTCACTGTTTCGAGACAAACTGTTTACAGGAGACTCAGATACGTTGGTCTCTATGCCAGAGGACCAGAAGTTCACATCTCCTGACGTATTCACTGAAACGCGCCCGTTTACAGTGGAATTTTGAACATAGGCAGTGGAGTGGACAACAGTGGGGCAATGCCATGCTCGGTGACGAGTCCAGGTTTATCCTAACTGATTCTCGCCGTACCACAATCTGAAGAGAACGTGGAACGCGTTTTCATCCGGGAAACATCACTGAAAGACATCTTTTTCCGACACGGGGTCGGTTACCGGTCAAAGACACAGAGCCGAAGTCCTTGAGCCTATCGTTCAATTTTTTTCAAGGTGCCATTGGTCCTGATTTCATATTCTTGGGTTATAACGCGCCTCCCACCGTGCGGCTTTGGTAGACGACTTCCTTCAATCTGAAGATATCCAGCACATGCAGTGGCCTGCAACTCTCCTGATCTGAATCTTATAGAGCATGTGATATATATTCTTGGGAGACATCTTGCAGCCCTTCGTTAACCCACCACGCTCGTTTCCAGAATTGAAAACTGCTGTCGTTGAAGTTTGGAACTCTTTGAGCACACAACTCATCCAAATCCTCATCGAAAGTATGGGAAATCGTTCTGAAGTATGCGCGGTTACCCGAGGTTCCCACACACCATATTGAACTGCAGCATTACATTATTTTAATCATTCTGTTTCAACGAGGTTGACACTCGTATTGTGACCCTTTTCTTTGGATAATAAAAGTCGTTATTATCCTTGCTTTGCATTGTTTTCTTCTTCTGTAACCCTATTACATCCGCATACCGCGTTTCCTTCCATTTCGAAGTAGATTTCCTGAAAATTTCACATAAACAGCAACTATGCTTAACTTTTGGACATGAGTGTATATATATTTCCAAAAATATGTTGACCTGTTATAAGATTTCATTCTAAAAGCAATTGTTTTCTGCTATTAAAGTAATATATTTGTTTACATTCGTGTTTTAATATTAATTTGTCATGCAATTGTTGATCTTCCTTGATATATCAACAGTAATTTTGGACACCCCACTCGAAAGATCTTGGAAAAGAAAGTAGACTGCCATAATTAAAAATGACAGGGAGATTGTTTATCCCCAGTCCCCTACCCTGGACAGGGGGCTGTTATTACGACTTTTTTGAATGTCGTCCATTAAACAGAAATTCGGAACGATTGCAACTACATAATGTCTGACATAGAGATAAAGGATTTTGTTGGAATACCGTTACACCGACATAGTGTGTCATCTTCGAAAACATGCAGGTTGGTGTGGTTTCCCAATGAAAATCAGCCCATACCATCACACTACCACAACCAAAATCAAAGTGTTTAATTGCGTTACGGAACTGGTTGAACTGAAACCCTGATATTCTGGACCTGGAGTTGAACGGGGTACAAACTTTGGTACATGTGCATGGGGATATGTAGTATGCAACCTTTGTCTCAACGTGATGGTTGATATCGGTTCTCCTATGGCAGCAACAGATACCACTCGTAGAGTTGTTGCTGTTGTTCGGCGATTATATCTCGTCAGTAAAACTATGTACCTGCCATTAAAAGGGTCTGCAAGTCATTGAAGCGGATGCCATTTGAAGGGGAAATGGGATTCCCGGCATAGGTCTTCTAGGGACATTTCCACTCGTTTGGTATTGTGTCCACAAAAGAGAAAGAATGGACTAATGTACAAAAGAAATTTGCCACCTCGTGGAAGTATTGTTTAGTCTGAAGTGTGCAAATGGCACGCCACCGTTGTGAATCATCTATGGTATTCTCTTGGTAATGTTAAAGCAGATGGCTATTATAATTATTCGCAGTAATGTTCATGTTGCAATGTAAGCCATAGAAGCGAAAGCATTGATTTTATAGAATGTCTAATTTGTATGTTTGGAGCAAAACCATATGTCTATCAGCACGTCTGTCGATAATTGCATATTTTATCCGAAGACTACAGCAAGTTGCGCGCAATAAAATCGGCGCATGATTTTATTTATATTATTAAATTTATATTATTATATTATTTATATTATATAAATATATCTGATGTTGGAGTTCAAAGAACACCGGATTCACTTGGTCAGAGTCCCTGTTCGGCAGGAGACCAACTTCAGCGTGAACAGGTCCAGTGGGTCCATTGTAGAGTAGTTATAAATAATAAAAGGCAATGTCTGTGTGTCTGTCTGCGTGTCTGTCTGTGTGTCTTATTCACTGTACGTTCAGCGACCGCGCGCCGGAGAGCTACGAAATTTGGCAATCGGAGACCCGGGGTGTGGGGTTTCTTCACCATCCAGACGTCGTAGAAAAAAACAAATCACACCACCGGAAAGAGCAGACAATTGCGAGTAAAAATATATCAATTTCAAATCTCAAAAATTTTAATATTTTTTAAGGATTTTAAAACAAAAGTCACTTTCGGTTCTAAAAAACGAACTTTCGTTTTTAAATCCTCCCTTCAGGAAAAGTTCCGGGAATTTCGACTAAAAATTTACATTTTTAGAAAGCTCAAAGATCTGGCATTCTTACAAGTCCAATCTGGTCAAGAAATAATGAAAATTGCCCACAGGATCGGGATTTTAAGATTTTCAGAATTTCAATTTCTCGGCTTTCCGCTAAAGAAGTTCTTCACCGGCGTTTAGTTTTTTCCCGGTTTCCATGGAGACCGCGCTTCCGGTTTTAAATTAATTAAGAGCTTAGCATATGCATTGTATGCATCGGGTGAAAGTAATATATTTATATGATATTTTAAATACGGTTCTGAATACGCCATAGGGAAGAAAATGACGGAATTAAGAGCTTAGAATATGGTCATTATAAAATTTAAATGATTGAATTTTGGCGATGTATTGATTGCGATGTATTATTGTGGCGTAATGTATTGTTGTATTGTAAAAACTTTATTATGGCGATGTATCGCTTTAAACATGTGGGTGCGTAAGTCTTTCTGAGAGGCTGGTGTTAGGGGAAGGAGGGTGCGGTCCCTGTGGATGCCCCCCACTGTGTTCCGGTCTAAATTGGGTGAATAAAAAGAAAGTTATGGAGATTGTCGCGGAGGGCAAAGTAGCCCAGTGGTTAGTGCGCGGGAATTGCACTCGGTAGGCCCGGATTCAATTCCCAAAATTGCCGCCGTGTTCACGCGGAGTACAATCACAATAAACATGTGGGTCCGTAAGGTCTTCCGAGAGGTTGGTTGTAGGGGAAGGAGGGTACGGTCCCTGTGGATGCCTCCCCCACTCGGATCCGGGCAAAATTGGGTGAATAAAAAGAAAGTTATGGAGATTCTCGCGGAGGGCGCGGTAGCCCAGTGGTTAGCGCGGGGGAATTGCACTCGGTAGGCCCGGGTTCGATTCCCGCAATTGCCAAAACTGCCGCCGTGTTCAGTCGGAGTACGATCACGTGAAACATGTGGGTCCGTAAGTTTTTACGAGAGGTTGGAGGTAGGGGAAGGAGGGTACGGTCCCTTTGGATGCCTCCTCACTGGGTTCTGGTCTAAATTGGGTGAATGAAATATACGGTATATTATTATATATTAATATACGGTTTTTGGCTTAGGGACAATTAAAAACCGTATAAGTGTTTTCTTTTTATACGATTTTTTGCTTAGGGATAATTAAAAACCGAATAAGTGTTTGCTTTTTACACGGTTTTTGGCCTAGGGACAATTAAAAACCGAATTAGTGTTTGTTTTTTATAAGGCTTTTGGCTCATTATGCTGGATTGAATTTTGGCGATATATTGTTTACATCTGGTGGTGGTTGGGACCACAATGAAAAAACTTAAACACTGAAGAAATAAAAAAGTAAATAATAAGAAAGTTATGGAGATTGTCGCGGTGCATTTATGCATCGGGTGGTGGTTGGGACAATCTTAAAAAAAAAATTTTTTTTTTCGCTGAGCAGCATCGTTAAAGAGCGAGCTTGCCACGGTCAGAATTTTCAAGGGTAGCGAACAGGCTGGTCGCTGAAGGGGGCTAGTAGAAAATAAAACTTCTGGTCACAGATCAGCAGGAACACTAGGCATTCACGGTCTAAACGGCATAACAAACGACCAATAAATAGGCTATATATGAGACAGCAAAACATTTGGGATCTACTTAGATGCAGCTCATGGACGGGAGAGGAGAGGGGTACTGCGCAAGTTGAGTTTTCAAAAGATGTAATTTGTACTGGAAAATCATCAAAACATTTCGTATAAGCAATGAAAATGTGTAATTTTAGGTTACATACTTGCAACAATAAGACATTTAAAGTTTCAATCTGAGGAATAAAAACTATCCGTTATTTTTTCGACACTATGCCTCTTCAACTTTCTCTGGCACACTCTTGATCCCCTTTAAAAATTGGCAATCGCAGATTAAAAATTAAAGAAGAAAATACATTTTTAGACCAGGGTCGATTTTAACCTCTTTTCAGGGCTTTTTCGAAAGTATTTAAAAATCTATAACATTTTTTCGATATCTCGAATATTTAAAATGCTTTTTTGGATCGGTAGATACATTAAAATAAATCCGCTTGGTTCTAGGCTAGTTTTTGGCTTCGTGAATGGAGGCTACCGACATACATACAAACATGGGTTTTCATGCGTTACTAGTAAGGCATTTCTAGACTGCGTACTTAAGGTTATAACTATTTCATGCATTGTTTTCACCCGTTCAAATTTGTACATGGGAACTCATAAACACATTTTATAGTCACTGCACATTCCTATGAATTCTCTTAAAACATCTCACTGCCCCTTAAACCTCATGTTTTATTAAATGCTTGATATTGATTTATATCGTTGTGTTACATAATTCTTTCGCAAAAAAGTATTTTTTCATGTTTTCTCTCTTTAATGGGATTGTTATAAATGAAGTGGCAACACTTTTGCTCCTGGAAGAAAAATATTTATGCTTCTGCTGCTGAGCTTATCCTCAGCTGAATACCAGAGGGAGATAAAGTCACAAACGTATTCGGAAGAATATAAGCTTACTTTGTAATAAAAGTAAACTGAAAGGAAAATGTTTTTTCTTTCGAAGTTAAATTCTAAAGAATGGTTAACTGTGTAGATGAAAATAGAACTCAATTGCAATTTAGTTTAAGATAAAATGAGTTTCAAAAATCAAAAGTTTTATGCAAATGTACGAAACAACTTTAATAGTTTTAAAAATTTTGAAACTTTTATTTCTATCTTTTTAAAACATACTTTTATCACAATGCCCCGTATTTTGAAATTCGTGTGAATGTTGATACATAATAATTTTTACTATTACAGGAAATTTTTATATTTTTCAATTTATTTCGAGGATTGAAATTGAGTAAAGATAATTCGCATTGGTTTAAGAACAGCTTGTTAACTTATTGTTTAAAAATGATTTTTACTGAAAAAATGTAGTAACAGATTATTAGCAACATAGTCATTTACTTAAAAATTCATAATGTATTTGATTTAGCTGCAATAAACGTAAAAATATTCCATGTGATTTATCTTGCAGTTTTGCAATAAATGAACTGAACAATCATGTTTTTTAAAATCTTCTATTTAACGTAGTTTTTTTAAAAGTCATATTTTTCTAAAGTGTAACTTGAAGAAATTATTTTCAAAATAAAGTTTTGATTTTCATTATACTTTCTTCTAACAGGAGTTTACTTTCATGTATGTTCACTTTGCTGGCAGAAATGAAGAGAAGAAATCATTCTATTTATAGAAAATTCGTGTGAATTCTTAAGGTTGTTACAGTCCCACAGGAGCCCACGGAATTCAGGTTCAGAAGCTCTATTAGGTAACATGTTTGACACCTTTTTTACAGGCAATAACAGTATTCTTTATGAGATAATTTATGAGATAATTTTTGAGATTATGAATATACAGAAAGTATTATATATGATTTCCGTGCATGAAGTATTAGTAAATGTTATATTTAAAAAAGTTTTAGTGGCACAGCAGTTTTATAAAGATATTATCACATGCTTTTCAGTTTTATTATTTATTTGCAGTTTTAAAAATATTTAGTGGCTATTTGGTTAACATAGTGTTTGTTGCCTGTTTAAGAGCAAAGTCCAAACATGTTTGCGGCGACGCTTAAATAGTCGTATTCAGTCGTTCAAACCATCAAATTTTGCATAGTGATAAAGCAACGCACTTATAGGTCTAGCGTCTAAAAAAAAATCTCCTATTTATTGCTTTATATGCATAAAATATTTCCTCCAATGCGGATTTGATCAGAGTCCGCTTAATTTGACTGATAAGAAATTTATAGTTATTATGATCTCGAATAGTAGTTTTAGTAGAGATTTCAAATCTGATTAATAAATGAAATATAAATGTAATTATTTATAGTTTTGTGATGCAAACAAATGATATTCACAAATAAATTGCAAAACGGAGTTGGAATGAAACCACAGTTTACATGATTCATTTTCAATTTCAAATATGCGATACATTTTTTGGCGTCGAAGTTATTTATGTTGTGAAACATCTTAAGGTGCGGTGTTTGGAGGAAATTATGAAAAAAATTGTGACGGGATGAAACAGAAACATGTAGAAAAAGTGCTGCATATTGTTACGAATACCCAATAGAAAACCATTGTTATAGTTTGAAGGTGTGGGTTGCTTGAACTTTTCGACACATTCGATGACCTTGTTCCGAATTTGAAATCGCTAATTTGGCAACTTTTGTCGAGTTCTGGAAATTGTTTGAAATTTGTAGATTGGCTAAGAACTTCATGAGTTGCATGCTTTTCTGTAACTTTCGACCGAGGATATATAAGCTCGTTATCGTTCAGTGGGGTTGCTGACGTGATATGAGAAAAATTAAATGCCGAATTCAATACAGAATCTAATAATTATTTTTCCGATAATATATATCCCTTAGGCTTTCTTTCATTCGACACAAACCACCCGACCTATTCGAAGGTGTAAGGTATCTCTTTAGACGGTTGAGACAGTGCCACAGAGTTTAGACTGGAATTCAGTGGGGGCGGCATCCACAGGGACCGTATTTCTGTAGTTCTGCACTTCTTCTAACTCTATCTTGTAGTGTATGTTTATTGTGTCATATGCAACGCAGTAAGTTAATGTTACGGCCAACTGGAAGGTGCAAGGTAACTATTTGGACGACAGGGTGAGCTATCCAATATAGACAGGAAACCAGTGGTGGTGACATCCACGGGGATCGTACCTTTCTTCCCCAACCACCAACCTCTCGGAATGACTTTACGAGCCACAGATTTCATTTGCCAGTACTCTGCTTTAACACGGGAATCGTTTGGGCAGAGACGAGAATCAAATTCTGGGAACAATCAAAGTGCAATCCCCGTGCCTTAAACCCTGGACTATCCTTCCCATACTCCTTAAACTGAAAACCCAAGCCGAGTCCCCCGCTATGAATTGCACAGAGATGCCAAATCCCCGGCTAGATTTATAAAGCAATTCTGGTAGAAAAGTATAAAAAAATAATATGAAAATAATAATATAAAAAATATATATAAAATTAATAATTAAAATGTATATATATACACACACCCACATATATATATATATGTATATATATATATATATTTATAATCTTATTTCCTTTATAAGGTATTTCTTTCTTTATTCATAAATGTAATTGTACTTCCATTAAAAGAATCTGATATGAGCAGAACATGATATTTCTTACATAATAAAATTACTTCTTTCAGACTGAAAGTATGATATACAGCCGAGGAAATAATAATAAAAAACCCAAAACAAAACCGAACCATTACTCATCATTCTACCCTCCCTTCATAGTAAAGCAAATTCAAAGATATCATTCGATAGGTAATTTCTTATTCTATAGATAACTAAGCAAAATATTGCATAAGGGGTAGTATTTATATTAAATTGCTCATGCTTTAACATTTACAATGGCAACCATTGCCTAATGTACGCCCAGGCCACAGGGCCCGTGACCTCGGGTCCTCAAATTTAGGGGGTTCTCAAATTTTGCCACAGTGGTCTAAAACTTCTAAAAGTTTAAAAATAAATGATAATATCATGGACGTGTAAGATAATTTTAGCAATTTTTTTTAATATCTCAGCATAATTAATATTGTGTGATTCACATTACCATTATGCTATTTACTTTTAACATTTATTTACAATTGACGGAATAAGTAAATAATACAATGTTCAGTGGAGACCCCCATATGGAATTTGTCTCTGGACCTAATCTGTTGTAAGTCAAGCCCTGATGAAAACACTCCGTTTTGATGTCATAAATAAATTATACATTCTCATATCAACCTAAATATAAATTTTCATGAAGTTCCTATTGTTATATCTGGAGATATTGCTGTTTTGAAATGGAGATGCATCGGATGATTAAGCCGGCGAGTAACAAACGATTTTGCTAAACAGTGGATAAATTGATTAGCATTGTATTTATTCATTGAAAAAATGACATATTTTAATTAAATCTTTTGCTCCAAAAATTCAAAATAAAGTAATAAATATTCAAACTGAAGAGGTAAAGTCTTTGTTCGATAGGACAGCTTTCTGAGAATGTTTTTAATGCGAATACACATTTCCCAGCATTTTATAACTTACATAAAAGCCATGAAAAAGCCAAAAGTGTAAACATACTTTAAAATAGATGATTAACATTTATGTATCTGCATTAGTAATTTAAGTACTTCTGCTCGAAACTTCCTTTTAATAGTTTGTTTCATGAAAATTTCAGGTCAATTTCTAATGGAAACTGTAGCTATAATCGATAAAGGAAGCGATTCGGTGAAAATAAATGCACTTTCTTTTGCACTAATGTACTTAAAGAAAGGACATTTTTGTTTAACGCAAAGTGTCTTTTACTTCTAAATAGATGAGCGCTTTACTGAAAATTAGAGTGAAAATAAAAACAAGGATGCAAAAGGAGAATTTTAAACAAAGTTTTCCTAGATTAAACATTAGCTTATCTTGCGAGTTATTTACGAGATAAAAAGTACTTGAGGAATTTAAATACCTACATTTTTACTTTCTTTGCAATGCCGTAGCATCTGTAAAGGGAACGTCGTTAAAAATTCGCCTTTATAATAGCTACGTCTTTGGTCGCGCGTCTATGAAGTCTGGGCATAATACTCGTATCTCTAAAAACAAATGGATTGATTTTAATGAAATTGTGTATGGTAATTTCAGTTGAGAAATTTCAAAGCTTTGCTGACTTTCCGGAAAAAGGTCAGAGAAAGGTATTTGTAGAATATTATTTTCAAAAATTGCAAGAAAAGTAATAGAATACATCATGTGTATCGAAAATTAAAATAACACTATGAGGGGGACTTTTTATATAAAAGCAACTGACATAATTTATACAACACTAATATCTGATATTCTGGAGTTATTGTACGTTTTCTACCTAAAAAGACACAAACAAAAAGTACCCCATGCAACTGATCTTGATTCTACAAAATTGCATTTTATAACCTGAGATCGGATAGATACCGGAAAAAGTAAAATAACTTTTAACTGAAATAATTCTGAAATACACGGATGCGTTTCTCAGCATATCGTTACAATTCGCAACTCTTATTTATCATAAAACTGCTTTCTGCAGCTTTTTTCTTTACTTTCCTTATATACATAATGTATAAGGAAAGTATTGTGACGGGGTCGAAAATTCAAATTCGAGTTTTCGACGGGAGAGCACGTTTCAAGCATCCCTGATCACGAATCAAACATTTTTGAAGTGATGTCTGTGTGTGTGTGTGTGTCAGTGGGCCTGTGGAGACGATAACTGACGAACGAATGGACCGATTCGAACCAAATTTGGTACAAAAATCACAATCTGTAAACACTGGAAGCCTATTGTTTTAATACGCAATCGAATGTTCAGAACCCCCCTAAATTTTCGAATGAAATTTTGAAAAAATCGTCAAAAAATCAAAACCGATATTAAAGTTACGCAAATAGACATTTCTTATGTAATTTTTTATTAGAAAACGATTGACATAAATTTTAGAACGCTAATATGAACCGTTCTCGAGATATTGCGCATTTTTCAAAAAAATTATCAAAAAGTCATATAAAATAGAAAAAAAAATATTTCCTATTGAGAAACATGTTCACTTTTCATATATAATATCATGCGATAAATTGGGTGACATCATTCTCGTGGATCTGGCTCGTTCCATTCATGAAAAAAGATATTTTGAGTAATACTTTTGCATTTGAACACCAATTTATCTGCTGTAAGAACAACTTATTTCTTCGTCCATAACGCTTGGCGAGATTTTGGCGACGAAATTGGCGGAATGTCGCCAATTTGGCGACTTTTTGAAATGTTGCCAAATTAACGAAAATCTCGCCAAATGGATAAAAATGACGACTAATTGTGAAAAATTCAATATCTAATAAGTTATATAATATATAAATATATAATAATAGTTATATAATATATGTCGAAAATTCAATATCTAATAAGTTATATATATATATATATATATAACTTATTTCTTCGTCCATAACGCTTGGCGAGATTTTGGCGAAGAACTTGGCGGAATGTCGCCAACTTGGCGACTTTTTGAAATGTTGCCAAATTAACGAAAATCTCGCCAAATAGATAAAAATGTCGCTAAATCAATGAAAAAGACGACTAATTGTCGAAAATTCAATATCTTGGAAAGGATATTAGTTTCTACTAGAAGAAAAACCTATTTATTTTACTCTAAAAGTAGTAAATTCATTTCATTATATAAGGAAAGTCATGAGTTGCCCACATCAGATTTTTTATATTTGCTTTGGAAATAAGAACGATACGATTTCTGATTTTAAATGTTGGTTAGTATTTGTATTGGACTTTAGCGATAAAACTAAGTTCGTACAACTAAATTAAAACTAAGTTCGTACGTCGTTATGCAATTCGTCTTTCAAATAAAACCGAGTTCGTACTCTTTTCTGCAATTACTTTTTTTATTATAAAATTAAGTATGTTCACCATTTCGCATTTCGTGTTATAAATTAAAGTTGAGTTTGTACATTTTCTTGCAATTAGTTGTTCTTATAAAATTAAGTTCGTACATTGTTTTGCAATTTTTTGCAAATAAATAAATAAATAAATATATATATATACATATATTTATTTATTTATTACATATATATTATATATATATATATATATGTAATGTACCGAACTGACTGACTGATTGGGTAGCATATCAAAATTATCAAGTACTCTCTCTATAGCTAGAATCTTGGTTTGGGTGTCATTCGATCTGATACAGTTTTGAGACAAAAGGAACTATCGATTATTTAAAAAATTCGAATCAGACTTAATAGCACGAAGAGTTAACCGAAACACTTAGAAACACTCTCCAAAAATATTGAGTACTTCCACTCGATCTAGAATCTTTTTTTTTTTTGGCTCCCATTCGATATGTATTATTTTCTAGATCTATAGAAACTATGAATATTTGGAAATTCAAATATTCAGATTATGGGAGGTTGGGGGGCGATACCAACGAATTTTCAAAAAATATAAAAATTATTTTGTTTTTATGCTCTAGCTAGAATCTCGGTTTGTCTCAGCTTTCACATCAACGGAAAACTCAGAAATTTTGAAAATTCGAATTAGGGTTGCTGATACAAAGATATTTAAAAAAAATGACACTACTCCGATTCTCAGGAGTAACAAATCCAAAATTTAATATCCATTTTCTGCGATTTTTTAAAACTGGAAAAGAGAAGTAACTTTATAAATATAACGCGATTTATATTTTCAGTTGTAAAAATTGTTACACAATACTGCAATAATCTGCGGAAATAAGATTATAAATATTTTACCATTTGAGATGTTATCTGATTAATGAAATATGAGCTTTTTTTTAATGAAAGGTTATCAACTACTTCTATTAGGTGTGCAGATGTTATATTTAATAACCACTAGCAATTTCAAGCACATACAGCGCAGGGCAAGTTATAGTATTATAAAGAAATTAATCATGAAATATGTATATATTATAATATTCGAATTTCAACTCGAATAAAGTTGTCTTCTTTTTCCACTATACAGAATAAAATGTCTCGCTTTACTTTATTTATAAAGCAATACGGCTGAAATTTGAACATTTCTACCGCATTACTCATTTCCTTGTCACAATTTTAGCTATTTAATCTTTTTTACGCTTTACAATTTTATCATGAATGTTCTTCATTTAAAAAAAATTGCCACTTATAGCCTTGGGTCAGGTGGTATCAAGACAGGCATATAGTTTTAAACTGATAAGATCTCCAAGTGTCATGGTCTCTTCTTCTTTCAACATTTCTTCGCGGTGTAATTACAAAAGGATTTTCTGATTTTTTTCTTTCCACTTGCGTTATTCACAATGAACGGGAACATATGCTATACTGCAAAGATATTAGGACGAGGATTTGAAATCTTCTGTTTCTTTTGTAGAAAAAGGTTTTCATGGCTCAGTAATTGTTTATCTTTCCTTTGTGCTTTCTCATAAGTAGTATTGAGAAAGTATTGTTTTCACGAAAATTTTCAATTTCGATATTTTAATGCCAAAATATCTTTAGTACGCCCTGAACACTTTTGGCTAAACACTCTGAACACTTTTAACTGGACACTCTGAACAATTTTGACTGAACACTCTAAACATTTTTGACTGAACACTCTGAACACTTTCGACTGAACCTTCTGAAGACTTTTGACTGAACACTCTGAACACTTTCGACTGAACTTTCTGAACACTTTTAACTGAACACTCTGAACACTTTTAACTGAACACTCTGAACACTTTTGACTGAACATTCTGAACACTTTTAACTGAACACTCTGAACACTTTTGATTGAGCACTCTGAACACTTTTGACTGAACACTCTGAACACTTTCGACTGAACTTTCTGAACACTTTTGATTGAACACTCTGAACACTTTCGACTGAACACTCTGAACACTTTTGACTGAACACTCTGAACACTTTTGACTGAACATTCTGAGCACTTTTAACTGAACACTCTGAACACTTTTAACTGAACACTCTGAACACTTTTGACTGAACATTCTGAACACTTTTAACTGAATACTCTGAACACTTTTGATTGAGCACTCTGAATACTTTTGACTGAACACTCTGAACACTTTCGACTGAACACTCTGAACACTTTTGACTGAACACTCTGAACACTTTTGCCTGAACACTCTGAACACTTTTGACTGAACACTCTGAACACTTTCGATTTAACACTCTGAACACTTTTGACTGAATACTCTGAACACTTTCGACTGAACACTCTGAACACTTTTGACTGATCACTGAACACTTTTGACTGAATACTCTGAACACTTTCGACTGAACACTCTGAACACTTTCGACTGAACACTCTGAACACTTTTAACTGAACACTCTGAACACTTTTAACTGAACACTCTGAACACTTTCGACTGAACACTCTGAACACTTTTGACTGAACACTCTGAACACTTTTGACTGAACACTCTGAACACTTTTGACTGAACACTCTGAACACTTTCGATTTAACACTCTGAACACTTTTGACTGAATACTCTGAACACTTTCGACTGAACACTCTGAACACTTTTGACTGATCACTGAACACTTTTGACTGAATACTCTGAACACTTTCGACTGAACACTCTGAACACTTTTGACTGAACACTCTGAACACTTTCAACTGAACACTCTGAACACTTTTTTTTCTGGATTGATGTCCATCAGTCTGTCTGTATGTCTATTTGTCAGCGACCGATTTCTTGTGTACACGATAGCTGCCACAACTATTAACGGATTTTTATCAACCTTTATGTTCCACTTCCACTTTGTTAACGAAACATCCAGAATTAGATATAATTTTTTTAAAATTCGAACAAAACTTTCGAAATTTTATATTTTTTTAACATGGTAGCATAGGATAACATTTCACATAATCATGCATGAAAGGGGTATTTATCACTCAATGATGATGAAACTTGACTATTTCAATGACTGTATGTGAAATATAGGCGCAGTACAATCTTCGTGTCCGTCCATTATTAGCTCCCTTGAAAGGGGAGGGGGAAGTAACCCAGCCCAGGTGTGCATTATCAAACTTAGTATCCAGCAAAAGAATTTTTCAAGCAATTTAAAATGAAGGGCTACATGCTATAATTATGATCATTTGTGACAGCAATACAAATTTTTAATTCTTTTTGTAAAATTTGCGAAAGAAAAAAATTCAAGCAGTTTAAAAATGGATTCTGGTATGAGAAGAACGAGTTGAGCCGCACCCCAAGTGAATTGTTTTAAAGAGCTGTAGAGTTTTAAAAATTCATGGGTGGAATTTGCATCGTATTCAAACCCAGTCTCACAACAAGCAGTTTTGTGTTTATAATTTGTTTACAAGACAATTTTAATCTTAAATGGAACATTTTAAACAATAAATGTATCTTTTATATAACTGGTTTAATATACTTACATTTTGCAATTTTTATCGTGTTCCTCATTCTACGAATTCGACCTCATACAGCCTTCAGTCAGGCAGAAACAAGATAAGCATAAAGTTTTGAGCTGACAGGATTCTAAAGTGTCACGACGTAGTTTATTTTTCTTTCCAACATCCTTTCGCGATGCAATTATAAAAGGATCTGCTGTGATTTTTTTCTTTCACACATGTTTTATTTGTCATGAACTGAAACATACACTTTATTTGTGATGATAGTTTCAGGCTGTGGATTTGAACTTTTCTATCTGTTTTCCAGGTAGAAGAAAGTTTGCGTGTTACAGTAGTCGTTTATTGCCGTTTTTTGAGTAATAATGATAGAGTTGTTTTAAAAACCTATGTGTAAAATATATATTGGGTGTAATAAAATAAATATTGGGTAGAAAAACTGATGCTCGTAAATTCTAAGTTTATTTCTACGAAACTTGGAAGCATTAAACTTCTACATTTAATACTTTTCCTAAAAACTTTTTATATGTGATTTACACAAATTTGTACAATTATACACAAAAATCTTGATATGGTCAGTTTGTAACTTTATCTGGGTACTTTTCTACTACACAACTTTTAATAGTTACTTAAACTTAACTAACGTGACAGTGTGACTCGTGACATTTTATTTACTTTAAGATACGTTGATCATACGTTATTTACTTTAAGATACGTTGATGATATGTTATTTACTTTAAGATACATTGATGATATGTCATTTACTTTAAGATACATTGATGAGATGTCATTTACTTTAAGATACGTTGAAGATATGTTATTTACTTTAAGATACTTTGATAATATTTTATTTAAGATACGCTTTAGTTATCTTATTTATTTTAAGATACGTTGATTCTATCTTATTTATTTTAAGATGCGCTGATGCAATCTTACTTATTTTAAGATAGTTTGATGCTATCTTATTTGTTTTAAGATACGTTGATGTTATCTTATTTATTTTAAGATACGTTGATGCTATCTTATTTACTTTGAGGTACGTTGAAACTGCCTTATTTAAGATATGTAAATCAAATCAACCATAATGTGACATTGTGGCTTGATGTGTCTTAAATCCAACGCCATCTTCACATTCATGACGTTTATTGTATGTGCAATGAAGTTATTTCTGATAATTATATAAAAATGTGATTTTTCTTTGATGTTTTAAAGCGAGAACTTCACTGCTAGGCCATAGCTTACTTTTTCGTGATTACTAATATTTGTGGGATATTCAATGAATTCGACGTAATTGATCTAAGTAGAAATCTAGTAGTAGTCTATTTGAAGTAATTGGTCTGTTTAACGTGATACTAAAATGCTTGATTATACTCCTTTGATTAAATAGGATATTTACCACCCTTAATAAGTTCGCTTATATCTTTGCAGTTTACCAGCATCTCTATTGGAATTGACCTCTATTAAATGAGTTTTAAAAATGTTTGTCAAAATGTGAACCTGAGACAATTCGTTATAAGTTAAAACGAGTAAAAGTTAATTAGTTGTTTGTAGAATTAAATTTTATGTCTCGGATATATTATGCACAAAGTAAAATAATTATCTAGTGGTCCTCTCTGGGTAGAAACATTCGAATGTTTATGGAATCATTGCTTATTACTAATTTATGTATCTAAACATAACATCACTATTTATATCTGCTTTGCAACTGCTTAGTGACTAGATTTCTGACTATCAACTATATTCACTGCTTCAAGTAGTGGGTAGTCTATTCGTATTGTAGATGAATACATTTGCGGCTGCGTTATGTAATTTTTTTGGAAGAGCAATGGTCAACAGATTAAAGAACGAAATTGAGAAGGTTTTGAGAGAGGTGCAAGCAGGATTTCGAAGTGGAGCGGGAACCACTCAACATATTTTTACTTTGAGAAACATCATTGAGCAAGGCATTGAACATAATTCACCTTTATATTTAAATGTCATTGATTTTAGAAAAGCATTTGATACTATTGATATAGATATGTTGTGAACAATATTTGATAGTTATGGAATCCCACAAAAAATATTAACATTATTAGGGAGCTATATCGAAACAGCAGTTGCTGTGTTGAAGTAAATGGAAAACTGACAGAGCTCTTCCAAATTAAATCCGGTGTAAAGCAAGGATGTGTGATGTCAGGTTTGTTATTTAATATAGTTGTTGACTATATCATGAAAAACACCATCAAAGACAAGAAAAGAGGCATTAGTTGGAAATTTACATCAATTTTAGAAGATTTTGCAGATGGCATTCTTCTTTTGGCTTCTAGATCTTGTGATCTGGAACAGAAAACTAATAGCGTTAACAAGTTGGCTAAAACTACTGGTTTACAAATCAATAAAAGTAAAACAAAAGTCTTAAGGATTAATGAAAAAACTTCTGAAAATGTAAAATTAGATGATGAATCCATTGAAGATGTAAATAGCTTCACTTACCTTAAATTATTGGTGAACAAGGAGGGTGGAACATGTGAAGAAATCACATTAAGAATTGCAAAAGCTCAGAATTGTTTTAGAAAACTGAATAAAATAGGGAGAGCTACTAACCTTAATTTAAAAACTAAAATCAAACTTTCCAATTCCTTAGTGAAAAGCGTTTTACTGTATAGAGCTGAAACATGGAAATTAACAAGGGGCCAGAACTCTATAAGAGTACTGGACAGGAAGCAATTGAGATGGAAATAAAAAAACATAGATGGGAATGGACTGGGCATGTCTTAAGAATACAGCAATATAACATCCCTGCTGTGGCACTTACTTGGGCATTTGAAGGAAAAATATTTCGGAGTCGACCCAAGCTAAGTTGGAGGAGACTGGTGGAGCAGAAGAGAAATTTGATTGAACGGGCGAGCTGGTCAGAAGTAGAGGACTGCGGCACAGGATCGACCAGGGTGGCGAAGCAAGCTGGAGGCCTTATGTGCCACTAGGCACGATGAGTTATAACGATGATGATTCTGCAATTCCCGTTGACAACCACCTCAGTGAATAGTAAGCTTGGCTGTATTCACAGTTTGGTTGTATTCTCTACTGCTTTAGGCGGTTTTCTGAGACTGTATGCTCCCTTTTAGATATTTCCCCCTTTCCTCACAGTAGGTACTTCAAAAAGTTTAAACATTCTTCCCTTATAATTTCCAAACTTTGAAACTCGCCTATAGGAGTATATGGAAAAACTTGGAATCACAATCCTAGAGCAACAACTAGCATCGGTAGACAGCCATTTGTTTGACTGACCATTTGTTTGACTGACCATTTGTTTGACTGACCATTTGTTTGACTGACCATTTGTTTGACTGACCATCTCTTTGACTGATCATTTGTTTGACTGACCATTTGTTTGACTGACCATTTGTTTGATTGACCATTTGTTTGATTGACCATTTGTTTGACTGACCATTTGTTTGACTGACCTTTACTATTTTGTACTGTAAGCGGTGTGCAAACTGCCCATTGATGATTGTCGCTGAAACTGAGATCGTGATTTCAACGCATTTATTATTTTTATTTTTCGAAACATTTTGAATATTCAACTCATTATAATTACGCTAATTGTCTATTGGGCTCTTAGAAAATCTGGTTAAAATTATCACAAAAGTGCATTAAATATGTATAACAACTTATTTCACAATGTAATACACACCGTTTTAAATTTGTTTGAAATTTAATGACCGTTTCAGTAATTATGGTGTTTAGTAGACAAACGGGCGGGCATCTATCTTTATGTATAAGACCTAAAATTACTTGGTAAATATGCGTCATACATGTGCGTTTATAGCAATTTTCGTATAAATCTTTGTAATTACGTGGCTTAAAATATCTCAGACGTACGGCAGGTGCATACATGGAATCGTACGATTTTGTTCTATTTTAATGTTACAAGAACTTTTAAAGAATTATTGCAGCAGCTGCATTTCGAAGCGCAATAGGTCATTAAAGGCTCAATGAAAATCCGGTGTTCTTTTTACCTTCGAATTCTTTAAGAAAGTACCATAAATATTTAAAGATCCACTTATGCCGTTATGTTAAAAACGCCCTGAATTCTCTATTTGCATTGGAACTAGTTATCCTTTGATCAATTACACATTTTAAAAGCAATAACTAGAAAATAAGTAAATGAATTTCATGAGAAAAGACTATGAAAAGATCATTTTTATTTAATTTTGAGAAATTTCATGGTAAAGAAATTAATCTTGAGTAAATTAAGGACTTAGTGTATAAAGTTCTTCAAATGTGTTCTCATATGAAGAAAATTAAATCAATCCATTTCAAGATAAAATAGAAGTGATTGATTTTTATTAACCCTACAAACATATTAACAAAGTTAATTTTCTTCTCAACTGTTAACAACCAAATATATTTTCAGTTTTGATATGTATTTTCCTAAGTTGCTACTCTAATCAACTATAATTTTCATAAACCTTGCAGTTTTAAGATATCTTGTACTTTTAAGATACACTTTGACTAATTTACGTTTCTCTAAAGAAAAGTCACATGAAAAAAATATTAACTGTTGTGAAATGTTCACTTAATGATAATTTATGTTCACTTATCACAAGAATAACCATGCGAAAAATTTGGTGACATCATTCTTGTGGATCTAGCTCGTTCCATTCATGAGAAAAATACTTTGGTTAACACTTTTGTATTTGGACGCCAATAGTAGCATTCATCTGCTATAAGAATAACTTATTTCTCGTCTATAGCGTTTGTCGATATTTTTCAGGAATGTCGCCAAGGTGGGGACTTTTCTAAATGTTACCAAATTGGCGAAAATGTCGCTAAATCAATGAAAACGACGACTAATTGATGAAAGTTCAATATTTTGGAAAGAACATGAGGGTATACTAGAAGAATAACCCATTTCTCAGCCTGTATCCCTGTAACGCTTCGCGAGAAATTTAGCGGGACGTCGCTAACTTAGCGACTATTTGAAATGTTGCCAATGTGACAAAAATGTGGTCAATTTGAAAAAAATGACGCCAAATGGGAAGTAATGTTTCGCAAATTCTGATTCCCGTCATATGACGGACATACCTTCTAGTATATAAAAGATGTTCATCTCGCCGTTTGTCTGTAACACTTGGTGATGCATTTGGCGAATTTGGTGCAAAATGTAGCAAAGTATCGCCAACGTGGCGATATTTCGTCCCAGATTAACAAAAATAAAGACAAAATTGCAAAAATAATTCTAAATTAATGAAAAAAAACCTAATTAATGAATTAATTATTAAAATGTTTTAATATATGAACTATATCGTTTATTGAGGATGCTATCAATATTAATAATTGTTTATTTTGAGTTGCGTGAAATATAAGTTAAATGGATATTTTGAAATAGTTTTACATGTTGTCATCCGTAAAATCAATAAATGTACAATTCATAGATAAAAACACAGTACCGTGGATCTTATACATTACTTTTTTTACTGTAACAATAGTAAATTCATTGCATTATTATAAGTAAAGTCATGTGTTGCCCACATCAGATTTATTATTTATATTTATTATGATTCCATCTGTCATTATGACCCTGCACCAAATCTTTGTTTCGCATAGCGTCTCACATTTATGATTCCTTGAAGGTTAAATCATTTTCTGCATTTTTATACATCTAAATGTGTTCACTTTTACCTACTGTGTCATTTTAATATTATACATTTTTTGGTGGAAATCAATCATGAACAGTGGAAATCAAAATCCTTGTAAGGTACCTAGATCTATGGGACATTTCCTCGTTCTCTTTTGGCATTTTGCTTATTACTTTCCTTATATACATAGTATAATGTATAATGACAGAATAATAATTCGAATTTTTCGACGGGAAAGCAATCTAGTATCCCTGAACACGAATCAAACGTTTTGAGGTGATGTCTGTGAGTGTGTGTGAGAGAGAGAGAGAGAGAGAGAAAGAAGAATAACCCATAAGAATAACGCATTTCTCCGTCCGTCCGTAACGCTAGTGAAACCTCGGCTGGCGACTAATTTAAATGTTGCCAAGTGACAAAAATGTCGGAAAATTGATAAAAATAATGCCAAATAGGAAGTAATGTTTTGCAAGTTCTGATTTCCGACATATGACGGGCATACCTTCTAGTATATAAGAAATGTTCTTCTCTCCTTTTGTCTGTAACACTTGTTGATGCATTTTGCCGAATTTGGCGAATAATCTAACAAAGTATTGCTAACTTGGCGATATTTTGCCCCAGATTGACGAAAATATCGCCAAAATGTCAAAAATGGCGCTAAATGCATGAGAATGACGCCTAATTGATAAATTCATTCTTAAAATATTTTAATATATGGACTATATCGCTTATTGAGGATGCTATCAATATTGATAATTGTTTATTCAGAGTTGTATGAAATATAAGTTAATTGAGCCGCCCAGGCGGTGAAGTGAATAGCGTCTTCGGCTGCTGTCTTGTGGGTTCGGGTTCGATTGCCGAATAAAGTATGGATGTTTCTTGAGGATAAAGTCAGTCTTCCGCCTTCTGGGTCCTCGTCAAAATGTGAAGCTGCACCCCCTCCGACCTTCGTCAGTGATGCGTTCTTGTAATAAACTTTGTTCTCTCGTCTTGTGTCTTTCTTCGTTCTTTCCTCCGCCGAAACAGGAGGTCATTTAGTCAACAACAATAAGTTAATTGGGTACTTTGAAATAGTTTTATATGTTGTCATTTGGAAAATTGACAAATGTACAATTCAACGTAAGAAATACAGTACCGTAGATTTTATACATTATTTTTTGACTGTAAAAGGAGTAAATTCATTGTATTATATAAGGAAAGTCATGTGCTGCCCACATCAAATTTTTTAAGTTATAATCGGAAGGCGTTGGTGGTACATTCCCACCTGGTTGGAATTGAACTTTGTGCCGAAATATGTGATTTGATTTATTTTTTTGGCTGACGTTTTTTATTATTTGGTGGAATTTTTTTTACAATACAGTTATGTTTAGAGCTCACATATTTCACATATTTTGTGGTGACTATTTTTTTGTTGAAGTGAAAGTGAGATTCGTGCTTGCATGCTTTGCTCTACATTTAACTGCGGTCAGTGTTTTTTGCAGGCATACTTCCGGGGGAGCGAAGCCCCCCGGAGACGAGTATTTGCTCCCTGGAGACATTTTATGTTAATCTAGTTTCTATTTATGTGACACATCATTTAGATATATTTATATAGAGCAAATAGAAGAATTTACAACATAAAATTGCATTCGCACCTTCGGCCAAAGAGTCCTGAAAGAAGTACTGACTGTGGTTTAGCCTGGTTTAAATTTTTAGAAATGTAGCAGTTTTGTCAATGTGGGCTTTACATGCATTGTATCTGTAGCGATTTTCAATACGAGATTCGATCGGAAAACAACCAAGTCTGCGGTTAGGCGATTCTTTTTTTATAGAGCCTACCATAAGTCAGATAATTTTTTTAGAGTTTTAACACATCTCTGCGTCTGTACTTTTTGCTTCTGTACTTCTTCTAACCCCATACTGAGGCGTATATTTACCGTATTGTATGCAATTCAGTAAGCAATTCAGTAAGTTAATGTTACGGCTTACCGGAAAGTGTAGGCCGGGTAAGTCATCCAGTATAGACACGAACACTGTAGTGGTGACTTCCACAGGGAATGTGCAATCCTTCTCATGCCACCAACCACTGGGAAGGACTTTCGGATTCATAGATTTAACATGCCCGTACTCCGCGTAGACATGGAGATATTTTGGGTAACTCTGGAAATAGAACTGTGGTCCTTCAAGTGAAATCCTAATGCTTTAACCGAGCTATGTCGCTACGTCCTAGATATCTTGTATTTTTCGACCCAGACAATCTGACCTATCTAAAGGTATAAGGTATGTGTTTGGAAGACTGGGAAGTGCCGCCTAATTTAAACCGGAATCCAGGGGGAATTCACAGGACTGCACTTTCCGTCCCCTACCACCAAACTCTCAGAATGACTTACGGACCCACATATTTAATGTGTCCGTACTTCCTATGAACACGGAGACAGTTTAGGCATAGCCGGGAATCGAACTCGGGTCGTCCGAGTGCAATCCCCGCGTGCTAACCACTGGACTGTTCTACCCCGTGTGCTAGGTATCTTGTAAATACATATGTATGTTATATTTTCGCTCAGTATCTATATTATCATCTCAGTGAGATTGTCTTATTAGTGATAAATTTTCAGCACAAATTGCTAAAGGTAGACATTTTCATCTTCTTATTCTGCCATTGAAATTACAACGTTATCTTCATTTGTAATTTATCCTAAGCAAATAGATAGGTGGAAATAAAGTAGATCTTCATTTTAAGAATGGGGGTAAAAGGACTTACCCCCATTCGAAGCATTAGGATTTCACTTGGAGGACCACAGTTCTATTTCCAGAGTTACCCAAAATATCTCCATGTCTACGCGGAGTACGGGCATGTTAAATCTATGAATCCGAAAGTCCTTCCCAGTGGTTGGTAGGTAAACTGTCTCTCTAACTCCATGATTTCAATATTTCAAAATTTATTCAAATGCCTTGTATGTGAAATAATGAAAATCTGATGTGGTCAGCACATGACTTTCTTTATATAATACAATGAATTTACTACTTTTGCAATAAAAAAATAATGTATAAGATCCCCGGTACTGTGCTTTTATCGTTGAATTATAGATTTGGCGATTTTCCGACAACATGTAAAACAATTTCAAAATACCCAATTAATTTATATGTCACACAATTCTAAATTAAAAATTACCAATATTGATAGCATCCTGAATAAGTGATATAGTCCATATATTAAAATATTTTAATAATTAATTCATCAATTAGGCGTTTTTTTAATTAATTTAGCGTCATTTTTGCAATTTTGACAAAATTTATGTCAATCTGGGGCAAAATATTGCCAAGTTGGCGATATTTTGCTAGATTATTTGCTAAATTCGCCAAATATATCACCAAAGGTCACAAACGGAGAGAAGAGCATTTCTTATATACTTGAAGGTATGCCCGTCATATAACAGAAATTAGAATTCGCGAAATATTACTTCCCATATGGAGTCATTTTTATCTATTTAGTGACATTTTTGTCACTTTGGTAACATTTAAAATAGTAGTAAAGTTAGCGACGTCCCGTAAAATTTCTCGCCAAGCGTTACTGACGCCTAATTCATCAATCAGGAGTCATTGTCAATAATTTAGTGTCGTTTTCGCAATTTTGACAATATTGTTGTCAATCTGGAGCGAAATATCGTCAAGTTGGCAATACTTTACTAAATTATTCACAAGTTCGCCATATGCATCACCAAATGTTGCACACACACGGAGAAGAAAGCATTTCTTATATCTTAGAAGGTATGCCCGTCATATGACGGAAATTTTAATTTGAGAAGCATTACTTCCCATATGGCGTCATTTTTTTTATTTGGTGACATTTTTGTCACTTTGGCAACATTTAAAATAGTAGCAAAGTTAGCGACATCCCTAAAGTTTTTCGCCAAGCAATATGAACGGAGAAATGAGTTATTCTAATAGTCTTATTTTTTATGTTCTTTCCAAGATATTGCACTTTTGTCAATTAGTCGTCATTTTCATTGATTTGGTGCATTTTTATAAATTTGGCAACAATTTCGTTAATTTGGCAACATTTAAAAAAGTCATCAAGTTCGCGACATTCAGCAAAAGTCTCGCCTAGCGTTATGGACGGAGAAATAAGTTATTTTAATAGCAGATAAATGACTATTGGCGTCCAAATACAGAAGTATTACCCAAAGTATATTTTCTCCTGAATGGAATGATCTAGATCCCCGAGAATTATGTCACCAAATTTATGGCATATTATGACCTATAAAAAGTGAACATATTTCACAATAGTTAATATTTTTTTTATTTTATTAGATTTTTTGACATTTATTTTTTTTGAAAAATGTATAATTCTCGAGAACGGTTCATGCTAGCTTTCTGAAGTTTATGTTAATCGTTTTATAATGAGAAATTATATAAGACATGACTATTTACACAAAACTTTATTAAAGGTTTTGATTTTTTGATGATTTTTTCAAAATTTCACTCAAAAATTTCGTAGGGTTTTGAACATTCGATTGCGTATAAAATCAAGAGGCTTCCAGCATTCACGAATTATAATTTTTGTACCAAATTTTGTTCGAATCGCCCAATTCGTTGATGAGAAATCTTCTCTACAGATTCTCTGACACACACACACACACACACACACACACACACACACACACACACACACATCCATTCAAAAACGTTTGATTCTTGTTCAGGGATGCTTGAAACGTGCTCTCTCGTCGAAAACTCAAATCCGAATTTTCGACCACGACATAATACTTCCCTTATACATTATACTATGTATATAAGGGAAGTAAAAATTGATGAATTTATTTCATTGTTGGGTTATTTTCTGGTGTTAAATGACTTGCAAAGTTACTAATAATTCCTAATTCCTTACATAATTCCTACAGAAAATAACCGATATTTAAATTTATTGTTAAAGTTCAACCTTGGATCATAAAAAAAAATATAAAAAAGTTCATCAACTAATTTGCTCTGTAGGCACGTCAGTAGAAAACCCAACAACAAAGAGAAGAATGAGAAATGATCAAAATGCAGTTTTCAGTAGTATTTTTCTCTAATTCTACTGATTTGAATACTTTCATCTCTAGGCTTTCCTCATGATAGCTATGAAAAAAATATTCCTCTGACTTTAATTGCGGCCGAGATCTAAGGGGCTAAAAACACGATCTTGTGGTGGGAAGTAAATATGCACTTGATACCGATTGCACATTACTCGTATAACAGAACCTTTTCATTTTCATTGCTTTGCTCGAAACTTCGCCGTGTTCTTAAATTGGGTATTTCGAAATAGATTCAAATGTTGTTATCAATAAAAGGGTCAGATGCTAATGCACAATTCAAAGCCGAATATACTGTACAAAGTACCTTGATTATTTATTTATTCTATTCTTTCCTTATATAAAATAACGTATAAGGAAAGTATTGTGACGGGGTCGAAAATTCGAATTCGAGTTTTCGACGGGAGAGCACATTTCAAGCATCCCTGTCCACGAATCGAACATTTTTGAAGTGATGTCTGCGTGTGTGTGTGTGTGTGTGTGTGGTGTGTGTGTGTGTGTGTGTGTGCGTGTGTGGTGTGTGTGGTGTGTGAAAGTATGTGTGTGTATGTGTGTGTGTGTGTGTGTGTGTGTGTGTCAGTGAGTCTCTGGAGACGATAACTGGCGAATGAATGGACCGATTCGAACGACATTTGGTACAGAAATCACAATTCGTGAATACTGGAAGCCTATTGTTTTTATACGTAATCGAATGTCCAGAACCCCCCTAAATTTTCGAATGAAATTTTGAAAAAATCATTAAACAATCAAAACCTTTAATAAAGTTACGCAAATAAACATTTCTTATGTAATTTTTCATTAGAAAACGATTAACACAAATTTTAGAACGCTAGCATGAACCGTTCTCGAGATATTGCACATTTAAAAAAAAATTATCAAAAATCATGTAAAATAAAAAAAAGAATATTACCTATTGAGAAACATGTTCACTTTTCATATGTAATATCATGCGATAAATTTGGTGACATCATTCTTGCGGATCTAGCTCGTTCCATTCATGAAAAACGATACTTTGAGTAATACTTTTGTATTTGAACGTCAATAGTCATTTATCTGCTATAAGAATAACTTATTTCTTCGTCCATAACGCTTGGCGAGATTTTGAAGTCGAATTTGGTGAAATGTCGCCAACTTGGCGACTTGTTTAAATGTTGTTAAATTAACAAAAAACTCGACAAATAGATAAAAATGAGGCTAAATCATTGAAAATGACGACTAATTGACGAAAATTCAATATCTTTTGAATAATACATCTATTATAAGAATAACCTATTGTTTTTACTGTTAAAGTAGTAAATTCATTGCATTATATAAGGACAGTCATGTGTTGCCCACATCAGATTTTTTATTTGGGAAAGATGTTTAGCCATTTCATAATATAGGGAAAGCTGCGTGATGCCAACATTAAATTTAAAATCAATAGAAATGCAGAAATTTTCTATAGTATTAGTTATATTATTTTGATTTTTTTGTTCAATTATTCAAAGCTGCATCAGGTAGGTGCAATCTTTATATTTTCTGATTAAATCTCCATATTTTCTGATTAAATTCCCGAATGAGTGAGATGATTATTGAATAAGCATAAAAGTGTGCATAAATCTAAAAAATTACAGTTCTTTGAACAGTCATTACTAATTCGCTCTACGTTATTTATATAGTTGAATACACAACCACCCTTGAAAAGATCATAAACACCTTACAGACTGTCATTTTATTTTTAAATACTTTATCCTGATTTATAACTCTGAGTTTACCAACTTCTGGAACATCTAAAAGTAGCCTTACATAATTCTTTTCCAAAAAGTGTTTTTTCATGTTTATCCAGCGTAATGCGATTGTTATAAATGAAGTAAAGAATTTTTCATTGAAGAGGGATTCATGATTTTTGGCAAAAGGTTTCTTCAGGTGAATCCCACAGGAAGGGCACCATTGTAAAATATAGTCGATAGCGTATATACGAAGAGTTAAATACGTACTACACTGTAAACAATTTTCTTGGATATTTTATGACGAAGGAAAATTGGAAAAATGCACTTTCTTTTAAGGATCAAAGCTTTTAGATCCAAAAAACCTCTTAAGAGATTTTCTGGAGTCTCATAAATAAATATTCTATCCATAGGGACTTTCCGCGAGCTACAAGAACTACCCATAGTAAAACTATTCATTCTATGGCTATCAGATGTTACAAAACGACCATTCGATGCAATGAAACAGCTTAATTAGTTACAATAATAATTACTGACACAGTTTAATGTTGGCTTAATTCGTCTTAGTTTTCAAAGTTTATTAAATAATTGTTTTATTTTTTTTTTAATTTTAAACTGCTTTTTGTATAAGCTAGATTCCCAAAAATGTTGGACTTATTGTTCGCGAAGAATATTTCCCAGTTCGACTGGACGATTTGTACTATTTAATTTTCTATATTTCACTTGTTGTTATCGTTATTATGTTTTATTATTATTTCTGCGTTATCCTTTTTTATTGTTTATTCTTTGTTTTTATGTTTTATTGATATTTCTATTTTTTTCTCGGACGTCAGTTGCAACTGCTCTGCATGTCTTTGGGAGGACTGGATGGCCTGGGCAATTAATAAATATATAAAATGAAACAGCTCAATGAATTCACAAATAAGAAAATACAATCCTCAATACATGACTCTATCACAATTCTTAGAATTTTTTAATTACGTAACATAACTCTCTGAACACAGATTACTTAAACATTCCATGGACATAACTTAAACAACAAGTGTTAGCATGAGTTCCACAATGCCATAATTGGTTTGATATCAACCCTGATTTGGAGAGTACTGTACGATACAATCCAGTCAGACATTTATATCTTAGCACAAAATGAAATTTATGTCGCTGTTGATCTTGTTTTACAGCTGAATATTTGATAATTATCAATTAATAGGTTCCAAAAAAGGGTTTTAACGTCATAGATTTTAGAATCTTTTGCTTAAATTTCCAAGAAAATCTAGCCAGATATATTTTTCCAATGGGTGCCATCCCACGTAGACATTTACGGTAATGAGGTTGCGGATGGTCTGGCCAAGGAGGGCAGCCTTAGGAGTTCTATTGACGGTGGCTGTCTTTCTTTCTAAACTTGCCTCACGAGTCAAACTTGAAATCAACTCCACTTGGAGAAAGGCCCCCGTGCATGAGTGGTATGATTGTAGCCGTTCTGGTGCTGCTTTGATTGGGGCAGGCAGCAGGTGTGAACAGACGGCTCTGGCCAGACTCCGCTGTTGCCATCTTCGTGGTCTTCGGCATGTGTTGGGTTTTAAGGGTTATCCCCTTTGTCCAAAGTGCAATTTGGCTGAGGCCTCTCCTGCCCATGCCTTGACATGTATTGGATGCCAGAGGAGTCAGCTGTACTCCAGTCCTGGAGTAGTTCTTTATCTTTTGAAGACTCGCTGGTTCATGGACTTGATCTGATGTTGCTGTCGGTCAAGTGGGATAAGAAACAGCAACATCAACAACAGAAAATCTAGGTAACTCGAGAAAATTTTGGATAGATGGTTTAAATCAGTGTTTTTCAAAATGTGTTCCATCGAAACTTGGGTTTTTGCGACAGTATTCCAGGGTTCCACGACGTGATAGATTCGCGTAAATTATTTTAAATTAAAAAAAAGTCGAATTCAATTTTGTAAGCGTTGTTTGGACAACACTGTACACCATTTTGGGGGGCCGTCGTCAAATTGAATTTCAAATGAGTTCCGCGGCGAAAAAAAAATTTGAAAAACTTTGGTTTAGATTCCTAGAATTTCCCCAAACTTTTCAAAAGTTACAAATTTAGTGAAATTTCTCCATGTTTTTCCCAAGTTTGCAAAATTTTTCGTCAGATTTATGCGATACGTACGTCATGATTACAATTCTTATGGCTCTACTGCGGGGAGAGTATTAAGCCTGAAAAAGAAGCATCTACTGACTGCAACAATTTCATCCTACTAAGGGAACATTTTAGCAACAAAAGAATTAAGTTTAAAAACGTAAACAATTCTTCTATTTCATTCCTCTTTAATGGGTTAAAATTGAAATAAATAAATGCGATTCCAGATTGCAATATATTATTTATGTGACTTCATTAGTCTTTTACGGATTTCTGTTAAAAATTCCATTTCAATGTTTAGCATTCTAAAAAGCCAGGGTCAAAGCTTAATGGAAGCGATTTCCTAAATCGATATTCAGGGATAAGTGAATCGAGAAAAAATAAATATTCTCTTGCATTTTTGTACACGAAAAAAAAAACAATCCTTATTTAAAGAAATAGCTTTACATTTCTAAATAGATATGCGCATCAGTGGAAATTAAATGTAAACTAAAAATACTGCTGAAAGTTATAAACAGAATCTTTGTAGATTGAGTAATAATAGTGAAAAAGAGTCCAATTTAGCACGTAGTGAGATGGTATATATATATATATATATATATATATATATATGATACAGAAATTTAAAGACTTTCCCAATAACGCGCCCTTTTCTTTCATAATTATATAATTATTATTCCAAATTTTTATTTCATGTCCAGCACATATTGCAACTATATAAAATTCTATCCCACGCCACTAATATTAAAACGTTTGACAGCACTTCCTCGACCATACCATATACAGTCACTCATCTTAACCTATGCCGTTATTTTTGAGACCCAGACCGTCCGACCTACCAGAAAAGGTGCAAGGTAACTGTTTGGACGGTCGGGAAGTGCACCCAATTTAGACCGGAACCCGATGGGGGAACATCCACAGGGACCGCACCCTCCTTCCCCTCCACTAACCTCTCAGAAGAACTTACGGATCCACATGTTTAAAGTGATCGTATTTCGAGTGAACACTGCGGCAGTTTTGGCAGTGGCAGGAATCTAGCCCGGGTCTACCGAGTGCAATTCCCGCGCGCTAACCACTGGGCTACCGCGCTCTATCTTAACCTCTGTGTAAACTTTCTCATATGAAAACTGCTTCCCAATCACATTTTTAAATCCTAAAGCGCGAAGACAGCATGTGCCCCATGTCTCATATCTCTCCCCCTCCTTTGTAAATGTAATTTGTATTTGTGAAAAACTACTCAGACGGCATTGAGATTTCTGGAGAGCTGGATGTCGGAGTTCGCCCGTCCGGTGTAACTATATCTATATCGAGTGTGATATAATAAAGTAGATTTTGGTAATGTGAATATTACACACACACACACACACACACACACATATATATATATATATAGGGTGTATTTGAATTCATCATGAATATTTGGTGGGGAGGTAGGGAATAGGAAAAGAAGACTATTTCACATAGGAAAGCATGGGCCAGACGTCATGTAGTAGGGCAGCATGAGCCCGGTTAAATGATGGAAAGAAAATATAACAAGAAAGTTGTGAGAAAAAAACATTTATTTGTGCATCGTTTGTACAAGAGGTCCTCGAAATGCCGGCCATTTTTAGAGTAAATGCTTCACAACGACGTTGCATGGACAACCGGACTTTCTGTAATATGCCTGGCATTTCCCGGATGTTTGCGGCGGCAACCGATATCCGTGCTACAAGGTCCATAACACTGGAAACAGGGGTCTAGTACACTATGTTTTTCATCACACCCCATGCAAAGAAGTCGATTGGAGATAAATCCGGTGACCGTGGAGGCCAACAAACCGGTCCACCGCTATCAAACCATTGAGCTCCAAATTTTCCAGGTAACCACGCACTGGGTGGGTCAGGTAACCACGCTGGTAAGGTAACCACGCACATCATTTGCGAAATGTACTGGAGCGCCGTCATGCTGGAACCACATGTCAGACAGCTTTGCGCGTGAATGAGAGTTGTGGACACAAAGCGGACCTCTACACCGTCATACGTTTGTTTGTGCCTGTGCCTTCCTATGTGAAATAGTCTTCTTATCCTATTCCCTACCTCTTAACCAAATTTTGATGATGAATTCAGATACACCCTGATATATATATATATATATATATATATATATATATATATATATATATATATATATATATATATATATATATATATATATATATATATTGCATCATACCACGTCGTCTTTGAAAATACGTCTAGTCGCCAAATGAAAACGAAAATTGAATTATTGAATTGAAATGCGAACTCGGTGTAATTTAAAATAATTAACCATGTTATTTTGTTCAATTAAACACAATGTAATGAATTGTGAAATAAAGAAAGAGAAAATTAATTTGTGTGTGTAAGAAAAGTCATGTACTGCCCACATCGGTCGACTGTATATTATCTAAACTTATTTTATGATTGCAATTCTCTATTTATATGACTGCATTAGCCATATGCGAAGTTTTACTCAATATGCAATTTTAATGTTTTTCACTATAAAATCCTAAATGGAAGTGATTTTTGAAATCGATAGAACATTTTGAGACAGAAGAAAGCACTATACCTTCTTTTGTGCTAATGCACTTAAGGAAAAAAAAACTTGTTTAAAACAAAGTTGAAATGCATTTCAAAATAGATATGCATTTACAGGTAAAATTCGAGATAAACTGAATGTAATTCCCAAAAATTCTACACGAAATCTTCCTAGATGAGGTACCATTACAGTCTCTTGAAGACTATTTACGAATGGAAAAGGTTTCCAGCTGTTTAATTTTCTATTTTTCTTCTTTTAGAAAAAGATGAAAGAAATTGCGTGCTTTCAAGTAAATACCTGCATATTGGTTGGGTGTTTTGTAATTCTGTTCCTTCTATTCATTTATTTACAAAAAGAAAAAAAACCTATTTTTCTTCTTTTGTGCACGCAAGTGACGTATTTTGATCAGAATAATAAATAACAAATAAAAGCGAAAAACGAAGCATCCTTTTATTATTTGTACATTATTTATTAAAATCTGTGCGAACTAAATGTATGAAAGACAACGATATACAAAATTCAGACTTTCCATAGTTATTCCGGTTCATTCATCAAAACAATTACATTCCTATGGCGGGCCCAGGACGGGCTTCATTGTAAGGTTCAAAATCCAAAACATCAATATACCAGGAAATACATCGATATACCAAATATGATCTTTCTAGGTATATTGAATCTCGTGTTACTCACGAAAAGCAAGCACTTTCCTATAGTTGGAGAAAGATGGGATGGCTCGATAAGGTTTAAAATCCCAAAAAGAAAAGCATGCTATAAAATACATCGAAACACTAAATTTCCATTATCTAGCTGCTTTGGTTGGTTTTCGAGTTATTTCAAAAAACGATTACATTCTTATTGTGGGCCAGGACTGGCCAATTCGGTAAGGTCCAAGTAATTTATCTTTTGACAAGACTCGTTCTTGCGTCAGATATGAATAACCTTTATTGTACGAAAGTTCAGAAAGGGTCCAATATTCAGCTTCACTTGCTTTGTTACGATTTCAAATATTTGAAAAAATGAGTACATTTTATGACGGGCTTAGGACAGTTTGACGCGATGAAAATTTTTGAAACTCTAAAGGATTAAACTGTACTACGAAAAACAATGTCACACCATATTTTATTTTCTACGAATAGTGGAAGCTGGTTAGTTAGCGTCCTACAGTATGCTACATGAATGAAATTGATTGGATGATTAGAATGCAATATAGTAAGAAAAGCATTTCTAAAATAACTACATAAAGTACAAAAATATTCTTTAGACATATAGAATGCTACATAAAAACAGATTATTGAATGATTAGAATGTGGTGTATTAAGAGAGGAGCTGTTTTCATTTATTATATAACTAAAGAAAGTATTGTAATTGTAGTCCTCCAATTTCTCGATTTCAATATTTTGACAGATCTAATTTTAGACCTTTCCAAGGAATTACGAGCTCTGTTAGAATTATCCCCGTCTGTGTGTGTATATGCCTGTAAAGGGTGGACAGGAAAGCTCAAGAAGGAATGAAAATATCGTCATGAGAGTGTGTGTGTGTGTGTATGTGTGAGGGGGAGATAAGAGGGGGAAAAGGAGAGAAAAGGAAAAACCCAAGCTACGGACTGTTACCTAAATCGGTACATTTGTACATGAGACTTTGCAAAGATGAACCTTGGAGAGGTTTGCTTTTAATTTTGAATTAGTTTTTACGTTAGTTAATGAAGTGGAATTTTATGCGATTTGGAACGATTGTCGGCTTAAAAATGTATCAGTCACTTTATTAAAGAATAATTATATATAAATACACACACACACACATATATATATATATATATATATATATATAATAAAAATGTAATATGGAAATCCAATGATAGAACAGAGAGAAGTTGTAACTCTCTCTCTCTCTCTCTCTGTATATATATATATATTTATACATATATATATGTATATATATATGTATATATATATATAGTATATATATATATGTATATATAAATACATATATATAATGACATAATAGAAATATAAAAGAAGAAGGAAGGTAACGTAAAGTGCTTACACTAAGGCGGTAAGGGGTGTTTTATGCTGCTGTGCGCAAATACACTAAAGACTTATTACAATAATTTTCTTTAGAAATCTTTCTATTTTTACACACATATATATATATATATATATATATATATAAGCTTATTAAATTAATACACAGCGTGCCAAGTTTAAAAAATGTACAGCTTAATATACTCTAGCCTGAATTTTGTTAACATCTATCAGAAAAGGATCATTAGATTCTAGGTAACAGCATTCCGTTCAAAAGATTAGTAGTAATAAGATCTTCGTCTATAAGTTGTTTATATACCTTCGAATCAATTTTAATGTTACTCATTAATATTACTGCATATAAACTTTTGAGACCTTATCAGTACATTCAGAAATTAAAGATTTATTTATTTTGCTGATCATCATTCTGAATCTGTATTTAAAATATATTCTATCATTATTTCCCTCAATAGCGGAGTACATTTCTCTGCCTGATCTATGCAGATTGGTGCATCTTGTGAAATCATGCCACTTATTACTGTAAAATTCACTCTCTCTAGAGATAATCCCTCCCATTTCTAGCCATACTTGTAATACTGACCATTAATCGTCTACTAGATGTTGAATTTCAAGGGATCTGGTGACAAACTGCTGCCACGTTTTAACCAAATTATTTCCAGTTCTTCGATGAATTTGATGATTTTTCGGGATACAGAATGGCGAAGCATAAAGTTTATTTCAATATGCCTGACTACCTCTCCTTTTTTTTAAACAAATTTCAAAATTAGTATACTGGAAAATGTCTTCAACGGCTCACATTTAATTTGCAGACACAATTTGTTAAAAAAGTGAAAACGTTTATATTCCACTTTTTTTAGGTGTTTTTAAAAGTAGGTATATTAAAAAATGCTTTTTCTTTTTAGTTTCCTTATAGGCATAGTATAATGTATAAGGGAAGTAATGTGTAAGGAATCGAACATTTTTGAGGTGATGTCTGTCTGTGTGTGTGTGTGGAGACGATATTTCAATAACGAATTGAGCGATTCGAATTAAATTTGGTACAAAAATCACAATCCGTAAATACTGGAAGCTGATTGTTTTTAAATACAATCGAATGTTTTAATCGAATGTTACTCTAAATGTTACTCGAAATATTACTCGACTGTTACTCGAATGTTAATCGAATGTTACTCTAAAATTTCGAGTGAAATTTTGAAAAAATCAATAAAAAATCAAAATCCTTAATAAAGTTACGTAACTAGACATTTCTTATGTAATTTTTTATTAGAAAGCGATTAACATAAACTTTAGAACGCTAGCATAAACCGTTCTCGTGATATTGCATATTTTTCAAATAAATATATAAAAAAATCCCATAAATTACCAAAAAATATTAACTTTTGAGAAACATGCTCACTTTTCATATATAATATCATGCGATAAATTTGGTAACATGATTCTCGGGGATCTAGCACGTTCCATTCATGAGAAAAGATACTTTGAGTAATAATTTTGTATTTGAACGCCAATAGTCATTTTTCTAAGAATAACTTATTTCTCCGTCTATAACGCTTGGCGAGATTTTGACGACGAATTTGGCGGAATCTCGTCAATTTAGCAACTTTTTAAATGTTGCCAAATTAACGAAAATCTCGCCAAATGGATAAAAATGACGCTAAGTCAAAATGACGACTAATTCACGAAAATTCAATATCTTGGAAAGAATATAAGTAACTATTATGAGAATAACCTATTTCGTTTTAATTTAAAAGTATTAAATTCATTGCATTATATAAGAAAAGTCATGTGCTGCTTACATCATATTTTTTTTATATTAAATTAGTGCAAATGCAAAAGTGTGAAATATACATTGATTGACTCTGTTAAAAGAGTGCGCGAGAGATATGGAATATTAGTGGAAGAGAAAGTCGGAAAGACAAATTTCTGAGTGACAAAAATTGTGAAATGATTTTAATATCTAGAACAGCGCACAATATTTAAATCCAAAATTCCAACATTTTCGTGATATTAAGTTGCTTCTATAAATGGAGTCTACGTTATAAACTGAGCAGAAAATGCTGACAAAAGATTTTGAAATATTATTCTTTCATGTAAATATTTTATCATAAATCATTTCTCAAAACAACACATCCCATGCTTCTAAAACGAACCTTTCAAAGACGCACGTGTGAATCCATTATATCATGCGGAATCTCCAAACCATATATTTAAATTTTTATACTGAAACTAGATTTATAGTATCCATAGTGGTATTTGATTCTTTTGTAAATAATAATAATAATTCATTGCAAAATATTTATCTTTATAGTAATTTATGTCTTTAAATTTCAAATAACATTTACTATGAGTGGTAAAACCATTAGTTAATATTTGAAGATAAGCATTTTTTAATTTTAATTTTACTTTTAAATATATTATAGAAAATTATTTACATCTCTGAAAGCAATATTTAAAAGTAAAATACGAAGGTTTTTTTTTACTTTGTCTATGTTTATTTTCTCGTATTATTGTATAGAAAAATAAATTATCTTCCCGAATATTTTTGAAAACGGAATTATGACTTAAAGTATTAATACTCTCAAGTATTAGGACTCTCAAAGGAACATTTAGAGCACTTTCGCAAGGATGTACGCCTCTGTCTCTCTATGTGTGAGTATATTAACTCAATAACGAATAGAGGTACTATACTTATACTTTTACTTTACAGTTTTGTTTTCTGATTTTTTTTTAAGTTCACTGTTGGACACTGCTTATATCTATATCTATAGTTGGTATTACTGCATAAATATATTGTGATAAATTCAAGAGATTATGGCGTACTGTGAAATTTTCAATTTATTTTCTTTATTATATTTGCTATCTATTTGCGATTTGATTATATAAATACATTTTTAAAGAATCTGATGTGGGCAGCATATGACTTTCCTTATATAATGCAATGAATTTACTACTTTTACAGTAAAAAAATAGATTAATTTTATAGTAGTTATTTATATTCTTTCCAAGATATTCAATTTTCGTTAATGAGTCGTCATTTGCCATGTCGTCATCATCAATGAGTCGTCATTGATTTAGCGTCATTTTTATCCATTTAGCGAGTTTTTCGTTAATTTAGCAACATTTAAAAAAGTCGCCAAGTTAGCGACATTCCACCAAATTCGTCGCGAAAATCTCGCCAAGCATTATGGACGAAAAAAGCAGATTCTTGCAGCAGATAAATGACTATTGACTTTCAAATACAAAAGTACTACTCGAAGTATCTTTTTTCATGAATGGAACGAGCTAGATCCACGAGAATGATGTCATCAAATTTATCGCATGGTATTACATATGAAAAGTGAACATGTTTCTCAATAGAAAATATTTTTTTTATTTTATATGACTTTTTGATATTTTTTTTGAAAAGTGTGCAATATCTAGAGAACGGTTCATGTTAGCGTTCTAAAATTTATGTCAATCGTTTTCTATTGAAAAATTGCATAAGAAATGTCTATTTGCATAACTTTATTAGCGGTTTTGATTTTTTGACGATTTTTTCAACACATCACTCGAAAATTTAGGGGGGTTCTGACCATTAGATTGCGTACAAAAACAACAGGTTTCCAGTGTTTATGGATTCTGATTTTTGAACCAAATTGCGTTTGAATCGGTCCATTCCTTCGTCAATTATCGTCTCCACAGACTCACTGACACACACACACATATATTTTCACACACACACACATATTTTCACACACACACACACACGCACGCACGCACACACACACACACACACACACACACACACACACACACACACAAACACACAGACATCACTTCAAAAATGTTTGATTCGTGATCAGGGATGCTTGAAACGTGCTCTCCCGTCGAAAACTCGAATTCGAATTTTCGACCCCGTCACAATACTTTCTTTATACATTATGTATATAAGGAAAGCAAATAAAGTAAACATTAGGCTCAAACAATGAAAATAAAATAAGTTATAAAAAGTAAGTGTTTTCAGGTGGCTATAATTACAAGGATGGTTGAAAATATTTTGTTAGTCTGTAGGCTAAATGTATATAAATAGTCATTAATTAATTACGCATATCGCGAAAGAGACTCAGCCTTAATTTCCTTAAATATTCATATTCTATATTGAAGAAACTTCCTGTGTTAAATGTATATGAATGGTTTTATGTTTCGAACATATTCTAAGTACATTGCTAACATGTTGCTCACATGCTCACATTGTGTAGATGATCAAAAAATCATACATGGAAAATGAAAGCATGGAACTTTATTGACATTAGATCAATATGGAATAGGCCCACTGCGAGCGGCTATGCAGGATTGAATACGACGAGGCATCCCGTCAATGAGATGGCCAGTGGTGTGTTGAGAAATTGCATTCCATACATTATGCAATTGGGCTTATAACTGAATATGGTTTGCTGGAATTGGGAGTTCTCTCAATCGGCGACCCAGGATGTCCCAGATATGCTCAATTGGCGACAAATACGGAAAATATGCTGGCCAAGGCAGGATATTAAAGCCTTGCAGGCTATTCATAGTTACCTGTGCAATATGTGGCCTGGCATTATCCTGCTGAAAAAGCAGTCTAGGACTGGTTGACAGATACACAGGTCTCACAATGTCAGATACGTAATGTCGTGTCGTGATACTGCCGAAAACATGGTGTTCGTCCACCAAATATTATACCACCCCAAATCATGATGCCACTTAGGGGGGATGTGTGACGACTGATAGAAAAAACTTCCTGGTGGCGTTGTTGAAACGCCGCTATACGCGAGTACGGCCATCTGGCATGCCAAAACAGAATAGTGATTCATCCGTGAACAGAATGTTTCGCCATTCTGTCGACCAATTGCGTCTCATTTGATACCACTGGAAGTGACGTAACCGGTGAAGACGTTGAAACGGTAGGTGTCGAAAAGGTCGTCTACTTCGGAGTCTTACGTCATGTAAACGGTTTCGAATTGTTTCCGTCGAAACCACGTTACCTGTATGTGGGATAAATGTCGTTGTAACACGGTTGTTGTGGTAAACGGCTCCCGCGCAACGCTTCTCAGAAGCATACTATCTTCACGTGGTGTGGTACACTTGGAAGCTCCACTGCGTGATCTTCGTGTCGCTTCGTTGTCTCTCACGAACCGTAACACACATCGTTGATCTCCTTTCTGGTAGGCCGGAAGGTCTGGGTCTCAACAACAACAACACATCGTTGATCTGTGCTCACATTACGACCCAATAAGTCAGCGATCCTTCGAAAGCTCATTCCACCCTCACGTAAAACAATGATTTGTTGCCGTTTCGTTGACGACAACTGAACGTATACGGTACGTCGTCGTACTCTTGCGATATTGTGATGATCTTTACAACCTGAAACCAATGACGCTACAATTTGGCTGTGACATCGCTCCTCCTTGACTTGACGCTTTTATGATGCTGGGCAAGGTGTTACGCCACTATGCGTAACGAAATTGTGATCATTTGCATATCTGGCCTTGCTGTTTCCATTGCCTGATTTACATAAAACTGCACCTTCAACTTTATGGTGCTGCGATTTCAGTTGTGAGCAGTGCATAAAGAAAACATGAGCAACGTATTTAAGCACAAATAAAATAATAATGCAGTGTACAGATGGTTTGAGGATACGCTGAATCACTTGCGTCTGTGCAAGAGAACCAACGATATTGAAGTCAAAAGACAAAATGGGTTGAAATAGAAGAAACAGACGGATTTACATACCGAAGTCCTGGATTAAATGTCCGCCTGAGACAGCCAATCCGAAAGCAGAAGGCAGAACAGTCAAGCTAATCCGATACTGAAAGTAACAGACAAAATTGGCGTTCACGCAGCCGATATATCCCAGCAAGATGAGTCAAGGAAATCTAGAATAACGTATAAAAGTACAAATAATACCATAATACCAATGTTGCTCAGGATTTCTTTAGTTGCTCAGGGTTTCGCGCAAAGTGTATTTTACTTACTGAAGACTTTATATTACTTTACTTACTTTACTTTACTTACTCAAGTATTTTACTTTACTTACTCAAGTCCAAACAAGAATAAATGAGACCTGAAAACAACATAAAAAATAAATCAAAATGATACATAAGAGCCCTAAAGGCTAAAAAATTGAACAAATGTGAAAAAAATAGAACAATTAGAAATCACTCAGCCAAACGGAGGACAAAAATGGAGTACTGGACATGTCAGTAAATAAATAACTAGAATGTTAGTTAGTCATCGAATTTAACCGTTTCCCAGCTGCTTTTTCGCTCACTCTCACTCTCACATATTAACTCTCTCTCTCTCTACTAATTAAAATGGAATGTGTATACGGAAATCCGTAAACAACGTGCCATATCCGAAACATTTGTGTGGGTTTATTTAGGTTGGATGCTCAGACCTGAAGAAGAATCTAATCTGAATTAACGTCCAACTTAAGTGTGGTGTTGTTCATTTCTTTTTTTCGGCATAGCGTCCGTGCTTTAACTGGTTTGGTTAATTTATTGTTTTAATGTTTGTTTATTTTATTTATATATAAAAATATATGGATATTTAAAAAATATAACTATGCATTAAACAATAAAAATAACTGACAACTCAACTCTAGCACAGATATTCAGATACAGTTTTAACCTATGTAACTATTTATAAAAAAAATGAACAGTTTGAGCAGGTAACTTACTGTATGGCGGTGAAAACGTGTGCTGGATTTTTTGACAATACAATAAGACAATTTTTCATAAAAGATATTAGTATGCAAAATATTAAATAAAAAAAACTATATAAATATCAAATTATATATATGGAGAGTAAAGGAGGGAAAAAAGTAAGCTAGCAAATTGACCATGAAAGGGAGTTAAAGGGAATTTAAATATGAGCAAAGGGAAACAAGCCAGACCCAACATTACATAACCTGGTCAGTAATAAAAATAGAAGCGACAAAATTGAATTAGCAATAGCAATATGTATCTGATAAAATACACCAAAACACAGAGTAACAAGCACTGTAAACCTATATATGGTTAAAAGACCATGCCAAATGCCAAAGCATACAGTAAAAAAAATTGAAGGTCGATTTGGAACTGCTCTTTACCTCACGACTGTACATACATTCTAAATCAAAACTGAAATAGTAGCCAGTTTCTAACAATGGCGATTGTATATCACTATAAATCCCAATGGTACAGTCTACTGCCTAATAGAAGGATATATATATAAAATTAAAATAAAATAGAATTCAGAAATAGATACATACATAATGGTGTATCCATGTGCAGCATGAAAAGTTACAAGAGGTGGAAGACTCGATGTTTAAACCAGCCGGCAATACGCATGCTTATTGGAATGAACTCGAACTGGGTTGTTCTAAGCAGTGAACTGGAAAGATTTAACAGTTAACTTTCAAATATAAGATTCACGATAGGAATCAGGACATAAGGAGAGACATGTAGGAAATAATGGGCGAGATCCATAAAGATGTTATAAAGGATACCCCAAGGATAAAGAATGCAATTGCAAAATTACGATGATAAATATTTGAAATTAATAATAATAGTATTTGCAAAATATTCAGGATAGCGGTAAGTTTTACAAATGTACTTAAGATTATTTATGTGGAAATAGTTTTACTTAGGATCAGAGAGTCGATTTATCTGAAAGCTGGTTCATTAATTTTGTGCAATTTATTACTTTCCTTATATACATAATGTATAAGGAAAGTATTGTAACGAGGTCGAAAATTTGAATTCGCGTTTTCGACGGGAGAGCACGTTGCAAGCATCCCTGATCACGAATCGAACATTTTTGAAGTGATGTCTGTGTGCGTGTGTGTGCATGTGTGTGTGTGTCAGTAAGTCTGTGGAGACGATAACTGACGAACGAATGGACCGATTCGAACGAAATTTGGTACAAAAATCACAATCCGTAAATACTGGAAGCCTATTGTTTTTATACGCAATCGAGTGTTCAGAACCCCCTGAAAATGACGACTCTTTGAAGAAAATTCAATATCTTAGAAAGAATATAAGTATCTACTATAAGAATAACATTTTTTTTAACTGTAAAAGTAGTAAATCCATTGCATTATATAAGGAAAGTCATGTGTTGCCGCCATCAGATTTTTTTACACGTTTACAAACCCTCGTTACAAACTTATCATTTAAATATATTTTTGCTTTTATATTCCCATATTTTAACGATAACTAGTATAAAAACATCATTAAAATTATGTATTGCTATCACACGTTACAAATTTAAATTACTGCTCTTTAGCTGCATGCAAATACAAACTCCAATTTTTAAGAATTTCTTATTTTCCCTTAAAATAGTCTAACCATAATTTAGCATAATTGGTTTTAACAAGCATGTTATGTAATTTTTTTTAAATATTCTCCAAGACAAATTAAATTAATTGCGATTATTTAATTGAAAGCAATTATTTTAAATCTCTACATTTATTCCTAAGACATAATTGATTGTTTTGACAGTTTATTTCTGCGAGTTAATGGCATTTAAAATGAAGATAATTTTGTGTGATTAGCGAAATAGAGGATATTAAAACTGTTTAGACTACGTATAATGGATATTTTTTCTGTATACTTTAATGGAAATAAAAGGCTTTACATGTAATCACATTAGATAATATAAAAGAGGAAAATGCTGCTGCTTAATTATAAGGCATAAAGAAATTAGTAGTAACAAGTGGGTTGAGAGTACGTAGTCGTACCCGTAATTTTTCTTGCATTTTGATATCTAAATGGGCAACAATTTGGTTCTTAACTGTACACATTTGGCAATGAAGAATTTACGATATATACTACATCCAACTTTTAACTGCTCATTTAAAGCTATCTTAGTATGTTTAATTTGGTGTAAATTGGATAAAAAATCAAAACTGATATTGTGTTTCGAAATGATGCCTGTGAATGTATACAGTATGAGCAAGTTAAAATAAATATGTTATTCTCATCGCAGTTAAGTTACTCGCGTATACATAAAAAATAGCAATAGCTGTATTTGTTTGTATGTCCGTCTATCTGACCCACTTGGTGATTAATTTGGATACGAAATTGGTGATCTTTGCGATAAATATCTCCCTCTAAAGTAGTAACTAAATATACTAAGGGTGGCTCGAATAATACTGGCGTCCAATAAGAAAATATTTACTTTTAATAATAGTTCAATTTTGTCCAGTATAAGAAGTTTCTATGGTGAGCCATTGATATGACACTGATCAGTTCTGTGATTTTCCGGCAGAGGGAGCTAAACTCAATACGGATTGATTCAACGCACTAGATTTAATTTAAAGCATGTGAAGTGTTCGACAACTTTGCCAAAAACACCATCTTTCTGGAATATACCGTTCAGGAAGGACAGTGTCCACAAATATACCGATTAACCGAAGTAGCTAGACACAAATGTACATGGCGATGAATCAATGAAAATGATTCTAATAAGAAATTATTAACGATAACAAAGGCAAAGAAGATCTCTTCCAAGTCTCTTTTATCTGAATAAAAATAGAGAGCAAATTAGGTACACAAAGTTAAAACCCGTTATATCAAAGAACAGGTCGAAAATGTCACAAAATATCGATTTTACTTGAATTTTTTTGCAGAAAGCACTGAGATAAGGTTGATCGTCCCCTGTCATCTATTATGGAAACATTGAGATGCAGAAGATTATGTGGCCATTCTTAACCCAAGTCACGCGTCTGCTGCCATAGTTACATGCAATCCGGCCCAGTCGAAGTACAGCTTTAGAAGCAGATATACCAAAATTTCTTCAAACTTTTATTTATGATCCAATTCTTTTTATAAATGACTCTTAGCCCTTAAGCTTATGTCATTAAATTTCTATATTGTATTACCGCAATCACGCTTTACGAGATCGTTTGAAGTAAAATATTGGAATTTTGGGGGCATTTAGAATTAATGATTGGTTTAAATTTGTGCAAATATAAATGTATAAAAATTTGATAGGGGCAGCACATGACTTTCCTTATATAATAAAATGAATTTACTACTTTTACAGCAAAAATATAGCTTATTCTTATAGTAGATACTTATATTCTTTACAAGATATTGAATGTTCGTCAATTAGTCGTCATTTTCATTGATTCGGCGTCACTTTTAACCATTTCGCACGATTTTCGTTAATTTGGCCACATTTAAAAAAGTCGCCAAGTTGGCGACATTCAACCAAATTGTCGCCAAGTATTATGGAAGGAGAAATAAATTATTCTTACAGCAGATAAATGACTATTAGAGTTCAAATACAAAATCATTACTAAAAGTATTTTTTTTCATGAATGGAACGAGCTAGATCTACGAAAATGATATCACACAATTTATCGCATGGTATTACATATGAAAAGCAACATTCTTCTCAAAAGGAAATATTTTTTTTTATTTTATAAGACTTTTTGATAATTTTTTTGAAAAATTTACAATATCTCGAGAACGGTACATGTTAGCGTTCTAAAATTTATGTTAATCGTTTTTTAGTGAAAAATTACATAAGAAATGTCTACTTGCGTAACTTTATTAGCGATTTTGATTTTTTGACGATTTTTTCAAAATTTCTCTCGAAAATTTAGGGGGGTTCTGAACATTCGATTCCGTATAAAAAATTCCAGTGTTTACGGATTGTGATTTTTGTAACAAATTTCGTTTGAATTGGTCCATTCGTTCGTCAGTTATCTTCTCCACAAAGTCACTGACACACACACACATCACTTCAGGGCGCGGTAGCCCATTGGTTAGCGCGCTGGAGTTGAACTCGGTAGGCCCGGGTTCGATTCCAGCCACTGCCAAAACTGCCAGAACTGATTCCAGCCACTGCCACGTGTTCACGCGGAGTACGATCACGTTAAACATGTGGGTCCGTAAGTCCTTCCGAGAGGTTGGTGGTAGGGGAAGGAGGGTACGGTCCCTGTGGATGCCTCCCCCACTGGGTTCCGGTCCAAATTGGGTGGCACTTCCCGGCCGTCCAAACAGTTACCTTACACCTTTCTGGTAGGTCGGACGGTCTGGGACTCAACAACACACATCACTTCAAAATGCTTGATTCCTGATCAGGGATGTTTGAAATATGCTTTCCCGTCGAAAACTCGAATTCGAATTTTCGACCCCGTCACATTAATTTCCTTATACATTATGTATATAAGGAAAGTGATAAGCGTAATTAAATCTTACTCACAGAACTCGCCCATGTGTTCCGCGAAATAGCCGATATTGTATCAGGTATTTCATACTGATGAGAATAAAATATGCGCAAAACATATTCATCGTCACTATTACTTGAAATGGAAGCACTATTCTTTGAAAACATCCAGTATAGTCGGTTTCTGCGTGTCAGATGTTGAATGTCGCAACTTCGTGCAGTATGAGCTCAATCATTAAGAAATTGGAATCTGGATGTGTGATAGGATCAAATTTGTCTCTATCCATAGAGGTTCATAAAATAGTGGCAAGTTTTCTTGCTGTCATCTTAGGTATCGGCTATTTCATGCTGACGATTGTGTTGTATTTATTTAATTGTTGACATCTTGATAATAGTTAACATCTATTTAATTGTTGAATTATCTAAATAGGGTAAATTATACTGTTGATTTAAATAAATTCACAATTAAAATCGCTGTAAATTTATAAAAGTCAACAAAATAAACTTTAGTTACATTGTGTTTGCTTCGCAAAAGAACTCGCCTAATGACATAGTTGCTTGCTGCAATCTGATATATAAAAAATCTGATGTAGGCAACACATGATTTTCCTTATATAATGCAATGAATTTACTACTTTTACAGTTAAAAAAAATGTTATTCTTATAGTAGATACTTATATTCTTTCCAAGATATTGAATTTTCTTCAATTAGTCGTCATTTTCATTGATTCAGCGTCATTTTTATCAATTTGGCGAGATTCTTGTCAATTTGGCAACAATTAAAAATGTCGCCAAGTTTGCGACATTCCGCCAAATTCGCCGCCAAAATCTCGACAAGCGTTATGGACGGAGAAATAAGTTATTTTTACAGCAGATAAATGACTATTGGCGTTCAAATATAAAAGTGTTACTTAAAGTATCTTTTTCCATGAATGGAACGAGCTAGATTCACGAGAATGATGTCACCCAATTTATCGCATGATATTACATATAAAACGGGAACATGTTTCTCAATAGGAAAATTTTTTATTTTTATTTTATATAACTTTCTGATAATTTTTTTGAAAAATGTGTATAAATGTGTATTTTGAAAAATATTTCGAGAACGGTTCATGTTAACGTTCTAAAGTGTATGTCAATCGTTTTTTAATGAAAAATTACATAAGAAATGTCTATTTGCGTAACTTTAGTAGCGGTTTTGATTTTTTGACGATTTTTTCAAAATTTCACCCGAAAAATTAGGGGACATTCGATTACGTATAAAAACATTGCGTAGAACATTCGATTGCGTATAAAAACAATAGACTTCTAGTTTTTATGGATTGTGATTTTTGTACCAAATTTCGTTCGAATCGGTCCATTCGTTCGTCAGTTATCTTCTTCACAGACTCACTGACACACACACACACACACACACACACACACACTCATACTTTCACACACACACACACACACATACTTTCACACACACACTCAGACATCACTTCAAGAATGTTTTATTCGTGATCAGTGAAGCTTGAAACGTGCTCACCCATCGAAAACTCGAATTCGAATTTTCGACCCCTTCGCAATACTTTCCTTATTCATTATGTATATAAGGAAAGTAATAAGAAAGACATGAGTATTATTGATAATCTATCTAGAACAACAAATCATGAGCGATACGTTTTTCAAATCAAAATTTTAATATTGTAATTTTGGATTTATTATCAAATAGTTAATAATCCGAAAAGAATTTCACAGTATTATATCTAACAACATATATTTTTTTTGTGAAATTCATCATTTTATATGGAATTCAGGGAATTTTTTTACAATATCTACTGACATTTTCAACGATGCTTGGTTCTCACGTCAGATCAATCAAATAATTTATGTTGTCTACTAAAAACTTTTTATGCTTATTATGTCGCCTAACAAGTACCAATAATTTTCATAATATCACTTAATGCAGTTTGGGGTTGTGCTCTTTATCTTTTGAGCATAAACACCTCTCATTGTAGAAACGTCCTTACATTTTTAGATCCCACACATTGCTTAAATCATCTTTATAATTCATTAATTATTACTTTCCTTATATACATAATGTATAAGGAAAGTATTGTGACGGGGTCGAAAATTCGAATTCGACTTTTCGACGGAAGAGCACGTTTCAAGCATCCCTGATCACGAATCAAACATTTTTGAAGTAATGTCTGTGTGTGTGTGTGAAAGTGTGTGTGTGTGTGTGTGTGTGTGTGTGTGTGTGTGTGCGTGTGTCAGTGAGACTGTGGAGACGATAACTGACGAACGAATGGACCGATTCGAACGAAATTTGGTACAAAAATCACAATCCGTAAACACTGGAAGCCTAAGGTTTTCATACGCAATCGAATGTTCAGAACCCCCCTAAATTTTCGAGTGAAATTTTGAAAAAATCGTCAAAAAATCAAAACCGCAAAATAGAAAACGATTGACATAAATTTTAGAACGCTGACATGAACCGTTTTAGAGATATTGCACATTTTTCAAAAAAATTATCAAAAAGTTATATAAAATGAAAAAAAAATGTTCCTATTGAGAAACATGTTCACTTTTCATATGTAATACCATGCGATAAATTGGGTGGCATCATTCTCGTGGATCTAGCTCGTCCATTCATGAAAAAAGATACTGTGTTTAATACTTTTGTATTTGAACGCCAATAGTCATTTATCGGCTGTAAGAATAACTTATTTCTTCGTCCATAACGCTTGGCGAGATTTTGGCGACGAGTTTGGGGAAATGTTCCCAACTTGGCGACATTTTTAATTGTTGCCAAATTAACAAACATCTCGCTAAATTGATAAAAAATGACGGTAAATCAATGGAAATAACGACTAATTGAAGAAAATTCAATATCTTGAAAAGAATATAAGTATCTACTATAAGAATAACATTTTTTAACTGTAAAAGTAGTGAATTCATTGCATTATATAAGGATAGTCATGTGTTGCTCACATTAGATTTTTTTATATTTTTTCGTTCTAGACCAGGGGTCGGCAACCTGCGGCTCGCGAGCCGCATGCGGCTCTTTTGTTGTAAAGTTGCGGCTCTCCAGTTCCATACGAAAAAATTAATAATTTATTATCAAAACCCTCAAAAAATAAGAAAATATATTTTTAAGTACCTAATTTCTCAATAGCTTCTATATTCATAATCGTTAATTACAAATCGCTACGCTTAACATGACCGTAATGAGATAAATTTGAACTATTGTTTTGTTCTTAGAGATGAGACTCCGTGATCATGTTTATCTTTCAGCCAATTGCATTCCATTTCCGTCTCACCAAAACAGCCACCGTCTAGACTCTAGACGTGTTGACAGTCAGTCATCTCGGATAGCGCGGTCGACGTTACGTTGCATGTGTGTTAGTTTAATCGCTTGCGGTTTTTGCGTGTCTATTCGCTTGTTGTTTCAAGAAGAATACGATTTAGAAGCGAATTATCTTCTCGAAGGTATGTACGCGTGTAATATAATAAAATCAGTAACAGAATTGGATTACATATCTGAGGATCGTGTTAACGAAGTAATAATGGTAAATAAATTGTTTGCCGTCTTAGATAGCTAAGTGAAATTTAAAAAAATCATTTTTTCAGCTCCGCCGGCAGCAGGGCATCTAGTAAAAACCATAAGAACTGAAGAAGAAAACCGAGAATTCAATCAGGATTGGACGGAGTCGTTTGCATTCATATGCAATACAGATGGCCTTCCGACTTGTCTCATTTGCCACGAAAAACTCGCACACAATAAGAAGTCAAATTTGGAGAGACACTTCACTACAAAACATACCCAGTTTGCTGGTAAATATCCAACCGGTGACGCACGAAAAAAAGGTGTTGAAGAACTCCAAAAAAACCAAAAAAACAGTCAAGTTCCATGCTGAGTAACTGGGCGCAATCTTCCAATAATGTAAATCTGGCAAGCTTTGCAGTATCATTAGAAATTGCAAAAAGAGGAAAACCATTCACAGATGGTGAGTACGTCAAAGATTGTTTTATACGTGCATCTGAAGAACTGTTTCGTGATTTTAAACACAAAGCAGAAATCATGAAAAAAATCAAAGATTTGCCATTATCTGCTAAAACAGTACAAGATAGAACTGCTAAAATGTCTTCAAATGTAACACATATGCAAGTGGAAGACATTCAACTGGTTTCTGCCTTATCACTTGCTACAGATGAGTCTTGCGACATTAAAGACACGGCACAAGTTACCCTTTTCGTCAGGTATATGTCGTCCCAAGGTCCAAAAGAAGAACTGCTAGGATTGCTACTGCTCTCAGGGCAAACTCGTGGAGAAAATATAGCAAATGCTGTGCAAAAATGCCTGGAAGACAATGGAATCGATATAAATAAAATCGTTTCTATAGCAACTGATGGAGTCAGAAGTATGACAGGAATACATAGAGGGGTAACATCAATTTTTCAGAAAAAAATAAACCACGAAATTCTAACGTTTCACTTATAATTCATCAAGAAGCGCTTTGTGCCCAAACATTTCCGGCCGAAATAGTTGAGGTCATGAACTTTGTAATTAAGATTATTACCAGCATCTTGGCAAAAGCACTCTACCATCGCCAGTTTAAAGATTTCCTTGAAGAAATAGATAGCCAGTTTTCTGACCAACTTCTGTACAATAAAGTGCGATGGCTTTCCAGAGGTAACGTGTTGCAACGTTTTACTTTGTGCTTGAGTGAAATAAAAACATTCCTCAATGAAAAAAAACATTGACCATCCCGAATTGGAAGAAGACAAATGGCTGCAAAAATTCAACTTCATGGTAGATACCACAATGAACTAAATCTAAAACTGCAAGGAAAGGGCAACCCAGCCTACGCCTTGCTTGAAGAAGTAGTTTGCTTCGAAAAAAAATTACTTCTTTTTGTTGAAGACATGGAGAGCGGTAAATTACTTCATTTTAAAAATCTGAAGCAATATCGCGATGAGACCAATGCAACCATTGACACGAATTACTTCAGCATAGCTTTAAAAGACATGAAGGATGGATTCGCTGAGCGATTCGAGCAATTCAAAACAAACAAAAGTACTCTCGCGTTCATAGTAAATCCTCTCAACACAAATACAAATGCGATCAACGTTGAGCCATTTGCAATTGATGCTGGATCGCTCCAAATGCAATTGCTAGATTTGAAAAGCAAAGACTTGTGGAGTGGCAAGTTCGCAGAACTCAAGAACCAGTCGGAAGAGTTGGAGGTCCAGAAATGCATGCACGTCGCGCAGCACAAGTGGAAATAAATTCTTAAAAAAATTCCGCGAGTTGAGGCCCTCATATTCGGCGCATGGAATAGTCTTCCAGAATGCTACAGTGAGGTGAAGAAGTTGGCATATGGAGTGCTGACGATCTTCGGGTCGACAAATTCGTGCGAGCAAGCGTTCCCTTGCATGAATATAATAAAAAGTAAAGTTAGAAGTCAACTAACAAATAAAAATCTAGAGTCGTACTTGAAACTTAAAACAACAAGTTATAAGCCAGATTTAATCAAACTTTCAAAAGGCATGTAAAGCCAATGCTCCCATTGATGTAATTTGTATATTTGTGTTTTTATATGAATAAATATTATTCCGTATTTAAAGCCGTTTATTTTAAATCAAAAATCAAATATATATAAGCAAATACTATAATATTGAAACGAACATTTTTAATGGCTCTTTAAAAACAGGGAAATTTTGTAAATTGTAACTTTTAGCTCTTCCGTTTCAATAGGTTGCCGACCCTTGTTCTAGACCGTTTGAAACACCTTCTCTCTGGAATTGGTCTGTTTTGGATAAGTTTTTTATTTTAGGTCCCTGCTCTTTTGGCCTGGGATGGAAAATCAGTAGTAACATTTTACTTTTTCATTTGAGGTTGTGTTCATGGTTAATTAATCGTTTCGAAAGGTTCTCTCCTTTTGCCTATTCTTACATCATCTGTGGATCATACGCCGTTTCTTTATGACTAGTCGTAAATTGTTCTAAATAAAATTATCAAAATTGGGTGACATGAACTTTGCTTTATTATCTGCATCTTTGCAATTTTAAGGTGACAACCAGACATGCGAAAGTAGTAAACATTTATAACAACATAGATGCAACGTAAAATTCTTGAAATACATGTGCAACTAATACCCGTCTTGGTTACATGCGCAGTGTTTAAAATGTGTACCCTCAAAAACTATGCGCGTCTAGATTTGGAACAGAACCCTATCAAGAACAACATGCAGCATCGCAAAGGTTACAAAATCTTTCTCAATTATTTCCGTGTCTTTCTAAATCGCATTTTCTCAAAGAAAAAATGAGCCTTTCTATACTGTTGATAGCAAAATTTGTACTATATATTTTCTTTTTTTAACACTTTACAACAAAGTTGAAAAGTGTTTATGACTTTGTTAACACTTTACAACAAAGTTGAAAAGTGTTTATGACTTTGTTCATTCTGTCTGTCTGTCTGTCTGTCCGGTAGCACGATAACTGCCGTAAAAATGACTTAATCAAAATGAAATTGTAGTATGTTTTTCAGACGGTCTGTAGGACCTATGGGAATATAAATGAAAAATCTGATGTGGGCAACACATGACTTTCCTTATATAATGTAATGAATTTACTACTTTTACAGTAAAAAAGAATAGGTTTTTCTTATAGTAGATACTAATATTCTTTCCAAGATATTGAATTTTCGACAATTAGTCGTCATTTTCATTCATTTAGCGTCATTTTTATCCATTTGGCGAGATTTTCGTTAATTTGGCAACTTTTTAAAAAGCCGCCAAGTTGGCGACATTCCGCCAAATTCGTCGCCAAAATCTCGCCAAGCGTTATGGACGAAGAAATAAGTTATTCTTCTGTCGGCGTTCAAATACAAAAGTATTACTTAAAGTATCTTTTTTCATAAATGGAACGAGCTAGATCCACGAGAATGATTTTTGAAAAATGTACAATATCGCAAGAACGTTTCGTGTTAGCGTTCTAAAATTTATGTCAATCGTTTTCTAATGAAAAATTACATAAGAAATGTCTATTTGCGTAACTTTATTAGTGGTTTTAATTTTTTGACGATTTTTTCAAAATTTCATTCGAAAATTTAGGGAGGTTCTGAAAATTCGATTTCGTATAAAACAATAGGCTTCCAGTGTTTACGGATTGTGATTTTTGTACCAAATTTGGTTCAAATCGGTCCATTCGTTCGTCAGTTATCGTCTCCACAGACCCACTGACACATACACACACACACACACACACACAGACAGACATCACTTCAAAAATGTTTGATTCGTAATCAGGGATGCTTGAAACGTGCTCTCCCGTCGGAAACTCGAATTCGAATTTTCGACCCCGTCAGAATACTTTCCTTATACATTATGTATATAAGGAAAGTAATAATATCACCCAATTAGTTTTGGATTGAATCCGGGTTGAAAAAATGAAATACATTGAGCCCTATGGGACCTAATTTTTCAACCATTTTTTAAGCGGATTTAAAATTCATAAATTGCTTCGAAAATTTTAGGTAATATTTAAATTGTTTCATAAAATATATAAAAAAAAATCAGCGAAATATATTCAGTAGTTTTTTAAATAAAAATTAAAATAATAATAACACCTCTTATATGAAGCGATCACGTGACCGTGATATGAAAAGATCACGTGACCCTCTTCAAAATGAAATATGGCATCCATCTTGTCTCAGAATCGTGATTTTTTAAGTTCTTTTTAATTCATATTGAGTGTTGTATCCGTCCTAAAACTACTTTATTTTTGCTTAAATTCTGTGCAACTACATACTGAAACAACGCATTTACAATATATTTGGGTCATCCTAATTTGGTTATTTCTACAACGAATTTTCACCTATGTAAAATGTAAACAGCAAAATATGTAGAATGAGTTGTATTAGAATTGCTGTATTTCTTTAACACAAAATCATTTAGTCCATGGAGTCTGCGTAGCTGATATGAATGAAATATTCATTGATTTTACAAAGAGAAGGACGATTTTTTCGATGAAATTTTACGCACAGAGTTTAATTACTTGTAGCTCCATGGTCTTAATTTTTAAATAAAATAAATTATTATACTATTGTGATGAAGGACATGAATGGGAAATTATTCATGAATGAAATGCTGCTTTTATAGAGAGAGCCAGGTGTGTTATTTTTTCTATGACGTCATTTGAATGAATTTCACTAGTTTTCGATGAAGTTTTCAAATATAATAAATTATCGTAGTATTATGATAATTCTAAAATTATTACCGAGGAATGTATCACATTTTAGAGATGTTTAAAACAGGCAATTTATATTTTAATGCCGTCATTTGAATGAAGTTCATTTTTTCCGATGAAGGTTTAAGTTTTCAAATATAATAAATTAATGTAGTATTGTGATAAGTTTTAAAATATTACCGAGGAATGTATTGCATTTTAGAGATGTTTAAATAAAATTGCATTGAAGTTGGAAAGTGTTGCATAATCAATGCCTTAAGCATGATTGATCTTTCTTGTTTTTTCTGTACCTTATTCTCCGCTTGTTACTCACTTCTTCCAGTCGATATAAGATTTTCTTTAGACTGGAAATACTTCGATTATAAAAATGTATATATTTTTGAGTTGAATTTAGACCAAATTTCATTTCTTTTCTGTTCAATTACAGACACTGATGGTATGTTGCTTCTGTGAACCAAGTATCATAGTGCACGAAATAAATACCGATCTCATTTTGTAATTGAACTTTTTGTCTTACTTCTGTTGGTTTCTGAGTTCATTTCTTAAGTTTTGCATTTTGCCGCTAAAGGAGTGTTCCAAGTACGTTCATTCTACTGCGCATAACCACTTTTTAATAGGTATACGTTACCTCCGTGGCTTTACGACATGGAGTTTTAAAATTACAGGGGTATACGGATTTTCTTAAGGACCTTTCATAAAAAATCTGATGTGGGCAACACATGACTTTCCTTATGTAATGCAATGAATTTACTTCTTTAAAGGTGAAATGGTGGTGAAAAAAATTCACGGCACAGTGTTTGTGACGTTAAATTGTACATTTGGTGCTCTTGGATGACAACATGTAAAACTATTTCGTACCTAATTAACTTACATTTTACGCAACTCTACATTAACAATTATCAATATTGATATCATCCTCAATAAGCAATATAGTCCATATATTTAAATATTTTAATAATAAATTCATTAATTAGGCGTCATGTTTACAATTTTAATGATGTCTTCGTCAATGTGAGGATACATATCGCCAAGTTAACGATATAAGAGCATTACTTATATAATAAAATGTATTCCCATCATATGATGAAATTAAAATTTTGCAAAATATTGCATCCCATTTGGCATCATTTTCATCAATTTGGTGACATTTTTATCAATTTGATAATTTTTGTTTCAATTTGGCAATAGTTTCGCCAATTTGGCAATAATTAAAAATTCGCTAAGTTGGGAATATGCTGCCAAAATTCCGTCAAGCGTTACAGACGGAGAAATAGGTTATTCTTATGTTCTTTCCAAAATATTGAATTTTCATCAATTAGTTGTCATTTTCATTATTTAGCGTCATTTTTATCAATTTGACGCCATTTTTTATTAATTTGGCAACAGTTTCTTCAATTTGGCGGCATTTAAAAGCTGGCGATATTCCGCTAAATTCTTCTCCAAAATTTCGTCAAGCTTTATCATCGGAGAAACAGGTTATTCTTAAAGTGTGATGACGTCCAAGTACAAAACTATTACCTGAAGTATCTTCTCTTATAGTAGATTCTTATATTCTTTGAAAGGTATTGAATTTTCATCAATTAGTCTCCATTTTCATTGACTTAGCGGCATTGTTATAAATTTGGTCACATTTTTATCAATATGGCGATATTTTTATCAATTTGACAACATTTAAAAAACCCGCCAAGTTGGCGATATTAAGCCAAATTCGTCGCCAAAGTTTCGCCAAGCATTGTGGATGCATAAATAAGTTATTCTTATAGTAGATAAACGAATAATGGCGTCAAATTAGAATACTATTACCCAAAGTGTTTTCCATCGTGAATGGAACGAGCTAGATGTACGAGTATGATAATAATAAATTTATCGCATAATATTAGATAGGAAAAGTTAACTAATTTCACAATAGTTAATAATTCTTATGAATTTTATAAGTTTTTTGATATATTTATTTGAAAAATGTGCAATATGTCGAGAACGGTGCATGCTATCGTTCTAAAGTTTGTGTCAATCGTTTTCTAATGACAAATTACATAATAAATGATTATTTTTGTAGCTATATTGAAAGTTTTAATTTTTTAATGATTTTTTCAAATTTCATTTCAAAATTTAGGTAGGTTCTGAACATTCGATTGCATGTAGAAACAATAGACTTCCAGTATTCACTGATTGCGATTTTTGTACCAAATTTTGTTTGACTCGCTTCATTCGTTCGTGAGTTATCGTCTCCACAGACCCACTGACTCAAACACACACATATTTTCACACACACACACACACACACACACACACATACTTTCACATACACACAGACATCACCTCAAAAACGTCTTATTCGTGTTCAGAGATGCTTGAAACGTGCTCTCCCATTGAAAACTCAAATTCGAATTTTCGACCCCGTCACAATACTTTCTTTATACGTTATATGTATATAAGGAAAGTAAAAACATAAGTCAAAAGAATACATACGATTCTTTGGTGTAACACATCTATTACCAATGTTTAAAAAATCTGATGTGGGCAGCACATGACTTTCCTTATATAATGCAATGAATTTACTACTTTTATAGTGATAAAAAATAGATTATTTTTATAGTAGTTATTTGTATTCTTTCCAAGATATTGAATTTTCGTCAATGAGTGGTCATTTTCCATGTCGTGATGGATTTAGCAACATTTTTATCCATTTCATGAGTTTTTCGTTAATTTAGCAACATTTAAAAAAGTCGCCAAGTTGCTGACATTCCACCAAATTCGTCGCCAAAATCTCGCCAAGCGTTATGGACGAAGAAATAAGTTATTCTTATAGCAGATAAATGACTATTGGCGTTCAAATACAAAAGTATGACTCAAAGTATCTTTTTTCATGAATGGAACGACCTAGATCCACGAGAATGATGTAAACAAATTTATTGCATGGTATTGCATATGAAAATTGAACATGTTTCTCAATAGAAAATATTTTTATTTTATTTTATGATATTTTGATAATTTTTTTGAAAAATGTGCAATATCTCGAGAACGGTTCATCTTAGCGTTCTAAAATTTATGTTAATCGTTTTCTAATGAAAAATTACATAAGAAATGTCTATTTGCGTAACTTTATTAGCGGTTTTGATTTTTTGACGATTTTTTCAAAATTTCACTTGAAAATTTATGCGGGTTCTGGACATTCGATTGCGTATAAAAACAATAGACTTCCAGTGTTTACGGAACACACACACACACACACACACACACACACACACACACACACACACACATCACTTCAAAAATGTTCGATTCGGGATCAGGGATGCTTGAAACGTGCTCTCCCGTCGAAAACTCGAATTCGAATTTTCGACCCCGTCACAATACTTTCCTTATACATTATGTATATATAAGGAAAGTAAAAAGCTGATGTGGGCAGCACATTAATTTCCTTATATAATGCAATGAATTTACTGCTTTTACAGTAAAAAAAAATAGATTATTTTTATAGTAGTTATTTATATTCTTTCCAAGATATTGAATTTTCGTCAATGAGTCGTCATTTTCCATGTCGTCTTTATCAATGAGTCATCATCATTGATTTAGCGTCATTTTATCCATTTGGCGAGTTTTTCGTTAATTTAGCAACGTTTAAAAAAGTCGCCAAGTTGACGACATTCAACCAAATTCTTCGCCAAAATCTCGCCAAGCTTTATATACGAAGAAATAAGTTATTCTTACAGCAGATAAATGACTATTGTTGTTCAAATACAAAAGTATTACTCAAAGTAGCTTTTTCATGAATGGAACGAGCTAGATCCACGAGAATGATGTCACCAAATTTATCGCATGGTATTACATATGAAAAGTGAACATGTTTCTCAATAGGAAATATTTTTTTTTTATTTTATATGACTTTTTCATATTTTCTTTTTAAAAATGTGCAATATCTCGAGAACGGTTCTTGTTAGCGTTCTAAAATTTATGTCAATCGTTTTCTAATGAAAAATTACATAAGACATGTCTATTTGCGTAACTTTATTAGCGGTTTTGATTTTTTGACGATTTTTTCAAAATTTCACTCGAAAATTAAGGGGAGTTCTGGACAATCGATTGCGAATAAAAACAATAGACTTCCAGTGTTTACGGATTGTGATTTTTGTACTAAATTTCATTTGAATCGGTCCTTTCGTTCGTCAGTTATCGTCCCCACAGTGTCACTGACACACACACACACACACACACACACACACAGATATCACTTCAAAAATGTTCGATTCGTGATCAGGGATGCCTGAAACGTGCTCTCCCGTCGAAAACTCGAATTCGAATTTTCGACCCCCATCACAATACTGTCCTTATACATTATGTATATAAGGAAAGTAAAAATACGTTTTTAACTATGTTTAAGACTCTATATGAATATCGAAATAGCACAAGTTGTACAATAATGATACTCATTGTGTTACAACTGGACGTTAAAACCATAGAATATGACTGTATAAGAAAGTTGAGTGGAGTCGCTCACTCCATATACTTTAATACTTTACGACGCTGCATTCAAAAATAAGAAACATCTGCCGCTGATAAAGTTTCATCCGACACCCTTTAAAATTCCATCTCCTAGAAGATTTTGAAATCCAATAAAACAGTAATCACAACAATCACTCACGATTGGACGGTTACAGTATTTTGCACTTAAGGTGTTAGGTGGGTGAATCCTGCTAAATTGACATGCGAACTCTTTTCATCTGTTAAACTTGCATTTATCCAGATGCCAGAAATGTAGGAGATGTTGCCAGAAATACTTTACAAAAAACGCCGTTCCTGAAGCAATTTATTTCGGATAGCTCTGTTTATGTGTATTTGTTTCATTTCGAATAAAGTTGATCTGTGACATTGTGTTTTATTTGTACGCTTGTGAAAATGTTTTGAAGCTTGTGAATTGTAAACATATTTCATGGAGGGATCAATGTGTTTATATATTTTCGAAGATTTTCGAAGAAAAAATAAAATGTTGAGTACGGCAACTTATCATAAGTATTATTCTTTTTCGTAGGCACAGAGTTAGCCCCCTTTTAAAAAAAAAGACACAGTAGTCACCCCAAAGTAAAAGAGATTTTTGCCGATGGAGAGTTACACATGTGTTTCAGGAAGTATAGCGCTGCCATTTACAAAAAACACATTTTTTAAACAACAAACATTTTTCAGGATGGTAAAGCCACACACACTATATATATATATATATATATATATATATATACATATATATATATATATATATATATATATATACATATATATATATATATATATATATAAACAATATAAAACTTGAAAAATTGCTACAATTTTTAGTGAATTGTTTAAAATGCTAAAAGCAAAGAAGAATTTATAATACAACTTGTAAAGCGCTATGCTGCAATTTTACATGTGTATACCTATATAAATTTCCAAATAGGACAAGTAACAATGTTCTCGTAAAATTTCTAGAAGAGTGGCGGAAGTAACGGCCTGGGGGAGTTGCGACCCCCAACACTCCGGTTAAAGCTTTTTTCTGCCATGGCAAATGCTCCCGGTAGCCGATACTCCCTACACTATTTTCTTCATGACCCTTATGAAACCGTAAAAATTACATATGTATGTATGTATATGTATGTAATTGCATGTATATGTATGTAATATGTATGTATGTATATGTATGTATGCATATGTATGTATGTATATGTATGTATGTAATTTTTACGGTTTCATAAGGGTCATGAAGAAAATAGTGTAGGGGGTATCGGCCACCGGGAGCGTTTGCCATGGCGGAAAAAAGCTTTAACCAGAGTGTTGGGGGTCGCAACTAGAAATTTTACGAGTACATTGTTACTTGTCCTATTTGAAAATTTATATATATATATATATATATATATATATATATGTATATATATATATATAATTAATCTAATGGTTGAATCAAGGAAGTAAACGCAAAGATTCTTATTGCTCTCTGCTCGTTTTCGGAAATTTTTTAAAATGTAACATAAATACGACACTGTTTTCTTTAAAGGAAATGAAAGACATCTCTTAAATGCAACCCCATTTGTCAATTTTTGCATACATATCCCTTGCCGGATAAAATCTTTCTGTTCTTCTACTTTTAATTTTAACAATTGAAGCGCGTCACTGTAATTCGAGCCAAATAATTTTAGCATCTGATCAGTTTAAAATATGTTTATCTCGCTTTCGGATATTTTGATCTTATTTTAAAACATTTCATTTGGAAATCCCATTTGCGAGAAAAATAACTTCATTATACAAAGTAGGTACACCCCGGGCAAGCTAATTAAATCAACGAAAAAGGGTCACCACCGTCCATTTTCTCCTCCATCACGCTTATTAGGCAGATTCATGTCTCGTCTGATGTCCTTATTGGTTAAAAGGACTTGGTTACGTGGGGTTCTCAAAGCGCACTTTCGTAATGTTCATTGCCAAAATTCCAGACAGCATCTATTGAAAAGGGAAATTGGTAAGACCCTGTACTTTGGAAGTTATTTTATCAAGTGAAAATTTTATCAAGTTTTATTGGATAAAACATTTTAATCTAGTGGTACTTGTGTGATTTAAAAAGTGTAACACACACACACACACACACACACAGAATTTTGGACTACTAGGAAATCAAAATATTACAGACAAATTTTGCTGGCTACAAAATCATTCGAGTAACGGTTTAGAAATTATTGAGTAATTCGTAAGAATTAGGTACAGAAAAGTTTTGGAGATAAATATTTTGTGGGCAAATATTTAAACACACTTATACAATATTTTTGTGCACATATATAATATATTTGCACACATATATGCAGTATGTATGCACACATGTTGTAGGTGTACATACATATATACAATATATATGTGGGCTCAATATACAATGTATATGCGTACATACATATATACTACACACATATATACAATATGGGTGTCTCCTAATATGGGTGCACACATATATAACAATAAAATATAAACGATCTGGGCGGTTTTTTTTTGGTATTTTATTTAAAACTGTAATAAAAGTTTACCTCATTATATACAATGTATATTTGTACATACATATATACAATACACACATATATACAATATGGGTGTACACATGTACAATAATGAAATCTAAATGATCTAAACGTTTTCTTGGTATTTTAGTTAAAACTGTACAAAAAGTTTACTTTATTATGTACAATACAGTATCAGTTAAATGTAAAATATACTAAAATACAAGTTGGTATTAAAATTACAACTGAACTAAACTGAATTACAAGTTAATACTAGCAAAATGTTCATGAATCTAGTTTAGCTATCCAGTTAAATAATGTGTAATTGACAGATCATTACGACGTTGCCATTTATTTGATATATAAAAATTAGATATATAAATTAGATATATAAAACTGCACAAATTAGATATATAAAACTGCAAATGAAACACACGATTGTGGCACTGCTATTTATTACTAATATATCTAACATTTCAGAGCAAATGGACAGATACTTTTAGCACTGCCCTTTATTATGAATAGCTTATATATATAAAATTTTAAACCAAATAGATGCAGCATTGTGGCAATCCCATTTATACCTAACAGTTAGAGATGGTAATTGCAGTTTTAACGTTAAAATATTATATCTAAAATCTAAAACTATAAATGGGACATATATTTTTGTTACTACCATTTAATAATAAGATCTAAAATATATGAAACTACAAATGAAGCATATAGGTTTGGTGCATTTGCCACAAACATCTTAAAATATAAAACATTTAATTTGTAGAAGATGCTTCAGACGATACACTTCCCTGTGAGGTTCATTCTCAAGCCGGAGAGCTGGACTTGAGATCGTACAGAATGTATCATTAATCAGAAAATACTTATTTTTCTGTTTTAGTATTACATAAAGATTCAATCAATCGAACCTCCAGGTTTTCTTAAAGAGAAAGTTCTTAGCATTTAATTTGCTTAAAATATATGAAACACCTGTTGATATCAAAGACATTCCATTCATTTTTGAATGCTTTGATCTTATCACTGCGTATCCGATCGGATTTCCTACCCCTCATAGAAGAATAATGTTATTACACTAAGTAGGTATACTCCTCGCAAGCAAATTAATTCAATGAAAGGGGAACATCACGTTCATTTTCCTCTCTGTCACACTCATTAGGCAGACGCGTGTCTGATCTTTGCTCCTGATTGGTTAATATAAAGTGGTTACCTGGGTTACTCTAGAGGCACTCTCGTAATGTGTTTTTATTTTCAGAAACTTCAGAAATCGTTCTATGTAGTAAAGTTCCCGCATAGTAAACGTTATATATGTCTATTTTATTCGATATAGTAATTTAATCTCTGATATTGAGGTGTTGTAAATCAAACATCTGGAGTATGAAGTTCCACAATATTTTCATCTATTTATTGTATTTATTCATATATTTATTTTCATATATTTATATCTATTGTTGAGGTCTATTTGCGTCACAATCAGTAGAACAATGGAAAACACATGCATTTTGTTACGGGCATTATTTTACAAGTTATTATTATAAAAATGTTATTTAACTTATTGAAAATCTTTCATTATACTTTCAAGTTGCCACGTTGGTGATGGGTTGAATATTTTTGACTAATTCGTGTTAATATATACTACTAATATAAACACCTGACGTTGCTCTTGATTAAAAATATGTGCGAATTAGCGAATTTCTTTACAACAGTTACGGTAAAATATTTTATTCATAAATGCAGTATCACGTGCTAAAAATAAAAAGTTTCTTATATAATAAAAATTTATATATATATATATCCCTTTAGTATTAAACTTTTATCCAAAAAATTTACAATTAAATGCAAGTAATAATGACTCTAATGTTGCAAACTTTTTAGGTTTAAATTTAAATTTACAAAATTGTAATATGGTTATAAACTTGCATGATAAAAGACAGGATTTTAAATTTAATACTTCAAAAATTCATCATTTTGACTCTTGTTTGCATATATCTGTATTTAGAAATATTATAATAAACCAGGCTCTTAGAATCAATAAAATTTGTGATGAATATTATAAATTAGCGGATTTTATGGAATTGAGTACAGCGACTAATAATGCATATCCCCCCAAGTTTGTTATTAAAATTATCAACTCAGTGTATCAACTTTCACTCGATAACATCCTAGAAAACATTCCCAATTATAGTGACTAACATACAGTTCAAAAAAAAAAAAAAAATTAATATATATAATTATTTATTAATTATATAAATAAATAAAAATGCAAAATAATAAACTAAGTCAAAAACATTAGAAAAATCAAAAATCGGAAAATAAGATGCATTAACATTAATGATTTGAATTTTATTTTCGCAAAAAAATGTAACTTTTGTCAGTATTGAAACTAAGTTTTGAGCGCCCTTATAATGGTGTATAGTGGCATTCTCGTTTATCCAGTTTTCCTCTGAATTACTTGTTTAGTAAGAATTTTCGTCTTTGATTCATATTCATATTCAGGATTGCATGTTTGGGAAGTTAATATTCTGAATTGCTTGTCCGGTTTCCAGCTTAGACTCACTGGACGGATCTGGGAGTATTACCGTGAACGTTCGTACTGCCTCCCTGGTAGAATTTCGACTTGTTCATTCCGGTGCTTCTAGATTAAGCTGTTGAGGTTGATCACGATACACGTGGTGGAAGAAGAAGGGTTCATGCCGCATGGTAATACAAATTTTCTTAATGTATCCTATTTTCATTTTTTCAATTTTTGTTGCCTATAGTCTGAGTTTAAGCATTTATAGTGATGTGCTATTGCTTAATCTGAAACAGGCATTTGTTTGGGTTAATTAGAATTAAATACTCAGATCTGAAGAGGAATTTAGTTCTGATTAATCATCGAATTTGGGACGGTGCTGTTCTTTTCTCCTATCGGCATTGTGGCTGTGAATTTGCTCCTATGGTGATGTTAATATTACTTGATTTGTTATTTTTTTATTTTTTTTATTTTTACATAATTCTTATTATTACATATTTCAAATATTTATCTATATATATATATATATATATATATATATATATATATATATATATATATATATATATATACATATATATACATATATACATATATATACATATGTATATATATATATATATATATATATATATATATATATATATATATATATATATATATATATATATATATATATATATATATATATACAGGGTGATCCAAAAGTCCGGAAAAACGTTAAAAATTTAATTCATGAACTAATGAAGATAAATAGATGCCGTTTGCACAGAAAAATGGACATGAAGCCGGATTTTTTTGTCAAGAAAAATATATATTATTAGTATAATTTACATTTCTACCAACAGATGGCGCTGTACCCAGTTTACATTACATAGGATAAGATACATCATAAGATACATTACATATCGACTACCACTGCTATCTGCTTCAAGAATGGCGTTATCAGCTACAGCTGCTCTTTTTATACCAAATACAGCGCTATCTCTTGGTAGAAATGTAAATTATACTAACAATAATTTTTTTCTTGACAAAAAAGTCTGCTTCATGTCCATTCTTTCTGTGCAAACGGCATCTATTTATCTTTATTAGTTCATGAGTTATTAATTTTCAAAGTTTTTCCTTACTTTTGGATCAACCTGCATATACAGGGTATCCCCAAAACATTGGCCTCTGCTTTTATTCCTTAAATATTCATCTTAGACATATATAGTAAATTAAAAGGTTGCGTAAAAAAGATACAGAGTTTTATGAAATCGATTAAAATTTTCAAGGAAATTGAATTTTAAGAAATGCAAAATTTAAATTTTTATACGGTCGCAGTACAAAAACATTTCCAATGAGTAAAATGTGCCCCATACACTAATAAGGTGATGTACAAAATTTCAGTATTTTATCAAAAAACAGTTCCTGAAATATGAAAAGACAAAAATGCTGACTTAAACCACTTTTCGATGCATCGACATGAGTTCTCAGAGGGGAAAAATCATGTCGGCAGATCGCATTTCAGGCGTCATATACAAATTACGAAAGAAAACAATGATTACACAAATAAATAATAATGTTGCTATTTTTTGTTACAAAAGTACCTACACTGTATAGAAATAATAACTTTACACAAAGATTACAAAGCTTGTTCAAAATGTTTTCCACCCATGCCAAAGATCCATTAAAAATAAGAGGCAGATATTATTTGCCTATGATGCATTTCTGCTTGCGTCATTTGCACTCTTGCTGTAAACATTTACAGTTTAATTTGTAATTAATCCGTCACCAGTTTAAATATATCTCTGGGACTTTTTATTATAAAATGCTGAAATTTTGTACATCACCTTATTAGTATATGGGGCACATTTTACTCTTTGGAAATGTTTTTGTATGGGGACCGTTTAAAAATTTAAATTTTGTATTTCTTCAATTTTAATCCCCTGAAAATTTTGAGAGATTTCATAAAATTCTGTACCCTTTTTGCACAACTTTGTAATTTATGATATATATCTAAGATCAATATTTAAGGAATAAAATTCAAGGTCAATGTTTTGGGGACACCTTGTATATATATATATATAAATAAAAATTGAAGGATTTTAATCGAAAATTATGCATAAACTACTGTATGTACAAAAAAACCCATCTTTAATATATCTGTTACAAAAGAGTAACTATAAGCCAAGACTAAGGATAAAGGATAAAGATATATATATATATACATATATATATATATAGTATATAACATCAGTACACCCTTAATGCTCTCGAATCGAAGCAATTATGAAATATTGATGCAATAAATATTTGAAGGTAAATTTAAACGTTGTCAAAATAGTTTAGGTGACTGTAGAAGATCATTTAGTTTACACGCAAAATTTTTTTATACAAATATGTTCTCTTTTTACTGTTCTTTTCGTGATTTATGCTCGTTTTTTTGCAAAATGTTTTGTATTTTTGGATTCTCCTTAGATAAACGTAAGTTTATTGATAAATGTATTTATGCAAATTTGACACCTTTTCTGGTCTATATATGAACGATCATTCCTATATCCATGTAGCCACTGATGAAGAGCGTATTTAAAGCGCTCTGGCCTTTTAAAGTTTTGTACGTCTTAAAGAAGTGAAATAAAGACCTTCTATTACAGTTGTGATCTTGTTGTTTTTCCTGGTTGAAATCAGACGTGATGCCTAATTTTATTTATATGTTCTCTTAAATTGACGAATATGAAGTTGAGACAACTTATATGCGAGTTAATAATTATAAAATATATGCAGAAATTGTAATGTGTAATTAACATAATGCATGTGAATTTCACTTTCCAAAGCTAAGTTGTATAAACTTTACTTCACACATAAAGACAGAAATAATCATATCTTGTTTAAAAGCAAGCACATCATCTGGGCCTCACTAAATATTGGATATTCATCCACTAAAATATATAGTGAAGTGACTTCTGTCCTATAACAGGACGGTTGGAGGAGCTAAATACGCCCTCTACCTTTCCTAGGCTTAAAATTGCAGTGCTCGTCATTTAGATACTAGGAAAATTAAAATCCTTGTTTTAAGGATTTCTCAGTAATCATCTCATCTCCTGCATCGTGCTGAGAAGTGGTAATGACTGTAAAACCATGGTCTACAGGTGTTGAGGGATCATCAGCTCAACCCTTTCTTGCGTATACTCTTGGAAACTAGGCTATTGAACTACTTCAAGTATAAAGTGGAAAACTATCAGTAACTAAATGGGCTGAGCTTCATTTTGTCAACCGGCGTTTGGTGGTTCTTTTCCCTACAGAGATAATTCTTTAAAGAAATGAGGAGAAAAGTCCTTTTTCAACTGTGTAATTAAGGCATATCTGAATTAGATTAACAGTGAAATTCTATGGGACCACTGAAATACAGGTAATCAAACGTGTATTCTATGTTTCGAACACGCTGTTAAAAAGCGTCGCCAAATAAAATCTTCCTCATTTTTAACTATAAAGAGTTTGAAATATTGCTAACACTTGTTAAAAAATACAGAATTAACTTTTTACGAACGTTTGTATTCTTTACCATCGATCATAGAACTTAAATATCCCATTTCCCTCAGAAGAATATCGCCATCACGCTAAATAGGTATACCCTCGAAAGCAAATTAATTCAATGAAAAGAGGGCATCCCGGCCATTTCCCCTCTGTCACATTCATTAGGAAGTTCGTGACTCATCTCACATCCTGATTGGTGGAAATACAGTGGTTACCTGGGTCTCTCTAGAGGGGTACCCTAGTAATATGTTTCTTTTCGAAAACCTCAATCAGCATCTATTGGAATGATTTACGATAGCCGTGTGCGTCTAAAATTATATTTTCTGGCTATATTAGATGTAGTATAGGTTATACACATTTGATTTATTCGATAAAATAGTTTAATTATTAATGTATGCGTGGATTGAAAAATTGTGTAAGAGAAGTAATTCCGGTTTGTAATTGAAGAATATAAAATGCAAATAGGTGATTTACAAAATACTATTTATTTATAATAATTTAAGTGGGGGGATTACTTTTATCAGCTCAAAGATTGTTGTTTTGAAATATATGAATTTTCATGGAAATGTCTATTTACTTAAATGCTATTATATTTTTTTAGAGTGTATTGTCTTACTCTTTACCTATAAATATAAAACGACACATTTAAAAGTTTGGAGTATTATTTTGTTTTGTGATAGATTCATTGAAAGAATTTAAACGTGTGTAATGTGAGTGCAACGCAAAGGTTTCTTGATAAACTGTAGCACTTGTATTTACTAATTTTTTAACTTAATGTCTTATCTTAAGCGGTTATACTTTCACATCCATCTAACATTATAGTGAAGTTTACAAAAAGAACGAATAAATGCAGTTTTTTGGTTAAATGCTAAACATATCAAACATAAGAAGAAATTTAATAAAAATTCATTGATATATAGTTATTTAAATTTAGAGTATGTTTTTTATTTTGAAGTATGTATATATGTCCATAATACAGCAGCATTCTAAGAATAAGGTTTCTGGGTTAATTAACGTTGAGGCTACAATGAGCGCAAGGTTAAAAATAACAGTTTTGAGATAAATTATCTTAAAGTCAGGGAGGATTTCTTGATTTCCGCATGTATTGCTTCACCAATCTTTATTATAAAATGCGTTGTAATTGTAATATTTTGATTATTATTTTCTTTAAACATTCTTAACATTTTATTCAATAAATAATTTAGGTTTAAAGGGGGACCTCCCCCTTAAAGATTGTATTGGGTATGAAGTCATAGACAATTACACTTAATTAAACTCATTGCAACACTCAAAGTAAACCGGGCATCAAGCTCTGGAATCATAAATTGCGACCATATGTGTGACCGCATAAGCTACTTCAGCCATGTAAAGAATTACTTGACTTGAATTATATTCTCCTAATTCTATCAAGGCCGGAGGTGACCTTATGCCTCTCCTCACAAACGGTAGTAAACTATATTTTAGATCAGGCGTAAATATAGTAGAGCCTAAAATTTAAATTTTCACTCAACGCAAAAGTCGGTTATTACTTAAAGATCGGAAATGTCCGCACGGAATTGCGCCGAGACGTGCCAACAGAAACAGCACTTCAGTCATGCAAGGCATAAGATTTGAAGACAAAATTTCAATGTTGTTACCTGTGGTAAACTTATCATGTATTTACATATACTGTATAATAGACCAGGCGAGGCCATAACGTAGATCACGCTCTACAGGTCGATCAAGTAATGATTTTTGATCGATCTCGAAGTCTATAAAAATTTGTGAAATATGGAAATTTAAATACTTTGTTAATATTGTTTTAAACTACTGTATATATATGGCCCTACCTATATCTGCTCCAATTTTAAGGTTACTATTTGATTTTTTATATAGACACAAAATCAGTCTGAAGGGAATCATAAACTGCATTTAAATAAATTTTGATTTCAAATTAGAAATCTAAACTAATTTCAATCTGAAACAAATATCAAATTATTTAATACCAAGTCACAAAATCTGGTAACCCTATCTCAAAAAGTCATAATATGGCAACCCTACTTTCATATAATAGGAATGGCTGCCTTAATGAGCCGTGAAATTATTTTATATGTTCCTAACAATACATATAAGCATTATGCTATATAGGTAAACGTATATACGATTCACTTATAAATACAGATACATACAGGCATATACATACAGTCAGTTAGAAATTCAAAATTTCTGAAATTGATTCAAAAAGTTTTATGGAAGTTTTCGTATTTCCATCAAGATATTAAATTCTTAATTTTTCGATATGACAACATAGCACTATCAATACTGATTTAAAAATTGTAAAATTTATACCACTTTCATTTCCCCTAGCCTGCCAGATAGAATAAATAATTAAAAAGCAGAATATTCTTGTGATTTCCTACAAAATATGTTTCAATCTTTTAATTACTCATCTTCTAATTACTTCACCAGAAAGCATTTATCTACCTTTATTTAAAAAAATAAGAATTTTTGTATCACCCAATTGATGATAAAAAACGGAATCATTTTCGTTGTTTATAGAAGTAAAATAATTCTTATTTTTCGTAATGCAGATAAAACAATATTCGAGTTAATTAAATGGCTTCGTCTGTCAGTTTTATTCAAGGAAAATTACGAAAGTCGAACTGTAATTTGAAACATTTGTTTTTTCCCATATCCTGGAAATTAATATTTTCTCCTCTTTTGTTGAATTATGTTTAATTATATGAAGGTAATTATTTTATACAAGCGTGTTCCAAAGTTTAATTATAAAAGAAGTATTTGAATAATAAAGCAAATCTTTTGTGGTTGATAGTTTTATAGAAAATGTTTTTAATTATTTGATTTTTACTTTTCGTATATACAATAATGTATAAGGAAAGTATTGTAACGGGGTCGAAAATTCGAATTCAAGTTTTCGACGGGAGAGCACGTTTCAAGTATCCCTGATCACGAATCGAACATTTTTGAAGTGGTGTCTGTGTGTGTGTGTGTGTGTGTGTGTGTGTGTGTGTGTCAGTGAGCCTGTGGAGACGATAACTGACGACCGAATGGACCGATTCAAACGAAATTGTGTACAAAAACTACAATCCGTAAACACTGGAAGTCTATTGTTTTTATATGCAATCGAATGTTCAGAACCCCCCTAAATTTTTGAGAGAAATTTTGAAAAAGCCGTCAAAAAATCAAAATCTTTAATAAAGTTACAAAAATAGACATTTCTTACGTAATTTTTCATTAGAAAAAGATTGACATAAATTTTAGAACTCTAACATGAACCGTTCTCGAGATATTGTACATTTTTCAAAAAATTATCCAAAAGTCATATAAAATAAAAAAAAGTATTTCCTATTGAGAAATATGTTAACTTTTCATCTGTAATACCATGCGATAAATTGGGTGACATCATTCTCGTGGATTTAGCTCGTTCCATAGTACTGTATGGGTATCACTCTGGGACAAAATGACTATGTCATTTTACACCCAGAGTCATACCCATACACTACTCTTTCCCTCTTTTTTTGAAAATCAGGACAACCTTCCTCTGGACGAGTCGGACGGTCTGGGTCTTCAACCTCTTAAGACTAAAAATGTATAAAATTATACAAAAATGTATAAAATCTTACAAATATGCGTATTTTTTAAAAAAATCAAAAATCAGGAGAATTTTATGATTCTAAAATTTCATACATTTTAACTTAAAAAATGAGTTATATGAACATTATAGAGACCAAATCTATCAAAAATTGACACTTTCCTCCATTTTTTTAAAACCTGGACAACCTCTTACGACTAAAAATGCATAAAATCATACAAATATGCGTATTTTTTAAAAAATCAAGAGAGTTTTAAGACTCTCATACATTTTAACTTAAAAAATGAGACACTATAGAGACCAAATCTATCAAAAATTGGATATTTTAAAGGAGCCTGGACAACCTCTTAAGACTAAAAAATGTATAAAATCATACAAAAATGCGTATTTTTAAAAGAAATCAAGAGAGTTTTAAGACTCTCATACATTTTAACTTAAAAATGAGTACATTATATAGACCAAATCTATCAAAAATAGGATATTTTTTCAAAATACCCTGTTTTTAAAGGGTGGGGTTGAGACCCGCCCATTTATTTAATAGATAAAACTCAAAATTTTTAACTAAACATTTTTTATAAAATTAAAAAGAATTATGAAAGTATGAAAAAAAGACGACCTGAATGAAATGAATTTAAAATTACAAAACATATGTTTAATCAAAAAAGAGATGATAATTTTGTACATTATAGTGGGGGGTGACGCACCCCCACTGAATTATTGAGATTTTAATTAAAAATGCATGAAAAAAGAGGATGATTAAGCTTTCTCTAATTCATATTCGTATTTATCATCAATCATACCCGAATACTTAAATATATATCTTCCTTTATTGATTTTATTTATTGATTCATTAGAAAGTTTTCCATGTTTATTCGCAAGGTAATACTCTTTTTCTTCAACTTCCACATCTAAATTTACGATTACTGAATCTCCATATTTAGTATTATTTTTTCTCAATGATATCAGATCATATTTCCCAGGATTTAAATCATATAATTTAAACGTTTTAGGATAACATCTAAGTCTATTGAACTCTTCCATTTATTAGTAAACATATTTATAAATACAAATCCACCTGAGAAATCTAATCATAATAGAATAAGTTCTTTGAAATAACATATAAAACTCCTAATCCATTCAATTTAATATCTTCATTTTCTTCTTTTTCAATTAATACAGTCATCCTTTGAAAACTTTCTGATAATAGTTTATTAGTATGATCATATTTATCATACAATTCTTTACAAAGATAAGTCAAATAGTAAATTTCTTCAGAATTTGTAAAATTTAAAGCTCGAATATCACCTAAACACTCATCCATTTATTAGTAAACATTTTTATAAATATAAATCCATCCATTTTTCATAATCTGTAAAACCTCTTTCTTCCATCTCTTTTATGAATTTTTCTCTGTATTCTTCATCAGACTTTGACTCTCTAAATATTTTTTCAGCTATAATATTTTTTTGTTCATTATCAGAAATAGTAATAGAAACATCAGGATCAAATCCATTTAGCACATTAATTATTCTAGTTACTTTCCCTACAAAACATTTATCATCACCCTCTTTCAGTTCATCTTTTAACACTTTTATAATTTCGTTTTTATTCTCATTTTTTAAAATTCTATTAAACACAATAATTAATATCTCTCTAAATTTAATATTATGGTATTCTACCTCTAGTAAGTCTCTTTTAATTTCTATACCTAATGCTTTAATGCATTCATCTAAATCATATTTAATTTCTGTATTTAATAATTTTATGATAGTCTCTCTCAAAGATTTTTGAATGTATGTATTATGCACATTTTGAGAGTCTTTATATACATTATTATGACGTCTTCTTAAAATCGGGGGTAAATTTATTTTATCTTCATCATACCATACTTCATTTATTCTAGGTAAAAATATTAATTCATTTAAGGATGTAATATCATTTTTTCTACAATATAATACTTCTAAATTAGTTAAATTTTCTATTCCTTCAAGTGACGTTAATTTATTAACTCCACAATATAATTTTTCTAAATTAGTTAAATTTTCTATTCCTTCAAGTGACGTTAATTTATTTACACCACAATATAATACTTCTAAATTAGTTAAATTTTCTATTCCTTCAAGTGAAGTTAATTTATTTTCTCCACAATATAATACTTTTAAGTTCGTTAATTTTTTCATTCCTTCAAGGGATGTTAATTTATTTTTTCCACAATATAATTCTTTTAAATTAGTTAAATTTTCTATTTCTTCAAGTGACGTTAATTTATTTCCTCCACAATCTAATATTTCTAAATTTATTAAATTTTTTATTCCTTCAAGTGACGTTAATTTATTTCCTCCACAAAATAATTTTTCTAAATTTATTAAATTTTTATTCCTTCAAGTGACGTTAATTTATTTCCTCCACAAGATAATATTTCTAAATTTATTAAATTTTCTATACCTTCAAGTGATGTTAATTTATTTCCCTCACAATATAATTCTTTTAAATTAGTTAAATTTTCTATACCTTCAAGTGACGTTAATTTACTACTCATGATATATTCTATACCATCAAGATAATTTAATAAAAAAATAAATATCACTTCAGTAGGATTCTCTATATTTAAGAAAGATATAATTGTTTTATTTATACCATTATTATATATAACATTCATTTATTTAAAAACATATTTATAAAATATTTAATTTTCATTTTTTCCCAAAAGATAAACACATTCTTTCAACACTTTTTTAACTTCACAAATCTCTTCAATAAGTTTTTCTCTATAAGATTCTTCTTCATAATGACCAAACTTTTAATTTAATTCACTCATCTGTATAACTTGTATTTTTTTCCAATAAGCATTAAAAAAGTGATCAGGTAATAGATCAAATTTGTATTTAATCAAATAACAAAAATCTAATTTATCCGTAAATTCTTCTATAAAATTTTCACTAAATGTTTGATATCTAGCTATATACATCCAATTTAGATCATTTTTTAATTCTCTCATGGTATCTTCCGTAAGATTTTGAAACATTGATACTTTATATAAATCTAAATAATTAGAACATTTTATGATAAATTCGTTACTTAAAGTTTGATAATGAGAAATGTTTTCCAAATCTATTTTATCTTTACATTTTTCTATAAAATCTTCTGATAATTTTTTATATCTAGAAATTTTAGGCCAATCATCAGGTTGAGCAAATTCTTCAATAAAAGAATCAGACAGTGATGAATATTGAAAAATTAAATCCCAATTTACATGATCTTTAAGATTTCTAATTACATCTTCAGATAAATTATTTCTGGAAAATGCACTCCAATCGATATCCATTTATTGATGAATGTATTTTAGAAAGGGATTTTTTCAATATGCATATAAGGTTTTAAGGTGCTTGATTTACCATGGGTTTTTATCCATAATGTGATGATATCATCCCGTTTTCCATAAGCAAAACAGGTTACTGTATCTGTATGAGCTTCTAAAATTTCCTTACCATTGATTTCTAGTGATATATGTAGATCTTGACTTTTATCATATATATATTTACTTTCATATATAACTAAATATATGGAAATTTTCATATACACATCTGTAGTTAATCGCATCTCTTGATCCAGTAATTTAGAACTCATCATGTTGAAATTTGTTTTTTGAAATCCAAAATGGTTAAAAGTTTGAAAATCATCTTCTATGGTAACCCAGATATCTCTATTGTCTAAATATATTTTATTGACAACATCTTTATCATTTTCAGGTTCTGAAACATTCGTAATTATTTTATTTTTTGCATCAAATTTATCATTCTTTAATATTAATGAATTTTTTTCTAAATATCTTTTATTCACAGCATTTTTAGGTTCTATAGGATCTGCAACATTTCCTATTCTTTTTGCTTTTGCATCAAAAGCTTTTCCTTCTAAAGAATGTAAAGTTGTTTCATCTAATTCTTTTATTCTCTTGCCTGTTTCTTCAGTAAAGGATAAAAAATCCTTATCATATTTAGTTTCTATAAGATCTCTCAATTCAAAATGATTATTCTCTATTTTATTCAAAACGAAACTTTTAGTGGTTAAATCTAAATCATCTATAGGATTTTCACAATTTTTTAAAATTCTGTTTTCCATATCATAATTTCCATCATCCATTAATTTATAACCTATACCAGGAGGTCCAATAGGCCCTTCTTTCATTTGATCATCATAAGGTGGATAATAAGCACTCATTTATTATAACATTAATTTTATGATTTTAAACTCTTAACCATTGTTATAGTTTTATTTTTCAAATTTATAAAACATCTCTTTCTTTCTTTAAAAATAATATAAAACTTATATTCTGTTTGAGTATTCATTAATCTCTCCCAATTAAATTCAATATCTAAATTATTTAAATCGGAATAGTTTTTATGATTTGATAAGTCAAAATAAAAAATATTATACATATCTCCAAAATTATTCTTATTTATCAAACATCCTGTTTCTGTATTAATATCATTTAATCCTGCATGTAAAAGAGCTTCATACACTCTATTATAATCTTTATTGGTAAAATTCGTTTTGTAACGCATAAGAGGAGTTTGTTTATTACTAATCATCAACCAGCATTCAGTCATATCTATATTATCAAATATCATATTATTTTTTTCATAATTACCATCTCTTTCAACATACTGAGGTATAACATAGACACCTAAAATTTCATCGGAGGCTGTAGTTGCTGTGACAGATCCGCTATCGCTTTTATAGGGACCTACCATCTTAAATCTATATCGATCCCAATTTACCTCTATATCTTTATCAGATAGAAATGATTCCATAAACACGCTTTCTGCAGAATTTTAAAATTCTATATAAGGTAAATGCAAGGTTAAACCTTCAACTACTACCTTATAATTAACATTTCCTATATCAGTATATATCATATTCTTATTTTCATTTCCTTGAATTTCTATTTTCACTTCAAAACCAGAAATTACCTTTTCATATTCTCCAAAGAAATCGAATATATCTTTTAAAGGTGTCCATATTTTAATGACATTGCTATCTTTCGTTAGTTCCCATCTCTTTGTGTATCCTTCGTTATAATCCTTATTCATTTTCAAATTATTAAAAAATTCAGTTATTTTAGTAGTATCTTCTAAAGCAGGGGTCGCCAAACTTTTTAGCATAAGGGCCACACTGACTCCTCCATTAAGTCCCAAGGGCCAGAGTGCAAGGGCCCAAGGGCCAAGAGTGCAGAACATTTAAAAAGCAATGAGGATATCAATATTTCGTGATTGAGTCAAGTAATAAGGCAATGTGTATAATTTGCAATGAAACAATATCAGTCCTCAAAGAATACAATATAAAACATCATTATGAGACTAAACATTCTCAGAATTACTCCAAATTTACAGGAAGCCTACGGTTAGAAAAATATGAATCTTTGAAAAGCGGGTTGAAATCTCAGCAATTGTTGTTTAAGAAAGTAAATGCTGAACAAAAAGCAGCAACTCGTGCTAGTTTCCGCGTCGCTCATTCAATAGCGAAACATGGGAAACCATTTACTGACGGCAAATTAATTAAGGATTGCATGATTGCAGCAGAAGAAGAAATGTGTCCAGCAAATGCTGATTTATGTAAAAACACCAGTTTGTCAGTAAACACTGGCTCGAACAAATATGCAGAAAATATATTAACTCAATTATCTGACAAAAATCGAGACTTCGAGTGGTTCTCTTTGGCCTTGGATGAGTCAACAGATGTTTCAGATACTGCTCAGGTGTTACTTTTTATTCGAGGGATAGATAAAAATTATGAGGTGTATGAAGAGCTTGACCATAGCATTCACGACACGACCACTGGAGAAGATATTTTTAAAGGGGTTGAAAATGCTGTTCAGAAAACAATCTTCAATGGAAAAACTTGAAGTGTATCAGTACTGACGGTGGCAAAAACATGTGTGGAAAAAATAAAGGTGTCGTTGCTTTCGTATCGATGGCCGTAGAAAATGACGGTGGTTCAAAACCATTAATCGTACATTGCATCATTAATTAATAATCTGTGTGCGGAAAATGCTTGGATATGTCAGAAGTTTTAAAGCCAGCCATGCCAGCTGTTATATCAGATCACATGCTCAATCACGTCGTCAATTCCGCGAGTTTATTGAAGAGATTGGAGAAAATAACTTACCATATTATACTGCAGTAGCTGCAGTACTGGCTTAGCTGCGGAAAAGTTCTAACGCGATTTCTTGAGCTCCGAGCAATAATCGAAATTTTCTTGAATGAAAGGAATCGGCCTCTGGCTGAGTTACAAAATAATGAGTGGTTATGGAAGTTATCATTTTATACAGATGTAACTAAACATATGAATGACATTAATTTAAAATTTCAAGGAGAAGACCAGCTTCTGCTTTATTTATACACTCATATTAAGTCCTTTCGACAAAAAATTGTTTTGTTTCAATCTCAATTGAAGAAAAAATGTTTCAAGCATTTTAATACATGCCAAACATTCAGTCATCAAACTGAGACTCCATTTCCCGTAGATTTCGCAACTGAAGCTTTGGGTGCATTAAAAATAAATTTTGAGTCTCATATTTCAGATTTTGATGCAATTGCAAACGATATCAAGATCTTTCAAAATCCTTTTAACGCCGATATAGAAACTCTTGCCCCAGAACATCAAATGGAAATGATTAATTTGCAGTGTTGCGATATTTTTAAAGAAAAATATTTAAATTCATCATTGCAGGAATTTTATAAGAGTCTTCCACTCACACAGTTTGATCAAACAGTGTGAGAATATTGCATAAATTTGCTAGTGGCTTTTTTTCCGCTTTCGGCACTACTTATCTGTGTTGAAAAACAAAATGAAGTATACAAAAAATATTCACAGATCCAAATTAACTGATGAGCATTTAAAGTCGCTGCTGATAATTTTCACTAGTAAACTTGATCCACAACTGCAAACAATTGTCAGTGGAAAATTACAGCTACATAAATCTCATCATAATTATAATGTTTAATTTTATTATGTAAATTACCTATGTATGTCACTTATTGTAAGTTTTTAGGATAAATCTCATATCATTAATTACAGTTAAAATGTCCAATTTCAATATGTATGTCAGTTATTGTGTTTCTTAATGGGTCGTTAAATAAAAACATCTGATTATTATTTTGTATGATTTACTTACATTATAAATTTTACAATGTAATCAACATAAATTCTGACGGGCCGGATACCTGGCATGTCCGGCACGCTACCGCGGGCCGGATTGGTGGTGCTCGCGGGCCGGTGTTGGCCCGCGGGCCGTAGTTTGGAGACCCCTGTTCTAAAGTACCATCATATTTTAAATCTTTTCGGTCAGTTGAATCAGCTGTATCTAGATAAAAAAATTCATCTTGAGCTTGTGATGTTGTATAATCAGGAGTATAATGAGTTAATCTTAAAGCATGATTCATGATTGAAAAATTTAACTGTGTATTTGATTCAATTTCGGTATCTCCTATATGTAATTTTAAAGTTTTGATAAAATCTCCCCCATTTACCAGACTCACATTTTCATTTTCAATGGATGATTTATCATTTTTTGTAATTTTTAATTTTTGTTCAAGTTATCCTCTAGAATATAAAATTTTTGCTTTAGTATCATTAATATGAAAAACATAGGTGGCATTCTCATCTGAACTATGTTCTTTTGGGGGAATTTCTCTTAATTCATAACTTTTAATTTGATCATTATAATAATAATGAGTATCACTCTAATCATAAATCTTTTGCATTCATTTAGGAAGAATTTTTAAACACCTCCTTTCTTTTTCATTGAAAATATTCCATTTAATTTATTCCGTGCTTCAATAATAGGTTTAGTTTTCGCCTTTAAAAATCTTTGTATTTTTTTACTTTTTTTTATATAATCTATCTTTATTCATTTATTTAAGAAGAAAAAATAGGAATAAAATTAAATTCTACTGCTCCTTTATTTGAATCAATTAATTCACCTTTTTGATTAGTAATCCTCATTTTTATTCTTTCAACAGGATCCGTTTTAACAGGAAAATGTATCCAATTATTAAATTCTTTTGAAATTACACTACCTGGAGGATTTTTATTAGTGAAAGAATAAATGACTTCTGAATTATATTGATTTATTAAAGACCCCTTTACAACATCACAGTGAATATATATATTATCATTTCCATTGGATATATTAATTATATGTTCACCTTCTACTTCTGTTTCTTCATCATAACTTCCATATGTCGGTTTTAAAAAGCCTATAATTTTATGAAAGTTACTTTTTGTAAAATCAATTACCCAATCTTTTTTCAGTTTAATAGATATTCTTTGTCTTGCTTCAATAATACCAATTTTCATAGGTGGATCCTTACCAAATATTTTCATCGTATACTCATTTAAACCTCTTATAGCATAATTACCATTTGAGATAGTAATTGTTCTATCTGTGCCTAATGTATATATTCTAAATATGTTATTTCTATAACTCTCACTTATATTAAACCATGAAACTTCCATAGAAAACGACTGTAAAGCTAATTTTTTTAATTTAAGAGGTGTAATAAAATTTACAGTAAATTCCTCTGATTTCTCATGACCTTTAGATTTTAATACTATTATTTATACAGAACAAAATTTTCATTATAGTCACTAGGTTTTTGTGTAGGAAATGATTTGAGAACATTTTTAGGTGATTTACCATTATTCCTTTCTCTTATATATTTCATTCAAAATAAACCACATTTTACAGATGTAAGTTTCTGTAAAGAACTATCATTATGACCTATGTTTGGTTTTTTATTGGATGTAACAAGAAATGATTTAATATTTTTAGGAGTATAGTCCTTCTTCATATTGTCATATTCACCAAACGGATCAAAATATTCCACATATTTATATTTAGGGTCATTATAATAACAAACCCAATGAGTTCCGGGACCTGTTGATACATCTAAACTAATGATTCCATTTTCAAATTTTCCTATTGTTTTAGGTAATAAATCAGAGGTAAATGCACCTCTAAATCCTTTTTCATTTTTCATATTTTCTTCAATCATTTTGTTACTAATTCCCATGGTTGATATACTTCCTCTGCACTTTTTTTTCCCCAGATCCCTTTTTTTGTACAGCTGAACTAGCTAATCCAGATAAAGCACCTGTTGCTAATGCTGGAACTGCAAATTTAGCAGCGGTTATTAAAGAGGGTATAAAAGAGGGTATAGTGCTGCTAGAAATGGTAAAAATCCTCCATTTTTATCTAATTGCGTTTTACTGATAGTAATTCTTTTTCCATCATTAATATGATTAAATTGAGTTTTAGTTAAATGCATCTCATGATTAGGAGTTTTAGATTTATCTATTTGTAATGTTAGTTCTTCTTTATTTCTAAAAGCTGATTTAAGTTTATTTTTCTGACCTTCACTCAAATAAACTTTATTTTTTATCATTTATTAACAGAGAAATTATTTATGATATCGTTGTACATCATTATAAGTCATTTCTCTGTTTTTAATAACATATCTAACAATAAAACTACTTGATTATACAATTTCTTTGATTTACTACCATTACATATTGTTTCTGTTAAATTTGATAATACATCCAATCCTTTACCCACCTTCATATCTTCCCTCCTCGAATCAGATTTAATCTATACATATAAATTTCCGTATTTTCTTTATTTTTAATTTCTTCTATTTCGTTCTTTTTCTGATTTAATTCCTCCTCTGAAAAATTTTTACCCCTAGAAATTGTACTTTTTAAGTTGCCTCTTTTCTTTGATAATCCTTCTTTTAGATGTTTAGCTTTTAAAAACATCTCCTCTAATTTTCTTGATCGTTTAAAAATACTGAAGGTCTGTATAATTTTTCCTCTTTTAAATATTTTAAATTTAAATTTTGATCGATATCATAAGTAATAGATACTAATTCTTTCACAGCTTCAATAGGCTCTTCTATAAATGGAAATGAAATATTTTCTACAACATTTTGAACACTTTTTACAACCTCTTTATTTGATTTTTCATATTTTTCAATTTCTTGAGTGACTGGTTTATGAAATTCCTCTAAGGTTTTTTGAATATCTAATTTTTCTTTTAGTTGATCTTCACTATTCTTTATTATTTCTTTTTCTAATTTTACTAATTTAATTGCATCTTTTATTTGCTTTATAAACATGTGTTTTCGTTATGAAGGTACTAAAAAAGTTAACTCAGGTTGTATGTTAGGAGAATGGACAGATAAATTAGGAGAAGATAATTATATGACATCGTGGATTTCTGGGGCCAGCAAAGATTATGGCTATATTCTTAATGATGGATCTGTAAAAGGTAAAGTAAAAGGATTTAAGATGAGTTACGAGAGTGAAACTGGTCTCAGTTTCGATGAAAGAATGAAAACAATAACAGGTGAAACTGAACATATAGATGTAGAAATAAATCAGTTTCAAATACAGAAAGATAGAAATATTAAAGTGAATAAAACGAATAAAAGATACGTGTTTGGATATGATAAAAGAAGAATTTTAGATAATTTTGATACTGTACCATTTGGTTATTAATATTTCTATTTATTTAAAAAAATAGCAAAATGGCCCACCTGGACCAAGGGGGCGATCTGGAAGTCTGATTCCAACAGCTGTTTTAGAATTCTAGAACCAGAGTTCCAGATCATCCCTATGAACCAGGCCCACAGGCCTAGGAGAAGGACAATACAAACATATAACATACAAGACATAGAATCCACAAGATTCAACCCACCACTTACTATATTTCGGTGATTGCCACTCTTTTGGAACAACGACAAGAGCAACTGACGTCATTTTATGGCTCCGGTTCAATAAATCATCAACCCCGTATTGATTAACAACCTGGGAGAGGTCGGGATTTGAACCTGGGGCCTAGATGTTTATAGCCCCGTTCGCAACCTTTGAGCCATGGATACACGAAATATGTTGAACAATTCATTAATAGAACCTTTACATTGAAAACTAAAAACAATTTTAAACGAATCATTTTTCAAGCAGTATGCGAGAATACTTTAAAAGATCTATAGTTTTAATTTATCTGATCAAAAAATAGCGAAAATAATGTTTATAAAACGTTATAAATACTTTTAAAATGAGAAATATATACTATTCGTTTGATGCTGCCATCTAGCAAAAGAAATCTGCAACAAGTTAAATAAATATTATTTTCTCTTCACGCTACGTAATGAAGGACGTCGTTATCAAGACTACTCAAGGTTGAATACACTTCCTTTCGACTTTAATGATAAACAAATCAAAGTCGCTTTATTTTCGCTTCTTAAATGGAAGAGTTCTGAACGAATATGAATTAGAGAAAGCTTAATCATCCTCTTTTTTCATGCATTTTAAATTAAAATCTCTATAATTCAGTGGGGGTGCGTCACCTCCCACTATAATGTACAAAATTATCATCTCTTTTTTTATTAAACATATGTTTTGTAATTTTAAATTCATTTCATTCAGGTCGTCTTTTTTTCATACTTTCATAATTCTTTTTAATTTTATAAAAAATGTTTAGTTAAAAATTTTGAGTTTTATCTATTAAATAAATGGGGGGGGGGGGGTCTCTTAACCCCACCCTTTAAAAACAGGGTCTTTTGAAAAAATATCCTATTTTTGATAGATTTGGTCTCTATAATGAACTCATTTTTAAGTTAAAATGTATGAGAGTCTTAAAACTCTCTTGATTTTTTTAAAAATACGCATTTTTGTATGATTTTATACATTTTTTAGTCTTAAGAGGTTGTCCAGGTTCCTTTAAAATATTCAATTTTTGATAGATTTGGTCTCTATAATGTCACATTTTTTAAGTTAAAATGTATGAGAGTCTTAAAACTCTCTTGATTTTTTAAAAAATACGCATATTTGTATGATTTTATGCATTTTTAGTCGTAAGAGGTTGTCCAGGTTTTAAAAAAATGGAGGAAAGTGTCAATTTTTGATAGATTTGGTCTCTATAATGTTCATATAACTCATTTTTTAAGTTAAAATGTATGAAATTTTAGAGTCTTAAAATTCTCTTGATTCTGATTTTTTTTAAAAATACGCATATTTGTAAGATTTTATACATTTTTGCATGATTTTATGCATTTTTAGTCTTAAGAGGTTGTCCTGATTTTCAAAAAAAGTGGGAAAGAGTAGTGTATGGGTATTACTCTGGGTGCAAAATGACATAGTCACTTTGTCCCAGAGTCATACCCATACACTACTTTCCATTCATGAAAACGATACTTTGAGTAATACTTTTATATTTGAACGCCAATAGTCATTTATCTGCTGTAAGAATAACTTACTTCTCCGTTCATAACTCTTGGCGAGATTCTGGCGACGAATTTTGTGGAATGTCGCCAACTTGGCGATTTTTTTAAATGTTGCTAAATTAACGAAAAACTCGCTAAATGGATAAAAATGACGCTAAATCAAAGAAAATGACGACTCATTGACGAAATTTCAATATATTGGGAAAAGAAGAAATATCTACTATAAAAATAATCTATTTTTTTTACTGTAAAAGTAGTAAATTCATTGCATTATTTAAGGAAAGTCATGTGCTGCCCATATCAGATTTTTTATATATATCATATTTAAAAGAGTAATAATTGTTTGTATTCTTATATTTATTAATTAATTTGTACAAAAGAAAAGGAAATAATTGAGTCTTTCGAATGCTATAACTGGAAACAAGCACAAAATGAAACGCATTTTTTTTTCGACAATTATTAGATTTAAATTATTATTTTGTTATATTTTAACAGCATGATAAAACAGCTTTATATGAAGAATATTATGTCTCTGTTTAAATTTGGTATAGTTGTCTTTTTGTCCAAATCATTATGTTTACCGATTTTAAATAATTCATATATAGGTATTTTTCTGTAAACGGAAGTTTTACATGTCCCAGTTATTTTAATGTTTACTTGGGACTGATTTTGGACACTGATCAGTTTTACTATATTGTAGTTCATATTTGTCACCCATTAGCTATAAAACAATTTATATTTTTAATATTTAAAAATTTAGTTTTTGTTAAATGTCATCCGCCTGTGTGTCCCAGCAGCAAAAATAAAATCACAACTTTATTTACAAGCCATCATTTTCTAGTGTACTTTTAAATTTGATGTTTTATATTATATTAGATAATTTAAAACAAAACAGTAATAAAACAGCAGTATTTTAAATCGAATTTTTGCAACTGTCGATTAGCTTTTTGTCAATCATCTGTCTTTACATTTTAACACATTATTCTGCACATAGATGACAACATAGTATAATTGAAATATTATTATTTTCTATTAACGTCAATATTTACCATTTCAAGAGTTCAACTATGTTCTAACTATCATTGTGGGTAGGAAAATATTATAAAATTAAAGAATTTGGGGTAAGTATTTTATTCCTTGTCATTAACATGTCTTTAATTATTCTCATAATGAAAAATTATATAATTTTTTTTAACAAAATTGTGCGTCTAATTAGTGTAGGAAACTGAAAATCAAGTAAGGCTTAGATGTAAATAAAACCATTATACTCAGAAAGTAAAATCACATTATTTGTCATTCCCCTGTTGTTATTTGACTGTCTACTTGGTAGAAAAGTGAAGGTCAGTACAGCAGGTGAATTACATTTAAACTAGATTTTAATTCTGGTAGATAAAACAAATAAGAATCTAGTTCTAAATATAAGATTGTAATTGAAGTTTAACAAATTTTTGATTTCTCTAATATTAATATTGATAATATATATATATATATATATATATATATATATATATATATATATATGTATATATATATATATATATATATATATATATATTATATATATATGTATATATATTATATATATATATATATATATATATAAATTAACAAAGCAGTTGCTTATATTAAGCGTCATCTCCCTGCCATTCTGTCATTTACACTCAAGGACAATGAAGTTGCGCACCAAGAAGAAAATATGGTACAACCGCGAAATGATGTAAATAGCTAGAAGGCGGGCTGGTATGCAAATGATCCTTTTCTGGTGTGATTGCGCATGACCGTACACCCGTGAGTGGCACTGCAAGCATGAGCCAGCGGCCTTATAGACCGGCATGTAGTCGACGCCCTATCAATGCGAGAAGCTTCGCCCGACGCAAGCACGAGTACGGCGTGAAAAGTATGGTGGGTAGATGCCAGAAACGTCGATGTACGCAATTGACGGACTTCGAGAGAGGCCTGGTCATCGGGCTGAAAACCGCAGGGTGCTCAGCGGGCCGGATAGCCCGTCACTTGTATCGTTCGGAATATACCGTCCGACGGTGTTGGGAGCACTGGTCGCTGGACGCCACCCAGACACGGAGGACCTGCTATGGACGGACCAGGCATACCATAGAACAGTTGTTAAAATATGATTTTTCTTGGCTTGAATGCATTTGAAGATGGTGACGAAATCGTTTAATTCAGAAGTTTATTTTATTGTACAGAACTTTCTATGTTGTTGTTGTTGAGACCCAGACCGTCCGACCTACCAGAAAGGTGTAAGGTAACTGTATGGACGGCCGGGAAGTGCCACCCAATTTAGACCGGAACCCAGTGGGGGAGGCATCCACAGGGACCGTACCCTCCTTCCCCTACCACCAACCTCTCGGAAGGACTTACGGACCCACATGTTTAACGTGATCGTACTCCGCATGAACACGGCGGCATTTGTGGTAGCGTGCAAATCTAGCGCGCAAACCACGGGGATACCGCACCCGAGATGGCCAACAGCACGCGGTGTTCCGAGGTGGTCACCCACCAAGTACTAACCGCGCCCGATGCTGCTTGACTTCGGCGATCTAACGAGAACCGGTGTTTTCAGCACGGTACGGCCGTTGGCCCAGAACTTTCTATGTGTCATTGTTTTGGATTATAATCACTCGCATTAGTAAAACGTTCAATTTTCGATATATGAACATATCATCGGCAGTGGAAAAATAATTTTCAAATATATGTTCTGCAGTTTATTGTAAAATAATTGTCCACGATATTTCATGATGTTTCATGACGTTTTATCATACATCTAAAAAATCTAAAATCAACAATTTTTATGAAGTTTATAGCCATTTGCGGACAATATACATTCAAAATCACACCGTTTTACAAAGACAGATTTAGCACTATCGGTGTGTTGATCTGACCTTTGCATAAATTATGTGAATAAAATATGTTTTTGTTTAAATTCCTCTCAAAATATTTCTCTTTTTGATTTTTATAAGTTTTAAGTCATTTTCAGCATAATCAAAATATTAATTTATAGTAATAAAATTTTCTAGGGAGACATTTTATACCAAAATACAAGTTTTGTTTCCACGGGTAAAATGGATAAAAAAGGCGTATACTTTTAAATCCACACTAATAAACATTGGTGTAAGTATCACAAGTACTATATAGAGTCTCTTTAGTCCTTTTACATCCCTTAAAGTTTCGATTGAAGTGTTGTTCTTGATCTGCAAAGGTGAGACACTAACAGAGAAGCGATTACGAGCGTCAATTGACAAAGTTAGCAGCGCCTCTAACTGCGAATTAAAGAAGTTAGAATTCCTGTCTCAAAAACGAAGTAAGGTAGGCAAACATTTTCAAATCCAAAGTTGTAGAATGTTTTCTATTTAGTATGGTAAGACGCGTGGTTTGCGCATAACATGCATACAGACAATAAAAATGAGGTTAATGAAAAAATATAATTATTGTACTTCATCATTTTGCAATTTTTATACAATATTTATTGTTTACTACATTAAGGTAAGTTCTTAATAAATTAAAATTGGCTTGTTACACGTATTATTATTTTTCCATGCCTGTTCTTCAGAAGTAATGAAGGAGACATTTGCGTAATTATCGGTTTCCTTTGACTTCATATTTTATCGTTTGTACACATGTAATGCATAACCCGCATGTCTTTATATTCCGAATAGAGAACGCTCTACAACCTTTTAATTAAAACTTTCACATATCATGCTTTATTTTCGAGATAAGAGTTCTTAATTCTTCCATTCGCCGGTAGAGGCGCTGAAAACTTTCTTAATTGACAGTTCATAGTCGATGTACTATTAGTAGACCATTTCAATTGGAAGTTAAAGGGATACATATGGATTTAAGTGGGAAACTTGTATATTTCAAAATTGTACCAGGGAACTATTCTTAAGTTTAAATTAATTCTCAGTACGTTAATTACGGTACAAGCGGCCCTCGACTTTCGCTATTTCGCACATTTTTAAAAATTCATTTTTTAAAGCTTTTTGTCGATAATTCAAAAATCATTCGCTTCCATGCAGTCACTCCCACGGAGCGCCGTAGCTCGCGCTCACTCACACATTGCCGTCTAGAGTAGCGGACTTTTCGGAATCGTTGTGACGTCACTAGGGTTCCGAACCGCGGTGGTGGGGGCCTAATGTCTACAATGTATTAAACAGATTTAGTCCTGCGTTAGCAAGTGATAGCTACAGGGATAGCTGCTTTTAAACGATATTATATGAGAGCAATAATGAATCAGGCCATCAAGGCAACTGACAATGAAGGTGGGCCTACATTAAGAGATTTCTGAAAGAACTATAATATATGGAACGCAATATACAATATTAGAGACTAATGGACTGAACTAAAAGAGTCAACAAACAAAAGGTTCCTGGAAACAATTATGCCCACAAATGATGAGTGATTTTATAAATTCTGAAGAAACTGCGGAAACTATCACAGGTGAAATAGTTAGCCTAATGAATGAACTAAACTTGAACTTCAACAACGAAGATGTTAATGAGTTGATTGAATCTCATTCAGTACCTCTATCAAATGAATACTTAATTGGGCAACAAGAGTTAAATGAAATACACAATGAAAGTGAGGAAGAAGAAGCTGATAAAATCGTCTGGACTTTGACAAACAAAAATATGAATGAAGCCTTCATGCATCTTGACAAATTTTTGACTATCATGGAAGAATGTGATTCCAATAGAGAACGTATATCTCAAGTACGTAGGATGATTGAGAAAGAAACAGCATGTTATAGAACTCTTTATCAAGGAAAGAAGAAAAAGGGGGATATTCAACTAACTCTTGACAAGTTTATAAAGAAAACACCTGAAAGTACTTCAACAAGCCTCGCTAACTTAATTATGTATATTGATAAATAATTACTATTATTATTGATAAATAAATGTTTTAAAATGCAAATTTTGATGTTTTTTTTTACATCCCTCTACTTTCAAACATTCAACATTCGCACACATTTTCAGGACCCAATTATGTGCAAATGTCGAGGACCCCCTGTATATTATTTTATTACCAATAATATTGCTGAATGACTTTATCAATATATGCGTACATTTAACGATTTTTCGTCTGATGATTAGTTGGTAATTACAGTAAAATTCATCTTATAAAACGAATTGAAAAATAACTTTCTTTTTGAAATATGTAAAAATTATGAGTAGAATTTTGAATTTGTGTTTTAGGAATTTGATTTTAAGACTAAAAAACATTGGTTTCATACAGAAAAATGATGTTTTTAATTACTAAAAGCGTTGAGTAAATGTTCCACGTTGTTTGGAAGATACTTGATGTTTTTTCTTTGCGCCGACGTGGTTGTCGAGTGGTCAAGGCAAACGTTTCAGTAGCAATCGCTCGACCACCACGTTGTGGGTTCGAGCCCCACGTAAGGCATGGATGTTTGTGTTGTGGGCTCAATGTGATCCGCCCCCTCTGGTGCACCTGGGGTAACGTCAATGGACGGCTAAATGGTTCACACTCTGGCCGCTGTAATAAAGGCGAATGATGAAGGTCAAAGTGCCTGGCCATTTGAAAAAAAAAAGTTTTTCCTTTGCTTTAATTCTCGAGTTACGTAACGTGGAATATAAGTTTGCATTTTTCAACTTATATTCAACATTTCAATTTTGTAGTCAACGGTTCTCTATTCGATTATACTTCTACATCTTAGAAGGAATATAATTTATTACATGGAATTATAGTTGCATAGTTGCATCGTGTGATTGGTTAAATACTCAAGATAACGATTTATCAAAACCGGGATACGTGAAATAACCGTAATAACCTATTCACTGCAATAATCCATACTTCCCTATCCCTTTATGTTTGACAAGTAATACGTAAAAACGTTCTATCTTCATTTATTTCTTCTTGACTTTCTTGAATATCCTGGTAATATTTATGGGTTATCGCAGGTGAAGGCACATCTATCTATTCGGTATTTTGATAAAATATTATGGGTTTTTCCGTGGAACCTTCATTTATTTTATATGAGGGCAGACATCATAAAGATGCAGGTATTTTATGAACATGTGCTACATTTCGGTTATTTATTTGGGCGGACCTCTTATGCTAGAAGGGTCCCTAAGATGTTTATCCAGGAGATGTACTGGAGGAAATCCATTACATTAAAAGTAGGCATTTGTAAGATATATGGCAGTAAATGTGTTTGCGAATATTTTGTGTGGTATTTATGTATTAGATGTTTATTTTTTTCTGTTATGAATAATGCTAATTATAATTACTGTTATATGAACTGATTTCATGCTTTACAGCTTGAAAAGTAAGCGATGTTTTATTTGCATTAAAATTTGAATTATCGTTATTCAAGATTTCTTTTTAATTGTGTACTCTAAAAATGTTACCATCATGAAAATTATTCGTACACATTTTTTTAAACCAACAAGTGAATAATTGAACATATGAGCAATGCTCTTTTACTTTTTTACTCTTTGAAATCTCAACTTATCTTTTTGAATAATTTGCTCTTTATCTTGTGAAAAACGTTGCGTTTTATGAATTTGATATATTCAGATGTGTTTGGAGAGAAAACCAGTGAATAAAGATCGAAAACAGATCTTTTCACTTTCTCTGCAATACATGGTAATGTATAAGGGAAGTGTTGGAATCGTGTCGAAAATCGTAACTCGAATTTTCGACGGATCTATACATTTTGAGTACCATAGAACACGAAAAAACTATTTTTAGCGTAACGTCTGAGTGTGTGCGTGTGTGTGTGCATGTGTGTGTGTGTGTGTGCATGTGTGTGTGTGTGCGCCTCTATTTGTGTGTGTGTCGGTCTGTCTATGCAATGTATATTCACACTCAAAAACTAATGGACTAAGTTTTATAATATTTGGTAGGTCTAAAAAATTCGTATGTATCCATTCTAACTGAAAAACTCATTGACGAAATTTCACAAAATTTGCCAGATAAGTCAATTGTGGGTGGTTATCCGTGTGCTGATTAGATTTTGGTGTGATTAGGAAATAAAGAACTTGCATTTTGCTTTGCGAAATGGCTCGCAAAAATCGTCAAAATCTGAAACAAAAGACTACATATGGTTAAATATATAATTTAAATGCTTGATTTATACGTAATTTTTGACAACGAAAATAATAAGACCAACCAAATTACTTTATGACTAACTGTTCTCGAGATACTTTAGTTTTTCACATTTTCTAACGTCGCTTTTGAAAATACCTCCGTCTAGTCACTCAATGAAACTAAAAATTTAATTGAAACTGAAAATTTAGTGTAATTTTAAATTAGTTAGTGCAATTAAATTACTTTTAATGAATTATGAAAGAAAGAGAAAATAATTAATTTGATTCTGAAGGGAAAGTTATATGCTTCCCACATCAGAATTTTTAACCTTCCCTTTAGAATGTATAGGAAAAGTATTCCGATGGGTTGAAAATTCAAATTCGTGTTTTCGACGGAAGAGCACGTTTCAAGCATCTCTGAACTTGAATTGAACGTTCGTTGACCGAATGAAGTGTTTCGAATGTAATTTGGAACGATTATTACTATCATTGAAACTTCGTCTTGTTGATCTCACAAGATAATAATTTTGTCAAATAATTAATTTGAACACAAAGTCTATTGGTTCGATTCCGATTGAGAAATAGGGTGGAAAACGCGATTATATTAATGGACCTTCGCAACTGCATATTGCGCAATAAATTCATAAAGGAATCTTCATATGGTGGCAAGTGGTGGAAACAATTCATTTTTGACGAAACCATTAAGCATTTTTACTCTCTTTTGCATACTTATTTCGTACGAATTTTCAACAAATCGGAAGTGACCTTTTCAGAAACTTAAATGTAATATTTTAGTGAACTTCTCTGCTTGGAATTTGATTATGAATCTATAGAGCCAATCCTGATAAATAGATGTTTCAAGAGTTTATTTTTAAACTGAAAGTAGAAATCTTTACTGAACTCCTTATTCTCTTTCAAAGTCTGATGACGAATTCATATCAGTCATTATCTAAGCTATATCTATGGCGGATCCTGAGAAATAGGTGTTTCAAAGAAAAAGGTAAATTTATTTTTAATAGGAAATGACATCTGATATAGAAGTGTGATTCTTTAGTGAGTCCCTTTACTACCTTCAGAACTTCATGTTGCATCCATTCCAATCATTATATAATCTATATCTGTAGTTAATCCTGAGAAATAGATGTTTCAAGGAAAATATTTGATCCGGAAGTGAAAAAGAAACCCAAAAAGAAAATTCTTAGTGAAACATCTTACCTCCATCAGAATTTGATACTGCATATAGTATATCAGTTTTCATCTAAGCTCTATCTATAACCAATCTTGAGAAATAGATGTTTCAAGTGAAATAAAAAAAATTGAATTAAAATTCGAAAAATAACTGAAAGTGGAAATCTTTAGTGAACCACCCATTCTCTTCTAGAGTTTGATCCTGAATGGCAAACAGTCATCATCTGAGCTCTATTTATAGCAGATCTTTGGCAATAAATGTTTCAAGAAAATGTTAATTTTGGAAAAAGAAATAGCCTGACAAAATTTTTTCACAAATAATATTTAAATATTAATTTATATGAAAATTTAGATATGTCCATTGATTATTCATTATTCATATGGAAACAAAGTCGCATATTGTTTTGAGATTTTACATCACCATCAAAAGTAATTTTAAAGAATTTTTTAAAATATATGTCCCAGATCTGTTTCAAATCTAAAGAGAATGTTTTCAACATTGTCAACTTTGCACTGACTGTAAAGATAGCTTATTATATTAACACTTTTTCTGAAGGCGATCTTTATGTTAGAACCTTTCTTGAAAGTGTGTGTGTGTGTGTGTGAACTTCATCTTAATACTTCCCTTGAAAGTGGGCATACTCATTTTAACATCTTCCCTGTATGTGAATATTATGTTAAAATTTTCCATATTTTCGCCTTCTCTGAAAGAGTTTCATGTTGACTTCTATATATCGCGCACATTTTTTATATGTTTAACAACTTGTAGAAAACCTTGCTACCCTAACCTGGAATAGAAACATGGATCTTCGAACTGGCCAACTGGCGTTCAACCGTTAAGAACAAAATTGCTAGCCTTATTCTTGAAGTGGACTCTGCATTCATCACTCTCTAATGTCAGATAGGTGTGCAACTGACAACCTGAACTGACCACATGAAGTTACTTTTATATCAGGTTAGCCTCCTAATGCTAATTTTATCCACCAGATTAGCTTTCCTGTGTGGTCTTTATCCTCTCGATTTGAAATCGGCGCTCAATATTCCAGATTCCACTGAACCCATGCTAGTCGCACTAGGGACTTCGTACCTCCGCCATCTTTTCACTAAATTACGGGGTTGATTTGTTCGGGCACCATTGTAAAGAATCCTGTTGCCCCAACCGGGATTCGAATCCGGGATCTTCGAACTGGCCACCCGATGCCGTAACGTAGAACTACTGGGACGAAATTGCAAACTCTTATTGTCGAAGTGGACAAATCTTTTCAAGGATTGTTTGTTCTCGGTTTGTTTCTTTTAAAGGATAATTTATACATAAATTAAAGCATAAATTTTAAAACATAACATAACATGAAAATATAAATTATAAAACATTTTAAAACACAAATTATAAGACAAAAATTATACATACATCAACATTTTCTCCGTATCCACGTAAGTGTATCATTTATCGCAACTATACCTTCTCCCCTTTAAATGTAAAATCGCTCCCCGGAGAGAGGTATTGCTTAGGTTGGGAACCAATAAAGAAATCCACATAGAAGAATACAATAAGTTAGGAGTGAATTTTTTCACTGAATATATAGGTAACGGAGTTTTTTCATTTTCTGAGCAATGTTATGTTCTATGCCCTTAGTTGATCATACGTTCAAGAAACTCATTTGCACAATGAATTTATCCCTTGACTCGCATAAACCACACTTATACAAGACAGCGAGGAACACGAAAACTTTTTCTTACGGTCCTTGTTCTTAGTGGTGAAGAATACATATTCATCATCCATGCATTAATGTATGAGTTGGGTACAGAAGGTTGTTTTATTTTCGAGCATATTATCCGTTCTTCTAATAATAAGACAAGAATAAATGACTAGTAAGATAGAATAATCTGTTTATTTATGCGTAATTACATCACAAAATTTTCACTTATCCTTGCGTACTACTTCTGCCTTGGCAATTTCAAGTACTTTACATGTTAGAAAACATATTTTGCTAGATAAGAAATATAATCGAAGTTGTAGCATGCTTGAATATTACCTGTTATCGCGTTGAGGGGATGCATTGCGTTGAGGGGATGTATTGCGTTGAGGGGATGTATTGCGTTGAGGGGATGCATTGCGTTGAGGAGATGCATTGCGTTGAGGGTATACATTGCGTTGAGGGGATGATTCATGCATTCATATGGCAGTAGGTGTAATTTCTCTGGTACTATAGTAAATTATTTTCTCGTTAGGTGTCACAAATGTATCCTGAAAACTATATCAGTTTTTAATACATCATACGATAATAACATACCACATTTTTTATCAATAAATGAAAATGGCGTTTTTCCAGAAGGAAATAATTTTTATTTTAGAGCAATATTTTCTAGTCATGTTAATGAGAGTATTAATGAATTGTTTCTTTCTTGATACCATTCAACCTTTATATGCTGCTGTCAAATAAAGTATTTAGTTTGCGGTTACTTTCTGAATATCCCATTCAACTGTTATACGCCGCTGTCCAACACAGTATTCAGTTTTCAGTTTCGTTCTAAATACTATTCAACCTTTACATGAGGTTGTTCAACAAAGTATTTAGTCTTCGGTTACTTTCTGAATATTCCATTCAACATTTATATAATGTTGTCCAACAAAGTATTTAGTTTTTTGTTTCTTTCTGGATATCATTTAACATATAAATGCTGTTGTCCAGCAAAAGATTAATTTTCGGTAACTTTCTGAATACTCCATTCAAATTTTAAATGCTGTTGTCTAACGAGTATTTATTTTTCAGTGTCTTTCTGTATACTATATTCAACTTTTATACTTTGCTATATAAAAAGTATTTATTTTTCAGTTTTTATCGATATAAAAATAACAAATAAATGTTTTGCAGTGTAGAGATTTTTAACAGTCTTATAAGGTGTAGTTATTGCACATTTCTGTACATGAATGTACATGTTTGAATATTCCATGCAAATTTTAAATGATGTTGTCTAACGAGAATTTATTTTTCAGTGTCTTTCTGTATGCTATATTCAACTTTTATACGTTGCTGTATAACGAGTATTTATTTTTCAGTTTTTATCGATATAGAAATAACAAATAAATGTTTTGCAGTGTAGAGATCTTTAACAGTCTTATAAGGTGTAGTTATTGCACATTTCTGTACATGAATGTATATTTTTGAATATTCCATGCAAATTTTAAATGCTGTTGTCTAATGATTATTTATTTTTCAGTGTCTTTCTGTATGCTATATTCAACTTTTATACGTTGCCGTATAACGAGTATTTATTTTTCTGTTTTAATCGATATAGAAATAACAAATAAATGTTTTGCAGTGTAGAGATATTTAACAGTCTTATAAGGTGTAGTTATTGCACATTTCTGTACATGAATGTTTATTTTTGAATATTCCATGCAAATTTTAAATGCTGTTGTCTAATGATTATTTATTTTTCAGTGTCTTTCTGTATGCTATATTCAACTTTTATACGTTGCCGTATAACGAGTATTTATTTTTCCGTTTTTATCGATATAGAAATAACAAATAAATGTTTTGCAGTGTAGAGATTTTTAACAGTATTATAAGGTGTAGTTATTCACATTTCTGTACATGTTGTTTAAATATTTAAAACATAGAATCACACTGGTTGATTGCGCAGTATATTTTTTTACTGATTAAAGCGTATTTCTATGTTTCGTTCTAATACCTAAAGAAAACAGGTATAGGAAAATTATGTGATAACAATTGTTTGGAGGGCATTTTAAGCCCACGTTCTGCAAGTCAGGACAATGTCTTCTACTTAAAGAAGAACTGCAAGGCGGCAGGCAAAGAAACAATCGTATAAAGAAATCTGGATCACCAAAAGCGATAATTATTTAGTGGGTGCAATAGATATTGAAATCGATACCTCAAACCATAAATATACCAAACAATTGATATGTAGTTCTTTTAGTATTTTGAACGAACATTATTTGATTTTAGTCGTAGTTAACTTATATAGCTTTAAAAAAAGGTTGCTTTCATTATTTTTATTATAATCTTTTTATTTCCTATCCCATTCACTACTACTTTTAAAGCGATTTGATTGAAATATTTTCAAAAGAAAGTAAGTAATTAAATAAGAGTATACTAGTTTTCATGCGTTGTCTTAATATAAAGTTGAGAAATTATATTATCACCTAAGCAATGCATATTCTTTTCAATGTTTAGCATTGTTAACTAATTTACACAAGTGATTAATAGTTCTACTCACATAAACCACACGTTTATGTGACAAACAACAACACGTAAATTTTCCTTATGGTGCTTATTCCTCTAGTACCTATTACATATTTGTGTATAATACTTAATAATCATTTATGCATCAATGCATGAATTAATACTTAAGCTTGTTTTCTTGTAGAACGAGTTACTCTTTGTTCTATTTATATGATAAGAATGGAGAAATTCTAATCTATTTATTTATGCGTCTTGGACCCAAAATTTTGTTTATTACTGCTACCTATAACACTGTTTCAAGTGCTTAATCGTATTTTACTTTACCTAGAAAGAAAATATGTCGACAAATTATTTGCATATTTGTGTATTACTTGTAACTGTATTAAAGGAGATATATATGCATGATTCATGCATTAATAATGACGAGGCGTTTCTACATATGTCTAATTCTCTCTCGTACAGAAACATTTTATCACGTAAATTTGGGTTCTATTATGGAACTTGCCCGAAGCATTCTGTATTAACAGAATGTTGAGAAGATTTTTTTACACTTTTAAATTTTTGTACTTAAATGTACTTTTTCTACCTATGTATTTAATAATTTATGTTATATCGTACAAAATAACGTATAAAATGGATACTTCATAGTTAACATAAAACTAGCAGTTTCAATATACTATATTCATTTGACGACTTGGCGCATTTTAAAAAGACGCTAAGTCGCCAATATTTAAAAAAAAAATTCTGAAATATATTAAGAATAATTTTTATAGTGCAATAAGAGCTTTTTATTCATTTTATTCGAATTAATTTTATTCGAATTAGGAATCGACACTCAATCAGTTACAGAAGGCATTATACACAATATGGTTGTAGTCGAGTTTCTGAAATGTAGATTACAATTGTAGTAGAGCATTTTGTAATGAGTAGGAATCGACACACAATCAGTTACAGAAAGTATTTGATACTGGATCTCTCTATAAAAGCAGCATTTCATTCATAAATAATTTCCCATTCATGTCATTCATCACAATACTATAATAATTTATTTTATTTAAAAATTAAGACCATGGAGCTACAAGTAAGTAAACTCTATGTGTAAAACTTCATCGAAAAAATCGTCCTTCTCTTTGTAAAATCAATGAATATTTCCTTCATATCAGCTACGCAGGCTCCATGGACAAAATGAGTTTGTGTTCAAGAAATACAGCAATTCTAATACAACTCATTCTACATATTTTGCTGTTTACATTTTACATATGTTAAAATAGGCTTCGTTGTAGAAATAATCAAATTTGGATGAGCATTTAAACTCAAATATATTGTCATTGCGTTGTTTCAGTATGTGGATGCACAGAATTTATGCAAAAATAAAGGGATTTTAGGACGGATACAACACTCAATATGAATTAAAAAGAACTTTAAAAATCACGATTTGGAGACAAGAATGATGCCATATATTATTTTGAAGTGGGTCACGTGATATTTTCATATCATGGTCAAGTGATCGCTTGATGTAAGAGATATTACTATTATTTTAATTTTTATTTAAAAAACTATTGAATATATTTAGCTAATTTTTTTTTATATATTTTATGGAGCAATTTGAATATTACCTAAAAGTTTCGAAGCAATTTGTGAATTTTAAATTCGCTTAAAAAATGTTTGAAAAATTAGGTCCCATAGGGCTCAATGTATTTTATTTTTTCAACCCGGGTTCAATCCAAAACTAATTGGGTGATATTATTGATTTATATTCCCATAGGTCCTACAGACAGTCTGAAAAACATACTAAAATTTCATTTTGAAGAACTCATTTTTACGGCAGTTACCGTGCTAACGGACAGACAAACAGACAGACAGACAGAATGAACAAAGTCATAAACACTTTTTAACTTTGTTGTAAAGTGTTAAAAATTGAAACATTGTTATCTACCAAATTTATTTTAAAATGTGAAGCCTCTCTCATAAACAAAACAAGAAAGATCAATCATGCATAAGCATTGATTATGAAACACTTTCCAACTGAAATGTAATTTCATTTAAAAATTTCTAAAATGTGATTCATTCAGTGGTAATATCTTTTACATTATCACAGTACTACAGTAATTTATTATACTTAAATATTTAAAACTGTATCGAAATATAAATCATCTGATTCTTTATGCAAAATCAATGAATATTTCATTCATATAACTTGTATTCCAGACTCCAGAGCTAAATAATTTTGTGTGAAAAAAATTCAGCAATTCTTATGTAATTCATCTTACAATCGCTTGAGATATTTGCATTCTGCATATGTTAAAATTAGGCTTCCTTGAAGAAATAATAAAAGTTTAGGGATCATTTAAAATCACAACTATTGTAATTGCATAGGCACGGAATTTAGATACACAGATAATACACAGATAATATATATGTGTATGTGTATGTACTCAAAGTATTGGAATCGTGCCGAAGATCGGAACTCGAATTTTCAAAGTATCTACACGTTTTGGGACTTCTAGAACACGAAAAAACTACTTTTAGGAAGACGTCTGTGTGTGTAAGGGTGTATCTGTGTATGTTTCTGTGTGTCTGTGTGGATATTACATCCACTCTAATTGAAAAAACTAATGGACCGAATTTCATACAATTTGGTAGGTATGTTTTTTGTGGGAAATCCTGATGTTCATTAGATTATAGTACGATTCGTAATAAAAGAATCTGCCTTCTTTGCGAAATGGCCGCAGAAATTGCCTTTATCCACTCTAGCTAAAAACTAATGAACCAAATTTAACAAAATTTGGAGTATAATATTTCAATAACCTACAAGTGATTTATATACCAAATTTAACAAAATTTTGTATATAAATCATTTGTAGGTTATTCTACTACGATTCGGGAAAAAGGAACGGGCTATTTTTGCGAAATGGCCAGCAAAAATCGTTATATATAAAAATAAAAGACTACGTGTGCTCAATTATATCAATTAAATTCCTATTTTATATGTGATTTTTGACAACAAAAAGAATAAGACTAACCCCATTACTCTAGGACTAGCCGTTCTTGAGATATTCTAGTTTTTTCGCGTTTTCGCTACGCCACCTTTGACAATAAGTCCAGCTATCAAATGAGAACCAAATTTAAGTTTAACGTGTAAATTCAATGTCATTTAAAATACTTATGTTGTGCAGATAAACTCAAATTATCATTGAATAAATAAAGAGAACGAATATGAGTCTGCAGAGAAAGACATGTGCTGTCCACATCAGAATTTTTAACAATATTACACCAATGATTTATAGAAGTGAACGGGGATTATTTTCAGGCCATTTCGAAAAAAATGTATAATCTATATTTAAAGATCCATCAAATTTTTGTCGAATAAAATGTTCAACAAATTTAAGCTGTGTACCAAATTTTAACTCTCTAGGACGTAGGAAAGTGCATTTAAAATGCCATCAATTAAATTTATCATGAAGAGTTATATAAAATTTAAAAAAAATGAAAAATTGTTATCTACCAAATTTATCTTAAAATATGAAGCCACTCCCATATGCAAAACGTTTAAACAAATGGAGAGATATTTATTATATAATATCTCTCTCTTTTCTTTCTGGAAGATATCCCAAAGTCAGAATTTAATTGAATTTGTTTTTTCCCTATATTAAATAATTTTTTTAATTAAAAAACTACTTAACATATTTTACTGAATTTTTTTTTATATATTCTATGAGATAATGTGAATATTTCCTAAAAATTTCGAAGCAATTCGTGAATTTTAAATTTACTTAAAAAATGTTTGAAAAATTAGGTCCCATAGGGTTCAATGTATTTCATTTTTTCAACCCGGGTTCAATAAAAAACTAATTGGGTGATATTATTTATTTATATTCCCATAGGTCCTACAGACCGTCTGAACAACATACTAAAATTTCATTTTGATAAACTCATTTTTACGGCAGTTATCGTGCTAACGGACAGACAGACAGACAGAATGAACAAAGTCATAAACACTTTTCAACTTTGTTGTAAAGTGTTAATAATTAATGTCTTGGAAAGATATTAATTATATAATATATCTATTTTTTCTTTCTGGAGGATATCGTAAAAGTCAGAATTTAATTGAATTCGTTTTTCTCTGTATATTAAATAATTTTTAATTAAAAAACTACCTAATATATTTTACTGAAGTCTTTTTTATATATTTTATGGGATAGTGTGAATATTATGTAAAAATTTCGAAGCTATTTGAGAATTTTAAATGTACTTAAAAAATGTTTGAAAAATTAGGTCCCGTAGGGTTCAATGTATTTCATTTTTTCAACCCGGGTTCTATAAAAAACTAATTGGGTGATATGATTTATTTATATTCCCATATGTCCCACAGACCGTCTGAAAAGCATACTAAAATTTCATTTTGATAAAGTCATTTTTACGGCAGTTATCGTGCTAACGGACAGACAGACAGACAGAATGAACAAAGTCATAAACACTTTTCAACTATGTTGTAAAGTGTTAAAGACAGAATGAACAAAGTCATAAGCACTTTTCAACTATGTTGTAAAATGTTAAAAATGGTTATTGTTACAGTCAAAAAACGGCACAGGTCGATAATGACCATTTTCCTAAAGATGAAAAGATTAATGAGTTTGCTGAAAAAGAATAGATTAAGGAGTCAAATCTTGACGTCCAGAGATATGTTACACTTCCTCTCACGCTTTTATTGCAGCCAGATCATTTGGCAGTTAAATCTTGAACAGGAATTTCAGGATAAGGAGGTAATTTTCATGCCACATCCCACCCAAAAGTTAACTTTCCAAACTGAATTCGAACTGTAATAAAAAATAAAAAATTAATGTAGTAATAAGTAACTAAAAGATGGTTAAAATTACGTTAAATAAAAATATGAAAGTAGGAGTGATTAAAAATTTCAAAAGAATTACTAACGAAGAAATGCAAATCGTAGATACCGTATTTTCGAAAGAGGAAAATAAACCCAATATGCTTCAAGGTAGATTTCGGGGACCTTTTTGAGTAATAAAACTTGGAGAGAAAAATAATATGATCATTAGAAATAAATATAGCATGAAAGATAAACCAATTGAAATGCATGCTACCCAATGTTATATGGAACAAAATGTACAATGTGCGAACGAATTGACTGAAAAATATGACAAAGACAGTGAACTAAAGGAAATTCACTCCAATAAATGTCATTTGGAACAAAAGGTACAAAGTGAAAATAAATATAACGGTAACGGTGAAATAATTGAGAGTCAAAAAAAAAAATGTTACTCAGTACAGAATGTACAAATTGAAAATGTACAGAATGGGAATAAAAATATTCAGCATAGAAGTAAAGATAAGGGCATCCAAATTGTGCAAAATGAAAAAGTTGATAAGGATTGTGAAATTAATGATCATGAAAATATGCAAAATGAAATTGTTAAATTTCAAAAATTACATAATGCAAATGAAAATAAAATTCATGAGAATGAAAATATTCAGAATTCAAATGAGACTAAAATAATGGCTGTTACGGAAAATGAAAAAATTAATTTTCAAGAAATTCAAAATGCAAATAATCATTCTGAAAACAGTCAAAATTCAAATGAGAATGAAATAATGGATGTTATGACTAATGAAATGAATATGTTAATTTTAAGAAATTCAAAATGCAAATAATGATAATGAAACCATTCAAAATTCAATCGATAATAAAATAATGGATATTATGGAAAAATAAAAAAGTTAATTTTCAAGAAATTCAAATTGCAAATAATGCTAGTGAAACAAGTAAAAATTCAAATGAAAATAAAATAATGGGAAATAATCAAAATGATAATGAAATTAAGGCGGTTCGAAAAACAGCTTCAGAAGTAGATGAAAATCAAGGTAAATACAAGGAATATGTTATTCAAAGATTAAAGTTGCTAAATGAGATACAGATTCAAAACACAAAAGAGAATAAAAAAAATTCATGAACAAAATGAAAGAAAGCTAGATTCAAATTTTTTAATGAGATCAAAAATATTTAGGAATTCAAATTGTATGGATGATTGGTTCTAAAATAATTGTAAAATGAGAGAGAGATAAAAATAACAAGTCAATGAATTTCAGGGAAAATGATCTGGCAATGAATGAATTTGTAAAAAATGAAAAAGTGAATAATGGTATGAATTTCAAAAAATTAATAATGGTTGTAATTTTTTTTTTCAAAAATAAGATGATGTATATAAATAATGTTAAGTACAAAATGTTTTACATGTGATAAAAATTCAGTAAAAATATTTATGCAAATGATATGCAAAAATTAAAGGGAGAATAAAAAATGTTACATAATAAAGTAGATGAAGGGTATGTAGCCAAGTCGATGCACGGTCATTGTTGTTACAGTCTCATCCAGTCAAATTGCTTTATTTTCCAAGGTAAAGAATGCTCTCAATAAAAGTGGTGCAGCTTTGGTGAACACGGGAGTGAGTCTTGAGGCTTAAAAGTTGTAAGACATGATTAAGTAAAGTTAAAATATAGGAATGAGATGAAAATGAGAATCTTAAAAAATAGTCAATAACGGTATAAATTGTATGTCAAAAAATATATAAATTGCATAAATAATTGAGAATTTTAAACAATTTGAATTTAAAATGTTAATGCTATAAACAGTTAAGGTAGCTGTAAATCGCCCGTTGCAATGAAGCAATCGAGGACACGATATCTCGTGCAGGAATGTAAAATGTAATAATAAGCATTGAAAATTGCTAAAGTAAATAAGTGTTAGAGTAATATAAATTGTGTAAACAAATGAAATAACTAAATTTATCCTAAAGTGACAGGATAAAAGAAATAAATTTAGTTAAAATGAATAAATTCATAGAAGGTGTAAAAACAATTGAATAAAAAACTAATTGAAGAATTTTGAGTGCTAAATAAAGCATTTTCGTTGTTGATTTGCAACGCAAGGAAAGGTTACGGTAATCATGTGTATAAATAAATAAGGATATAAAAATAAAAGCTAAATATTGATGAGGAAAATTGTACGAAAATAAATATTGTAAATAAATAAGTAACTGGATAAATAAATTAAATTTAGTTAAAAATTTTGTTTAAATGAATAAATCATAAATTCATAAAAGTTGTGAAATAATTTGAAATAAAAAACTAATTGAAGACTATTGAGTGCTAAATAAAGCATTTTTGTTATTGATTTTACAACGCAAGGAAAGGTTACGAAAATCATGTGTATAAATAAATAATGATATGAAAATAAAATGTAAATGTTCATGTGTGAAAATTGTACGAAAATAAATATAAATATGACATAAATATGAAATGAATATAAATAAATATGAAAGGATAATAAATAATTTAGGTGTCAGAGAGGCATGTAAATAAAAAAATACAAGATGTCAACGATATCAATTGAGCAATTGTAAGCAAAGTTATACTACGTAAAAGTTTGGTAGTAATGTCATATAAATTGATGATTAGGTATTTGTAAATACGACGAAATATTGTGATAAAAAAGTATCTGAATAAGTTTGAAGAATGTTATGTAAATAAATAAAAATAAAAGATATAAATAAAATGTCATGTGTAGCAAAATATAAGTAAATAAATAATAATATGTATTGATAAACTGTAACAGCTAAAAAGCATGTTAGCAGTAGTTACTTAAATGTCAAGTTTTGAAAGTTTAAAAAAAATAAAATAAATAAATCTTATAAATAATGTAGGTAAGGTTGAGTAAATACTAAATCTGCGGTTAAGAAAAAAAAATGTTTTAAAATCGTAGGGTATATGTGAAAAAAGACATAGGTAAATAAATTGCGAAGTTTGTTTACACGGTGTGAATCTAATTGCCAAATGATTGAACGACTAACGCAATATAACTCTACTCTTCAATAAGCGAAGTAATAGTAATAATATGTGGATACAGGAGAAGATTTACTCAACTTGTTAGCACATTTTCAAAACGTAAACAAATCACAAAGCAAAGGTGGCAATAAATTTAACTGAAGTATTACATTCAAGGATAGTGGTTAGAGAATTTTTTTATAATAAGTAAAATAATGCAAGGAATTCATTCTAAATAAGTTAAAAAAAATTTAAACAAAAATTAAATTTCAGAATTATTTTTTTAAAAGAAGTTGAAAATTTAAATTCATGAAAGTGTTAAGGAATGAGTTTCAAATTTCAAAAATTGTAAAACTATTTTAAATTTATGCAAGTCATAAAGAAGATATTTAAAAAAATGATAATAAGACAGAGTCTCAATAAGAAATTTAGGAGGATAATTAAAATGCAAAATATCATATAATGCAATAAAATGATTGATAAAAAGTTATTATGAAAGGACTAGATGATAAAATGTATGTTTCAAATCAAATATTAAGTGATAGCAAGGCACCTAAAGATAACTTTGATATTTACTATAAGTTAGCTAAAGGCACCACATTAATAAAAGTTTAAATAAGAGATTTCGTGAGGAACAATAATGCAATAGTAAGGCAAGAAATACCACGTGTAGCATGCAATAATAGGAAAATGATAGGCAAAATAAAAGCATAATGATAAAATAATGGGTAGGAAATGTATATTTAAAGTATGTTAAGTCAACGTTTATATGTACGTCGAATGAGATATTAAAAGTTTTACGATACTTGTTCAAGTAAAATCCTTTGTTAAGCGTATCCATCATCGAGTCGAGCAGGCCAACAACGCGTCTTCAAAAACTGACCGATCATTCTTCAAAGAGAGTTGAGTTGAGAGAAAGCTTATCGCGAAATCCGTCGATTAGCAGAAAAAAAACTATTTAAAAAGGAATCGATTGGGAGGGTCAGTCATTAACACTGGCCACCCTGCGTTCGAGAAGGCAGTGATTTTGAACACTTCCTGTTTATGAAGACTTTCACTCAGGAGAAGAAAATAACGTTGTCATTAGCAGATCTTTAACAGATCAATCATTCACTCCTGTCAATGAGAGAGGAGACGGTTGTTTGTTTACAATTATTCGGGTTTGGAAGACACTGTCAGGCAGAAAGATGTACCCTGAATTTCATTTTTTTATTATTATTTGTATCCTGAATTTTATTAATTATGTCTTAAATAATCTGAAGATAAATATTTTTTTTAAATCGGCTTCCAATCACTTTCCAGTCAAACACGTAAATCCCAAAATTGCATTTAAATATGATAAACCGCTAGGACGTTATATTTTCAATTATAATCAAAGAGCCAAATCAATAGATATTAATCAAAATTATGAACTGGATAAAGAGTCTTACTGCCACTGTTATTTAGATAAATACAAAGACTACGTAGGTAAACACCATAGGCATGCTATAACGGGAAATCTAAACATTATTAATTATGATGCACTGATGTTACTAGGTACTAAGTACAGTTTACATACTAAATTTAAACATAAATCAATTGGTAAAGATTTAATTCCTGACTTCAATAAATTTATCTATAAAATCAGCTACTAATATCAAATCCCTGTAGAAGCCTTCAAACCATGGAGCGTCTTAATAGAGCAACACTTATAGCACTATATATATATTCAGAAAATTAATAAATCATATAAACTTAATTCAATTAAAAATGATATTAAAGAAATGTTGCTGGGATGCCTGAAAAACTTTACTAGGAACATTGTATATACTTGTGTTCTTTTGTGTCCAAATATATCTGGATGTATATATATATATAGAATTTAAGTTTACATGCACAATATTTATGATTGATCTGAATTAAAAATATCTAATGTGCACAGCTGACTGTTAGCCAATTGTTTGGCGTCAAAATACAAACCATTACACAAAGTAATTTCTCTCGTAAATGGAAAGTAATAAGTCCACGCAAATGATGTTAAGACATTTATCGCATAACATTACATATGAAAATTGAACATATTTAATACATATTTAATATAGTTAACACATTTAAATACATATTTAATATAGTTAATAATTTGTTTCATTTTATGCGATATTTTTGATAAATTTATTTGAAAAAGCATTGCAATAACTCGAAAACAGTTCGTGCTAGCGTTCTAAATTAAATGTCAATCGTTTTCTGATGAAAAATTACATAAGAAGTGGTTATTTGCGTGACATTATTAAAAATTTTGATTTTTTGAGGATTTTTTAAAATTTCAATCGAAAATCTAGGGATCTCAGAACATTCGATTGCGTTTAACATCAGTAGGCTTGTAGCAGTCACGGATTCTAGTTTCTGAACAAAATTTAATTCAAAACGTCCCAGTAGTTCGTAAGATATCGTCTCCACAGACTAACGGACACACACTCATGCACTCAGACATAACCTCAAAAACGATCGATTCGAGCTCAGGGACGCTTGAAAGAAGCTCCTCCCTTGAAAACTGGAATTCGAATCTTATATTCGTTCCCGTCACAATATATATATATATATATGTGTGTGTGTGTGTGTGTGTGTGTGTGTATGTACTTCCTCAACCGTTAGTCACAGAGGTATACTTCCAAATGCAAAAACGTTTTAAAATCTATTATTTTAGAAATAGTTTAAATCAATAAATGCATTTCTGAAAGAAATACGAAATATAAATTTTTATACGGTACCCCGGTCCTACCAATTATATTTAGGAAAATCATTCTCATACACTTTCATGCAAAATAATAAAAAATCATCCTTTTAGGACCAAAAATCACCGAATTATGAAGCATCAAACTTTATGATGTAAGTCGCTTTTGCGCGCATAAAAGTGTCCTGTTTCAGGCAACCTTTAAGAGACCGTAAAATATTGAAATTCTATATTCAAAGTATTATGTTTCGATTGCATTTGCTGACATAATGTCGAAAATGAAGCAAAGCTTTTTATCGAATAGCAATTCGTTCAGAAGAGTATTATAGTCAGGGCTTGACTGAGATCTTCTGGGGGTCTTTCTAAGATCTTTATTGTAAATGAGGTAACACATTATCGTAAAAGTCGTTTAAGTCAATAAATGCATTTCTGTAAAAATTACAAAATTTAAATTTTTTACGGTAATAGACCAGTAATGAGACCAGTTGCAGCGCACCTGCAGATGAAAATAAAAAATTACGTACATTAAATCTGAAAAATAAATTGCTGCAAAAAGTAATGAAATTGTTGCGAAACATTTGTCTCTCCAATTATTTTATGTATAACCCCCATTCTTCAGCACAAAAAGTGCTCCAACTTTAAGCAGCTATAAGTCGGTCAATTTTGGTCGTAAAAGGATGATTTTTTTTATTTTGCATGAAATTCTATGAGGATGATTTTCCTAAATATAACAATAGGACCGGGGGACCGTATAAAAATTTATATTTTGTATTTCTTTCAGAAATGCATTTATTGATTTAAACTGTTTCTAAGATAATAGATTTTAAAATTTAAAACATTTTTGCAATTGGAAGTATATATCTGTGATTAACGGTTGATGAAATAGCCATTGGGCACCGATAGCACTGGACAGCCCGTATGTGTAAGTACCCTCCAGTCACACTTACTTAATTCAATCCATAATTTACATAATACTATAAAATATTATCCAATGGAATAAGGAAATCCATCTAAGAAATAGTTGTAATAACATTCGATATCTTATTTTAGTACCCAAGTTTCATAAATCCCCTGTAGTTTTTCGAACTATTACTAGTGGACATAATTCTTACATTACTAATGCTGGTAAATTATTATTAAAAATTTTAAATGAGGTATCCTTGTCAGATGATATCTCAAATAATTAAATAATTGTCATATTGTGAAAAACATTTTTGAATTAGTTATGAAATTAAAAACTCTTGCTAGTATTTATAGTATTTATACTTTTGATTTCAAAGATTTGTTCAATGGTATAGATATAGATGATCTGTATAGAACTATTTTAGAAATTTTTGAAAAATATAATATCACCCCAAAATGTTCAACTTTGTTTTTATGAAATTGTTTAATTTCACTCTCTATGAGAATATTCAACAAGGTGATACATTTTTAAGCAACAGTTTGGTATTCCACAAAGCCTCATCATTATTACCTAATCTGTATTTTTTCTTCTATGAAAATAACATTAATCCAGGATTGCATAATATACGCACATGTTTAGATATTTAAATGACATATTATGTGTATCTCATAATACTATTCCTATAGTATTTAACTTTTATCCTAAGTAATTTATAATTAAATGCAAGTAATAATGACTCTAATGTTGCAAACATTTTGAATTTAAATTTAGATTTACAAAATTGTAATCTGGCTATAAACTTATATGAAAAAAGACAAGATTTTAAATTTAATACATAAAAAATTCAACACTTTGACTCTTGTTTGCATATATAAGTCTTTATAAATATTATAATAAACCAGGTTCTTCGAGTTAATAAAATGTGAGATAAAGATTATAAATTAGCACATTTTATAGAATTATTGAGTACAGCGACTAATAATGCATATCCCCCCAAATTCGAAATTAAAATTATCAATTCAGTGTATTAACTTCCACTCGATAATATCCAAGAGACAACTTTCCCAATTATGGTGGCTAATAATATGGGGGGAAAAATCATATATATATATATAATTAAATAAAAATGAATAATAATAAAATAAACTAAAAAAATTAGAAAAATAATAAATTTGGAAAATAAAATACATTAAAATTAAGGTTTTGAATCTTATTTTCCCTAAAAATTGTAACTTTAAGCCAGTTTGATACTACGATTTGAGCGCCCTTATAATGGTGTTTAGTGGCAGTCTCGTTTATTCCTTTATTCTATGAATCACTTGCTTAGTAAGAATTTTCATGTATGCTTCATGTTCATAATTCTATTCTACTTATATGGGTAATTATCCTGTCTCCTGCTCCGACTCACTGGACGGGTCTGGGAAGGTCGCTGTTTATTCTGCCTCCTAGGTTGTATTTCGTCATGTTCATTCCGGTGCTGCTAGATAATTTTCATACTGTTGCGGCTATTTGCACTTACACGTGGTGAAAGTTGAAGGGTTCCTGCCTCATTGTAATAATAGATTTCATATTTTTTCTTATTTTCCGTTCTTCCTCTTTTGGTGCCTGTAATCTGGGTTTTGGCATTTATAGTAAAGTACTATTGCCAAATTTGAAACAGGCATTTGTTTGGGTTAACTAGAATTAAATACTCAGACCTGAAGGAGAATTAAATTTTGGTTAATCTTCGAATTTGGGCCGGTGCTATTCTTTTCAATTACAGGCATGGTGGCAGTGGTTTTGCTGTTCTGGTGATGTTAATATATCATGATTACTTGAATTGATTATCTTTATTATTACATTTTTCTAACATATATATATATATATATATATATATATATATATATATATATATATATATATACATATATATATATATATATATATATATATACATATATATATATATACATATATATATATATATATATATACATATATATATATATATATATATATATATATATATATATATATATTATATATATATATATATACATGTATATATATATATATATATATATATATATATATATATATATACATGTATATATATATATATATATATATATATATATATATATATATATATATATATATATATATATATATATATATATATATATATATATATATATATATATATATATATCAAGTAGAAATAGTTTATAGATATAATCTATCTATTTCTTCAGAAACATACATTTTTGTGTTTGCTTCTACAAAAAACTTGGACATGATTAGATTTTTGTAGTGGTTAACAATTCATGATTTAGGCTTAGAGCCTCGTCCACGTGTATGGCGTTTGTGCTTGATTTCGTTTGTTATACTTATTTCGATTCCATACCTTTGTATTATATATTTTTAATTGCCTTGCTGATTCGATATTTATTTTATTTATTTTTTTCCATTTGCTTGAGGATTAGTTGATTTTTACTTTTGTTTTGTAAGCCAGTTAGATAGTTGAATTTAGTTTAAGTTTTTCTTTTTTTGTTTCCATACCTTTTAATTTTGTTGATTTTCTGTAACTTGATAGCTTGTGTTTTGTATTTTTTATCCATTTGATTGATGATTTGCTGTATTATATTTTATTCTGTGGGTGTTTTAAAAAGTTAGGTTTATCGTGTTACATCTTCTTACTTTTCGTTCATTGAATTTTCAAACTTCTATTATATATATATATATATATATATATATATATATATATATATATATATATATATTAGAAATTTATAGAATAGTTTATAAGATGAAGAATATATATATATATATATATATTCTCCATCTTATAAACAAACTAGTTCCTATTCCGATTGCTTTGTCGCAGGTCGACAAATTTGGTAATGAGTAAAGAAGAAGCAAGTAAATATTTCATTTTTCATTTATTTTGAAGCAATAGGTGCAATAAATATTTTGTGTACGGATGTAGAAATAAATTGAGTAAATGTTTTCAAAAAGCATGTTTTTCTGATCAGATGCTGGCAATGTGGCGTTTTCGCAGTGTCAGTATCGAGTATTTTTGTGCTCCTATAAAGTATAATAAACTGTAAATATGCTTTCTGATAATTATAATAAACATTTTATGCCTTCTGCTGCACTGATATAAGCACTGATCACATGTTTATTCTCTGAAGATTGTGAGTTCCTGTGCTCAACATGTTTTGAAGAAACTCATTTGGCCAATGAATATTTCCCTTGACTTACATAGTAAACAACTTATCTTCATAACTACGAAGAACAAGGAAACTTCTTCTTACATAGCTTGTTCGTAATGTGATGAATACATTCAGCGCTCATGCATGAATGTATGATTTCGTACACAAGCATTGTTTATCTTTTGGAACAAATTAGCTGTTGTTCTATTAGCACTGCAAGAATGAATTACTAGCGATAAGGTAATCTGTTTATTTATACGTAATTACAGCACAATGTTTTCAGTATTACTGAGTAATTTTATCTTTTACAATATTTCTGGTGCATTACGCATTGGGAAATATGTCTTGTCCGGTAAGAAATATTGCTGGCGAAGTATTTTTATGTTCATATATTATCTGTCACCGAGTTAAGGAAATTGATATGCATAATTCATGCATTAATATACGAGTAGATTTATCTTCGCATGTCATACATTTTCACCAGTAGTTTGTTGTCATAACGCTGAATATATTTTAGATAATTTACGAGAAGAATTATGTTTATGAAAATATGAAATAAGCAGGACATGTCTTTCTCTATAGGCTCAAATACAGTTTTTTCTTTCTCTCTCTATGTATATGAATTTGAATTTTCTCGACTACAATAACACATAAAATGGATATAATCAAAATAGGGAACAACTGATTATCCATTACTACCATGGTTTCAGGCTGCATTGTCGCTCGTCAGAACAGTGCAGACGATGGGATCAGAGTTGTCAACATTTCGAGATACCTTATGCCTAGATTTAGACTGAATATTGGCTGGATTGCTAACTTTTACGGCTAGATTAGAATTTTGAGTTTCAATTTTAAAAATGAACACTATGTGGCTCCACAAGCATAAATGTAACGCTATCTAGTGTATCCCGATAAATATAAAATTCTTGACCAAAATTTTATCTTATCGAAATGAAATTTTATATCAACACTGCTATTCCAATTGAAATTTATTATTTTTCGGTTCTCGCATAATATAGAAATATGATGTTCATTACAGTTCTTACAATGCCATTTTAATATATTACAAGATAAACAAGGCAATTTACAGTGAAATTCAACTGAGAGTAAAAATTCGGACCCAGGTAAAAGAGAGCTGAGGTAAAGTCAGCAAAAATGTATAGGTATCGACTATTATTTTTTGTAGAATGGACATTCTACGTCTCACTGATGCACTTGTAATCAGTATAAAACTGTTATAATTTTAATTTTACATTGAAATATTAAATGGCATTAATCTTAACTAAGTGAATTAACTAGAAAGTTTTGGTCTAATAACGGTCACCTCACCAAAAATGCATTTCTTTCTCCATTAGAAGTGTAACTAATGCAGTTAGCAAGTAATTCACTATGCAGCATTTTTGCCCGAAAATCCTTTGTAATCTTACATCAGATCATTTGACCAAAGTTTAAATTTCTCACGGTCTTTCTATTTCTCATCGTTCATTTGGAAATATGTCATTTTAGTTCAACAAAGGGACTGAGGAGAGTTTTCAAACTTTAAGAACTATGAAAGAGAGTTTAAAATGTCATTTAAAACGCGTTTATGTTAGTTTTTCTTGTTATTTTAAGCCAGTTCTACAGCACTGATTGCTAACAACGTCCTCACCCCATTCAACAAAATTTATAAAATTTTACATCCAGCCATTATTCTTACGAAATAGGCACGATATAAATTGACATTGGGATTTTATTAAAAAGTTTCATCTATAGACTTTAAATTCTTTTTTTCATCATAAAAATAAGAACATTTGATATGGACAGCACATGACTTTCCTTATATAATGCAATATATTCCTTATATAATGCAATTTACTTCTTTAACGGTGAAAAAGTGATGAAAAGATCTACGGTACAGTGTTTGTAACGTTAAATTGTACATTTGGCGCGGTAAATTATACATCCGGATGACAATATCTAAAATTATTTTATACCCAATTAATTTATATTTTACGCAACTCTAAATGACCAATTATCAATATTGATAGCATCCTCAATAAACAATATAGTCCATATATTTAAATATGTTAATAGTAAATTCATCAATTAGGCATCATTTTCATTAACTTGACGTCATTTTTGCAATTTTGATGATATTTTCGTCAATGTCGGATCAAATATCACCAAGTTGGCGATATTCAGAAGATCATTTCTTATATAGTAAAAGGTATGCCCATCATATGACGGAATTAAAAATTTGCAAAATATTGCATCCTATTTGGAGACATTTTTATCAATTTGATCACATTTTCATCAATTTATCAACAGTTTTGTCAATTTGGCAATATTTGATCTCTGGTGACAATCGTCTGGTGACTATGTTCGATAAACAGCGATACCGGACAACAGTGATGTTTAAAATGTTCCTCCGGGATGGAATGCGGAGTGATCTAGACGTCTGGTGATGATCTTTGATAATCAGCAATACCGGACAACAATGATGTATGAATTATATTTCTTTCATGCCAAAATTTACTAAATGTATTTGTGTATTTTATATGCATTTTAACAATTTTTCCAAGGTCAACGCTGTGGTGCTTGGCCCGACGCGTTCTCCATTGACGAATCAGTGCTTGGTTTTAGCTGCAGCTAGGGTCTTGAAATTTTTATGGATAAATTTCTCAAATAATGATTTGGTCAACCATAAAATGACTAAATTGGCAACTGTGGGAGGAATGATAAGTGAGCACAAAATTTATCTGGTAGATATATTGTAAGTATATGGACTATATTGATCATTGAGGATGCTATCAATATCGATAATTGTTAATTTAGAGTTGCATGATATATAAGTGTACCGGGTACGAAATAGTTTTACATGCTGTCATCCGAAAAAGTGCCGAATGTACAGTTCAACGTTGCAAATATTGTGCCGTGGTTCTCTTCATCACTTTTTCTACTATGAAAGTAGTAAATTCGTTGCATTATATAAGGGAAGTCAGGTGCTGCCCACATCGGATATTTTCAAATTTTATTTTCTCTCTTCAACAGACCAACATGAGGATTATATGGTAATATGTTAGGCAGTATCATAAACAACATCCACACCTCCCATGATCCTCTCCTTACATTGATAGATGACACGACATGTTTTTCGTAACCATCTTCTGCCCACATTCCCTTTATCTTCTATTGTAGACACCTTTATTATTAGACACTTTTATTGCTTTATTCTATTTCATGTCTAACATTCGAAACACTAAATATCTATGAACGTTGTATTATTATTTTAATAAAACCTTTTTCAAAACAATATTTCCTTTGAAACCTCTGAATAGCATATTAATTTGGGTATACAAAGCCATTTTTGCATTAATCGTGTTTTTCGGTTTTACGTGCATGCCCCAGCATTAATTATCACGGATAATCGAAAGTTCAGTATATATTGTTTCCCATTTCTCCAAATATAATTTCTCCGAACTTCAATTGGTTTCGATGGGTGCTTTGGGGGGGGGGGGGGGTATGATACCCATGACGCCCTTCTTTGGAAATGCCACTGATATTCGTTATATATATATATATATATATATATATATATATATATAAAAGTTATTAAAGTAATATATATTTCCAAAAATTAGATGATTGCACACATAATCCACTTGACTGATTTGTTACAAAATTATATACATATTTTTAAAGAATTAATAATATATTTTAAAGAAAAATATTCTAGCAAATATATATTTTATTATCACTCTTGTAGTGATTGTGGTATGAATAAATTGACTTGCTGCCAACTTGTTTTTTTTCAAAGAATTAAGACCATTGCTTAAAAGAAAAGCATGCAAACAAAAATACATTTTGCTTCGCTGACTGTGATATGAATGGACTGGCATGTTACTAAATTATTTATTTTTAAAAGAATTAAGAAATTTTTAATTTATTGTTCAAAATATAAAGAACATTTTAAAAAGAAGAACATGTCAATAAAAATATTCATTTCACTCTAGTACTAATTATGATATAAATGGACTCATCTGTTCCCAACTTATTTCCCAACAGTTGCCTATTTAGTTATATTTCAAATAATTAAAATCATCTTTTAAAATAAAAATATGAAAGCAAAAAATACATTTCTTTTCATTCTCGTACGGATTGTGGTATGAATAGACTGAACTGCTGTCAATTGTAGTTATATTTCAAGGAATTAAGAACATTTTTTAAAATATAACCATGGAGGCAAAAATTTCATTTCTTTTCATTCCCTCAGTTATTGTAGTATGAATGGACTGACTTTGCCACCTTATTCAATTTTCAAAGAATTAAGAACATTTTTAAAAGAAAAACATGCAAGCATAAATACATTTATTTTCATTTTGGCAGTGAGTGTGGCTTGAATGGACTTACCTGTTATCAACTAATTTATTTTTCAAAGAATTAAGAGCATTTTAAAAAAGGAAAAGGTGCAAGGAAAAACACATTTTTTACCCGCGTACTGATTGTGATATGAATGAGTGGAAAAAATATAAAATATCAATCTATCAGAAAGTCGAGCGGAGGTTACCACTCTTGATATTTTTAAATGTATATTAAACCCGAAGCACTAAGGCATCCTGCAATCCAAAATGTTATATTAAGGAAGAAAATCCAGTCCAAGAATATTGATATCTGGCAAACTTCTTTTTCATAAATATTGAATTCTTCTTCAAATCTCCTCAACTCATCAATTATGAACCTCCCTGGATGCTCAGCGTAAAAATCTATTAAAGGATAATGTCACGTTTTAGTTTCCGCGGCTTCTATGGCGAAGGAAATCAAAGTTTACCCCAAAAGTTTTCTTTCAGCTTCATCGGTATGGCAGAAAAACAATTTATTTAACTATCAGTTTTAGTGGATTTTCAGGGTTTTTTTCCTTCCTTAGTTTTATAAAGTAGGAAGAATCTTATTCATAATGCATTTGATGGTAACAACTAAACATCATCATCTTTGTTAAGGTACATATAATACCACTTGAAATGGAATGAAGTGGTGAGAATTTCAGAAGTTTTTTTCCACAGAAGTCACAACATTTATTATTTTCCCTACAATATATAATAATGAATAAATATTTTATTGGAACGAGATTGAAATTAGGAATTTCAGTTTTCTATGGATTTTATTTTTGGCAGTACACAAGGGTATTTATTAATCGACTATTTTTTATATGATTGATTTTTTGATGTATAGAGCGGTCTGTCTCTTTATGCAATGCATTTATCCATTCTAGATCAGAAATAATTCGAAAAAACTCATGAAATTTTGTAGATAAACTGAATTTTGTTTGTTCTGGTGGTATGTAGATTTTAGTATGATTCAGATGAATGAAACTGGCCTTCATTTTGAATCATCCAACAAAAATCGAGAAAATGGGTAAAAAGGGAATAAACATCCCTAAATTTCTTAATAATATTTATGTTTCATACGCATTTGTATTGAAAAAGAGAATTAAAACACCTTATTATTCTATGATAAAACATTCTAGATAGATCGTTTGAGTGACAAGCTTGGCGATTGTGCTGTTTGAAAATTCTCAACAATCATCAAATAGAAAAAAGTGAACTGTAAATTTAATGTAATTTCAAATAAATATCAAATACTCATTTCACTACTTATTTTATGCAATCAATACCAAATTTATGTATGCAGAAAAAGAAATAAGGAAAAATAACTTTTAAGAAAAGGCACTTGCTGCCCATGTCAAATATTTCACAACTGATTAAAGAATAGCCGATTTCATTAGATTGGACATTTTTATTCCAATTGGCGCTCTTTCTGGGACGTAAATCGCACTTCTAAATTAAGCAATCAGAGTTCCCCCATATTTGAGATTAAATTTTTGACTTTAAATTTGAGATTTACGGCTTTTGGCCTTAACAAACACACCTACTTTTCTCTTTGTCAATCTATTTCCATCCGTAACTTTTTACCACGCAATTTCTATTTTATATTCCGTACATTTTAACCTGTGCAATTTCTATTTCATTGGGGGCATAGCAAATACTGGAAGCCATATTATAATAACGTCCAACATTTTCGACTTGGTCAAGGCTACTAACTGGGGCTACTACGTGTAGGGATTTGTGCAGACTATTTTTTATTACTTCTAAAACATTATTCTTTGAAAAAGAAATAGTAACAAGAAAAAATAAAATAAAAAATACATAAATTAGTCGGTTGAAAATCAATTTTGACGACACATTTTATATGATGGAGTTTATTAAACAAATCTGAACTAGACTACAACTGTCGTTACAATTTCGGTTCAATATCAATATATTCGGTTCTGTAGTAACTCGTCCATAGACTTTGACTAAAGAGTTACACTGTCTTTTCATTTGGCATATATTGGTAGAACGATATCTAGAAGAATAACCCCAAAACCACCATTCTATGGTCTACCCTCTTCCTTATCCGAGATCCTGATTATTATATGATTCATCTCATTGATGGCAATTGAATTTGGCGTTTGTGTTTTTATCAGACATTTTTTGAAGCATATATTTCACAAAATCTAATCAATTCCGGTCAATCAATTCAGTTTCGTTTTTCTTTTTCATTTCCAGTTCAAAACTTTTTTTTTCCAATGGCCAGGCATATGAAATTCATCAATTCACCTATACACAGGCCAGAACCTTGAACCTGTTAGCCGTTACATGACGTTGTCCCAGCGTACCAGTTGGGGTCGGGACACATCGCCCGCAACAACACAACATCCATGCCTGAAGGTGGGACTCGAACCCACAACCCGGCAGCCGAACGATCGCTAGGAAACGCTTGCCTTGATCGTTCGACCACCGCGTCGGCCTGGTTCAAAACTTTTAACATATATTTTTCCAGATTATTTATAAATAGAGCTTAGATGATTTACGGATACGGATTCAGCATCAAATTCTAGAGGTGGTTTACTAAGAATTTTCATTTTCTATTCCTTTTCCACTTCCGTTTGAAAAAAATGTTTCTGAAACATTTTTTCTCAAGATTGGTTGTAGATATAGCTTAGATAACGACTAATATGTATTTAGCATTAAATTTTGGAGGTAGCAAAACGACGCACTGAGGATTTCCACTCCCAGTTCTGGTTCCATGTAGATGCTTCCCCCACTGGGTTACGGTCAAAATTGGGTGGCACTTCCCGGCCGTCCAAACAGTTACCTTACACCTTTCTGGTAGGTAGGACGGTCTGGGTCTCAACAACAACAACAACAACTCCTCGTTCTGGAGAAGCCACTTTCGATTAAAAAATTTACATTTTCATTGAAACATATATTTTTCAGGATCGGCGATTGAAAGGGCGCAGATGACAACCGGTATGGATTCAGCATCAAATTTTAGAGGGATTAGAAATTCACTAAGGATCTCCACTTCAGGTGTTTTCAACTTTGGTTCAAAAATTTTCATTGAAATTTCTATTCTTGAGGATTGGATGCAGATAGAGCTTAGATGATGATTAATATGAATTCAGCATCAAATTTTGAAAGGAGTGGGGTAATTTACTAAGGATTTCTACTTCCGTTTATTCTCAATTCCGGTTTAAAAATGTTATTTTCCTTCAAACATATATTTCTCATAATCGGCTATATATAGAGATCAGAAGATGATTGGTATATATTTAGCATCAGGTTTTTAAAAGGGCTAAGGTTTCCAATTTCCTGTTTTTCTACTTCCGGTTCAAATATTTTCCATAAAACATCTATTTCTCTTCAAAATCGGCTTTAGACAGAGCTCAGATTACGACTGATATGGATCCAGTATAAAATATTAGTAGGAGTAGGAGTCGTATTAATTATTTACACTTACAATCTCAGGGATAACAGAGATAACCGTTTTGATTAAAAAAAATATTTTTTTTACAGCACCTATTTCTCAAGATCGGCTCCAAATAGAGCTTAGATGATGGCAGATATGAATGCAACATTGACTTCAGAGGTGGTTTAAGGGCTCACTAAGGATTTCCACATTCGCTTCTGGAGATGTCATTTTTGGTTTTTCCGAAAATTCGTCTGAATGCACGAAGTAAGTGTGAAAAACCCAGGCCACACGACAGACCCGAAGGCTTACTGTAGCTAAATGTGTGGCCGGGCACGAAATAATTGTGAAAAAAGAGTATAAAAATTCTTAATAGTTCTGTAGAAAATGAAGTGCCCCATCTCTTGTCACCATATGAAGGATCTTTCATAAATTTCTTTTACACCATGGATTTGTAAAACGTTAAAATGTAATTAATGGTTAATCCATTGAATTCATACAAAATTTGGTATGTCATCATATGATCATATGATTCAGACAACTGTTTAAAATGTATTTTATTTCACCTAACCTGCGTTCTGTAGCATACGCTTTAGATAGCTTAAAATAATTCTTTCAACAATACCTTTAAATTCATATATTACAAAACAATTGACAGCATTTAAGAACATTGCCAAAAATTTATGCAATAATGAATTTCACCTTATATTCTAATATATTTATCTTGCTGTGAATTAGATTGTTTTCCTTTTAATTCTACAATCCCATTACTTTCTTACGGTATCTTTTCCACTACTCCTCTTTCGTAACCTCTAACATCAATTAACTGACAAAGGCAATATCCAGGTTCAGAAACAAGATCAGGATGGAAAAGTAAGAAAACTTTCCCTGTGGTCCGTCTTGATTTAATTCCAGGATTTCTCTGTCCTGCAGAAAGATCGTATCAGGTAACCATGGCGACGGAGCCCCTCGGGGTTCCATGTTACGATTTTTTGAGACAACCCATTTCATCTGATATCAAGATCAAGAGCGAGCTACTTAGGTTGTAAAGTACATTAGATGAAAATGTAAAGTTCTAAGGTCAGAAAGATAAAAGTTATTAAAAGATAGAACATGAAAAAACTTGTTAAATCATCGTTCAAACTCCGATAAATAAGTTTTGGGGCAAAGCGAACGATTAGTCGGAAGCATAATGACGCAGAGTAAATAATAACCAATAGATGCAAGCATAAAACACAAAATAAACAATAACTAATTGGAAGCATTTGACAAAGTAAAAATATATCGAATAGTTTCATGCCTAAAACACAAATTAAACAATAATTATTTATAAGTATAAAACAAAGTAAATAATAACCATTAGTTGCAAGTTTAAAATACAAATAAAAAAATCTGATGTGGGCAACACATGACTTTCCTTATATAATGTAATGAATTTGCTACATTTGCAGTAAAAAAAAAAATTGTTTTTTCTTATAGTAGATACTAATATTCTATCCAAAATATTGAATTTTCGACAATTGGTCGTCATTTTCATTGATTTAGCGTCATTTTTATCCATTTGGCGAGATTTTCGGTAATTTCGCAACATTTCAAAAAGTCGCCAGGTTGGCGACATTTCGCCAAATTCGTCGCCAAAATCTCGCCAAGCGTTATGGACGAAGAAAAAAGTTATTTTTACAGCAGATGAATGACTATTGGCGTTCAAATGCAAAAGCATTACTCAAAGTATCGTTTTTCATGAATGGAACGAGCTAGATCCGCGAGAATGATGTCACAAATTTATTGCATGGTATTACATATGATAAGTGAACATTTTTCTCAATAGGCAATATTTTTTTTTTATTTTATATGATTTTTTGATATATTTTTTTAAAAATCTGTAATATCTCGAGAACGGTTTATGTTAGCGTTCTAAAATTTATGTCAATCGTTTTCTAATGGAAAATTACATAAGAAATGTTTATTTGCGTAACTTTATTAGAGGTTTTGATTTTTTGACGATTTTTTCAAAATTTCATTCGAAAATTTAGGCGGGTTCTGAACATTCGATTGCGTTTAAAAACAATAGGCTTCCAGTGTTTACGGATTGTGATTTTTGTACCAAATTTCGTTCGAATCGCTCCATTCGTTCGTCAGTTATCGTCTCCACAGTCTCACTGACACACACACATACTTTCACACACACACACACACACACATACACACACACACACAGACATCACTTCAAAAATGTTTGATTCGTGATCAGGGATGCTTGAAACGTGCTCTCCCGTCGAAAACTCGAATTCGAATTTTCGACCCCGTCACAATACTTTCCTTATACATTATGTATATAAGGAAAGTAAAAAGTTACTAATTGTAAGAATAAAAAGTAACTTATTGTAAAGTAAACAATAACCAATAATTGGATGCATGAAACACAAAATAAATTAACTGAAGTTTGGCTCAACTCGACTCTCTCATACCAGAATTCATTTTTTTTTTCAAATTTTACAAGAAAAACGTTGGCATCACTTGCCCCCCCGAGAGGGGGGGGGAAGTGATGTCAACATTTGACATATTAACGTCAAGAACAAAAACAATTGTTTCACGACTATTTTTCACAACATGGTTAACACTATAAAGTCTCGGGATAATTGAGCCATACATAAACCTTTTTATGCATGATTATGTCAAATTTTATCCTATGCTGTCATTTTAAAAAAATAATAAATTTCGAATACATTTTGAAGTTTTTATTCGAATTTTAAAAAAAAAATTCTATCTAGTTCTAGATTTTTTATAACAAAGCCAGATGTAAAATTCGTGAAAAGCCATTAATATTTGTGGCTGTTATCGTGTATACAAGAAATCGACGACAGACAGACAGACGGACATTACTCCAAACATAGCCAAAATGTGTTCAATAGGTCTTAAAACATATATTGGCATCAAAATATCGAAATCGAAAATTTTTGGGAAAACAATACTTCCTCAATGAGAGTATGACTCTGTATGAGACTCTGTATGAGAATGTAAAAATAACTTATTGCAAGTGTGGAACACCAGTCTGTATGCAAAAACTTCTTGAACACTTACACGAATTGATCTGCGTATTTCAACAAGCTTTCAAACTGTAAGGACTTCAGTGAACTTTTTCCCCTATTTCCTGCTCTTGGTTCACTTGTTATCCGGCGAGAAGTCTATAATATTTATTTTAGCTCGGCATTGAAGCTATGTTATTTATATTTTAGGTTCCCATGTTTTGGTTCATTTATCGTGCCGGTAATGATGCTGTACAAGAATTATGGAGCTTCTGAATAAAATAAAGTTTACTGTATCAAGTTTTAGAATTTACTATTTTCTTCTATAGTAGTAATTAAACGTAATGACGTATCAGGCTACCTCGAATCCCGAGGTGTAGGCTCTCGAGGTGTAAGATGAACAGAAACTCAACATTAGGTGAAAGCTTATGCTAGCCAGTTGAAGCAAGGACGCAATATCATCATGGAGGCAGATAAGATTTAATCTTCGTCTGCATTCCCATCAACCCCCAAACAGCCACAGAACAAAGTAAACAATAACAAAATGTGAGCAATTACCAACAGTTAAAAGCATAAAACACAAAATTAAGAATTGCTAGTTGCACGCATTACGCTTAAAATAAGCAATAGTTGGAAGGCTAAAATACAAATAAATTTTATTTAGGAGATAAAATATTTGTATTTTCATATGTTACTAACTGACAACATGTACTATCCCTGTAATATGCAATTTAATTTTCAGAAAAAATTGGTTACAGTTGAACACAATTGATGAAATATTGTTTTATAGACAATTCTTCTTATTATTAATATTCTTATGATAAAACTCTAAATCATCTAACGTATTTGATTCCTATATTATTTGATATTCTTCATCATTTAATCCACGTCAAATTCTTTATTAAATTTTCCAGTCACTGGGCATAGAACGTAAATGTAACGTTACTTCAAAACATCATAGACATCACTTCAAAAATGTTCGATCCGTGATCAGGGGTGCTTGAAACGTGCTCTCCCGTCGAAAACTCGAATTCGAATTTTCGACCCCGTCACAATACTTTCCTTATACATTATATATAAGGAAAGTGAAAATATCGCCGCTGAATGTATCGTATTTCAGACATGTTCAAATAAAATTGCATTTCAGTTGGAAAGTGTTTCATAATCAATTCTTTATGCGTGATTAATCTTTCTTGTTTATATATTTTCTTCTTTATTTACTACTAGTAGCATATCCGTTCTTCGTACGGAATATATAATATAAAGACACTTATAATTCGCAATCATGTGCAAATTCTGTTAAAATATTAAATTTATTGCTCCTAAAGTTTAAGAATATATGTTCTCACTATGAAAAATTATCTTAACGGGTAGATTTGAAGAATAAAAGATCCTGGCCCCTTTTGTAGGCAAATTTACAAAAAAAAAAGGAATTGAATTAATATATGCAACCCCGTACGACTTATATTGTGGCAGATTTGAAAATATGCCAATGTGTTAGTAGAAGATTACCCGTGTTACAATATGAGTCTCAAAAGTCTTTGCCAAAATAAAAGAGATGACGTAATAAATTGAAAATATCAATAATCCTCGTAATCTTTATACCAATAGGTCGTAATTGATTCCAATATATGCCAATATATATCAAAACATATGCCAATATACCTATACTACTTATATTCTCGTAGATTGGAAGATATACCCGTGTATTTGTAGAAGATTACTCGTACAACGTACAATATATGAGTTTAAACAATTTTTGTCATAATAAAACAATTGCATAATAACTTGAAAATATCAATAATCCCTGAATCAATAATCCCGAAAATATCAATAATAATAACGTTTAAACCTGAAGACCGTAATTGATATTATCCAGTCAAAAATGCTATAAGAAAAATCAAATCGTTATTTTCTAAAATATATTTTTATATCTATTTATTTATTATACAAATCGAAAAAATAATAATTAAAATGGACAGACAGATTTAATTTAATTGCGTTTCTGAGTAACATGATATAAGAAAAAATCTTCCTCATAAACTGCGAAATTAAATAACCATTTTGATTTCTTTATACTTTTTATTGTTCAGTAAAAGCGTGTGAAAAATAAACCATGGAAATAAATTTCCCATTTAAATCATGTTTCAAACAATTCATGTTTTCAGAAAGTGACTAATGAGCGCAAAAAATCTCCCATCAAACTCAGATAAAGTTTTAATTCACTTTCAAACGATTTTCAGGCTTTTCGTTTGGATAAACCACGGAGTTAGAGAGTAGAACTCGTAGGAAAAAGCTTCGTTTTTCATTAATATCTCAGCAACCCCTGGTCTTAGATACTCGAAACTTGGGTTAAATTTATGAGGGGCTATTTCAAGGCTATCCACAAGATTTCGTCAAATTCGGTTCAGCCGGTCTTCCGTGATGATAAGACAAAATTAAATTTCGTTTTTTACTAATATCTCGATAACCACTAATCGCAGAAACTCCGAATATGGATTAAATTTTAAGTGGGACTATTTCCAGACTACCCACAAAATTTTATCAAATTCGGTTCAACTGTTCTCTCGGGATGACGGGACAAACAGACATACAGACAGACAGATTTTCAATTTTATTTATATAGATACCAGCAATATGACCTTCAAGCTCATTACATAGAGATAATCGTTTAATAAAGTATTTTTACAACCGTCACGGAGTTTAAATTTTGTATAAATATTTATGACGATTTCTAAAATGTATTTATTAAAACCATTTTCAATGAAGAGATATATCAATGCTTGGTACTACATCCCCCTTAAATAAATCCCTAAAATAGCATGAATGGAAACTGAATGAGAATTCGATCCTTTTGATTTTAAAAAAAATTAAGACCAAATTATTGTTCACATTTAGCAATATGATTAAAATATACGATGATCTAAAACTTAACTTTATGTAATTCAGTATGTTTCTCTTTCTTTAAATTCCACAATCAAATTGTGATTTTAAAACATCCTTTGCATTACACTTTTCCGAAACCTCTGATATAAATGAACTGAATGCGATAATATCCCAGTCCAGAATCGAGGTCAGGACAGAACTATCAAAATAAAAAAAGCATATGGTCTGTCATGATTTTATTACATGTTTTCTTTGCTGTTTAGTGAAGTGAAGTCAGATTAGGTAACTATAACGACAGCGTTCTTCAGGAATTTAATGCTACTATTTTATGAGATATCCTACTTTAAGCTGAAAATGATCTTGAACAAGGTACTGTTAGCTGAACAAGGTACTTGAACAAGGTAAGTTTAAAAAGAATATCACGTGAAAATTCAGGTATGAACGTAGATGTTAAACAATTAAAAGGTAAATATCTCTCGTAAAGATACAACAATAGTTTTCTAGCATTGATTTTCTCTTGGTACCGTTTTTTATATTTTAATAGTAAAGACAATTGTAGGCCAAACATTTTGTCACCAATAACGATCTAAATTTTAATATAGTTAGTGCGTATTGATTTGTTTTACCTTTAAGTGCATAATCCAATTACGTTATTACCTTACCTTTTTATTCCATATGCTTTTCGCAACATATAAATTAACTGACATGAACAATATCTTGTCTAAGAATGAAATCTGGATAGAAACAGCAACGAAACTTTTCCCGTGGTCTGTTATTTTATTACAGGATTTTTTTCCCTGTAGCGGGGTCGGATCAGGTAACCATGACAACAAAATCCCTCAGGGTACCATATTACGATTTTATGAGACATCCCATTTAATCTGCGCTGAAAATCAAGATCAAGAACAAGGTACTTAAATTGGTAAAATACATTAGATGAAAAGTTGAAGTTCTGAGGTCAGCAAGATGCTGAAAGTGATTAAAAGGTGGAATATCAGCAACTTACAAAACACTAGCTCAAACTGTTGCAATTAAGAGCTCAGAATAAAATTCTTAGCTAAAGGGAAGAAACACCAACAACAACAAAAAATACCGGTGACAAATAGAGAAAATTACACAACACAATTCAGCATAGATTAAAAAATATTATTTGCGGTTGATTATGTTGTGTATTTTTCTTATACTTTATACAAAATATATTTTTTTATTTCTTAACAATACTTAATGCGTTTATAGGAAAGTATTGAAATAGTGTCTGTAATTGGAATTCGAGTTTTTAATGGATTTACACGTTTTTAATGAATTTGGCGCAACCTAGAATAAAATACCATTATTTTCAGTTTAATGTTCACCCAGTGTTCAATGTCTCTGTGTGTGTGGATGTCTATACGTATGTGCAGTTATGTATCCACTCTATTGCAAAAACTTACTATCTGATTTTTATAAATTTGTGAGTTATGCAAATCATGAATAATCGTAGTGTTGAATGTCAGATTGGGGCGTATAACTGCCAATCTAACTGAGCATCTCATGTTATTTTTACTTCAAATTAATTTCCTGATGCTATTTTTATTATCCAAGTTAGCTTCCTGTGTGGTCGTTGATCTCCCGATTTGAAATCAGCGCGTCATATCTCAAAGTCCACTGAATCTGTAATAATCGTACAAGGGTCACTTTCAGTTCTTCAACAGCTTTGCACTAACCTACAGGGTTGAATTATTAGGGCGCCATTGTAAAGAATTTTGCTGCTCCTAACGGAATCGAACCATAGATCTTCGCACTTGCCAGCCGACGCTCAACCGTTGAGCTACTGGGTTGAAATTGCAAGCTCTTATTGCCGAAGTAAATTATGCTAGTGTATGTATTTTAGCGTGTGTGTATGTATATTAACTGATGTATCTGTATGTTAGCGTGTGAGTATATATGTTAGTGTATGAGTATGTATGTTGGTATCTTTATGCATCTTAGTGTGTGTGTATGTATGTTAGTGCATATGTATATACATGTGAGTGTGCGAATGTATGTATGTTAGAATGCGTAATCGTGAGTCTGTGAATGTACGCCTAACGAATGCATTGAGCGTTTCGAGAAAAATTGGGCAGTATTAATCAAATCAGTAAATACTGGAACCCTATTTAATTTAAACGAGATCGAGAGTTCGAAAAATCCCTGCATCCCGATTTCCTAATGGAGTTTTGAAAAAATCGTTAATAATCAAGATGTTCAATAATGGCAAATAAATAATCATTCTACACATAATTTTTCAAGCCGAATAACACATACTTTAGAACGTTAGCAAGAGTCCACACATAATTCTTCAAAATGAATAACACAAACTTTAGAACGTTAGCAAGCGTCTACACGTACTTTTGTAAAACGAATAACACAAACTTTAGAACGTTATCAAGAGTCCACATATAATTTTTCAAAATGAATAACGCAAACTTTATAACGTTAGCAAGAGTTCACATATACTTTCTCAAAACGAATAACACAAACTGTAGAAAATTAGCAAGAGTCCAGACATAATTTTTCAAAACGAATAATACAAACTTTAGAACGTTATCAAGAGTTGACACAAAATTTTTCAAAACAAGTAACACAGACTTTAGAACGTTCGCAAGAGTCGTTATGGAGCACACTTTTTAAACAAATTGTACGCTTTTCAAGCAAATTAGACAAAAATTTCATGAATATAAAAAGTGGTCAGTATCATGAAATATGTTCACTTATTGTATGCAATATTATGCAAAAAAATTGTCAACATCATCTTCGTGGATCTAGCTCGTTCTATTCACGAGAAAATATGCTTTTTATAAAAGTTTCATATTTTGGCCTCAAAGAATTCGCAAATAGACATTTTTTACATGAGATATCAATTGAATGTCAATTGAATTTTGATGAGAATTTTGCACTTGAATGTCACTTGAGGATTTTGCATCATTCTCTTTGGAAAAATAAGTTGCCAAAAAAGTACAATTTCGATTTACATGGTGTTAATTCAGTGCTATAACCATTGTGCTGTGGACAAAGTAAAGTCATTGCATTATGTAAAGAAAGCCATGTGCTACCACATCGGATTTTATTTTTACTTTAATTCCATAATCTAATTTCTTCTTTAAACTTTCCTTTCCATTATATCTTTTCTGTGACCTATGATATAAATTAACTTTCAAAGACAATATTTATGTCTAGAAACAAAATCATGATTGAACTAGCAAAACAAAAATTTTCTTGCGGTCTTTCATGATTTACTTCCAGGCTTCCCTTGTCCTACGACGAGATCGGATCAGGTAACCATGGCGACAGAATCCCTCTGAGAGTTCGATGTTGCAATTTTGTGAGACACCCCAGTTCATCTGCGATGAAAATCAAGATAAGGAACTAGCTACTTAGATCTGTAAAATACGTTAAGTGGAATTGCAGAATTGTAAAATTGGGGGTCAGACATATTTTTAAAATGATTAAAAAGAAAAAACAGCATAAACTCGATTTTGAACCAAAATTCTTTTGTCCTGTGACGTCGCGTAAGAGTGCACGCTTAATTTTTTAACACTTTACAACAAAGTTGAAAAGTGTTTATGACTTTGTTCATTCTGTCTGTCTGTCTGTCTGTTTGTCCGTTAGCACGATAACTGCCGTAAAAATGACTTAATCAAAATGAAATTTTAGTATGTTGTTCAGACGGTCTATAGAACCTATGGGAATATAAATGAATAATATCACCCAATTAGTTTTGGATTGAACCCGGGTTGAAAAAATGGAATACATTGAGCCCTATGGGACCTAATTTTTCAAGCATTTTTTAAGCGGATTTAAAATTCACAAATTGCTTCGAAAATTTTAGGCAATATTCAAATTGTTCCATAAAATGTATAAAAAAAATTCAGCGAAATATATTCAGTAGTTTTTTAAATAAAAATTAAAATAATAATAACACCTCTTATATGAAGCGATCACGTGTCCATGATATGAAACGATCACATGACCCACTTCAAAATGATATATGGCATCCATCTTGTCTCAAAATCGTGATTTTTAAAGTTCTTTCTAATTCATATTGAGTGTTGTATCCATCCTAAAACTACTTTATTTTTGCCTAAATTCTGTGCATTTACATACTTTAACAACGCAATGACAATATATTTCAGTTTAAATGCTCATACAAATTTGATTATTTCTACTATTAAGCCTATTTTTCACCTATGTAAAATGTAAACAGCAAAATATGTAGAATGAGTTGTATTAGAATCGCTGTAATTCTTTAACACAAAATCATTTAGTCCATGGAGTCTGCATGGCTGATATGAATGAAATATTCATTGATTTTAGAAAGAGAAGGACGATAATTTTCGATGAAGTTTTACGCATAGAGTTTTACTTACTTGTAGCTCCATGGTCTTAATTTTTAAATAATATAAATTATTATAGTATTGTGATGAATGACATGAATGGGTGAATTATTTATGAATGAAATGTTGCTTTTATAGAGAGAGCCAGGCGTGTTATTTTTTCTATGACGTCATTTGAATGGATTTCAGTTGTTTTCGATGAAGTTTTCAAATATAATAAATTATCGTAGTATTATGATAATTCTAAAATTATTACCGAGGAATGTATCACATTTTAGAGATGTTTAAACCAGGCAATTTATATTTTAATGCCGTCACTTGAATGAAGTTAATTTTTTTCGATGAAGGTTTAAGGTTTCAAATATAATAAATTAATGTAGTATTGTGATAAGTTTTAAAATATTACCGAGGAATGTATTGCATTTTAGACATGTTTAAATAAAATTGCATTGAAGTTGGAAAGTGTTTCATAATCAATGCTTTAAGCATGATTGATCTTTCTTGTTTTATACTGGGAGGGGCCAATGGATACACATGTAATAAATATTAGTTAGTGACATTGGGGAAGCACGTCTTTCTTTCTATTTTAATTGAAAATAAAATCATTCCAGTATTTGGGAATATTTCATGAAACAGAGGAAAGGATGTGCACACCTTTAGAAAGTCGTGTAAAAGAGTCACCTAAGAGTGAACAGTATATTTCTTAAATCGAGCAAGTTTGGGGCTTGTTAGTTTCCATGTGCCAAACCCGAGACCGTTTACACCTCTACTTTAAATACCTATTTATATCTTGTTGAATACCAGTATTCCTTAAGACTCCTAAAGGATAAAGTTGTAAATTGTTTTAATGAGCTTTATTCTATTTAACAATATATGGCGCTTAGCGTCAAAAATGCCATCTTAATCTAAAATGCAGTTACTTTAGATTCTGTCGATACTATACTTGAGCAAAAATTTGGTCTTCTAGGTTTTAGGGGCTTCTGTGGGTCTAGAAGAGGCGTATCAACCACCACTTTTTTTCCGTCTGCCGGAGGAATAAGAATCAGTGTTAGTTTCTATTCCATAATTCATACTATGACGAAGAATCTATTTTCTATGTCACCTGGAGGCCTCTGGAGGGCCAGAAAAACCTTTTCAAAGCTACCCCCTTTTCACATTCCAAAAGAGGAAATAAGAAATCTGGCTCTGTTAAGTTTTTACCTGAGGTCGGTACTATGTGTGCAAAGATTCAGACCTCTTGGTTACCTGGAGTGCTTCTCTAGATAATCTGCAAATAACTTTCACCAAGCACACATTTTCTTCGCTCCCTGGAGTAAAATAAAACTTGAAGGATCAATCACGCATAAATCATTGATTATGAAACACTTTCCAATTCAAATGCAATTTAATTTAAGCATCTTTAAAATGCGATACATCCAGCACTGATATATTTCAAATTATCACAGCGCTACAATCACTTATTACTTTTGAAAACTTTAAACTTCATCGAAAAAAATGAACTTTATACAAATGACGTCATCGAAATATAAATCGTCTGGCTCTCTATGTAAAATCAATAAATATTTCATTTATATCACTTTTCTTCCAGTCTCCAGAACTAAATAATTTTGCGTGAAAAAGAAATCAGCAATTCTTATACAACTCATCTTACAATCACCTGTTTACATTCTGCATCCATTAAAATTAGGCTTCGTTGCAGAAATAATCAAAGTTTGATGATCATTTAAACTAAAAATAATGTAATTGCTTTGGCACAGAATACAGACGCACAGAAAATGCGGTTTTAAGACGGATGCAACACTAAATATAAATTTAAAAGAACTTTAGAAACGATTTTTACACCGGGAAAGATGGATGCCATATTTCAGTTTGAACTAGGTCACGTGATTTCGTCATGTAATATGTATGAAATTATTATTTTAATTTTTATTTAAAAAGCTACCGAATATATTTTGCTGATTTTTTTTATATATTTTATGGGATGATTTGAATATTTCCTAAAATTGTCTAAGCAATTTGTAAATTGTAACTTCGTTTAAAAAATGTTTGAAAAATTAGCTCCTATAGGGCTCAATGTATTTCACTTTTTCAACTCTGGTTCAATCCGAAACTAATTGGCTGATATTATTCATTTACATTCCCATATGTCTCACAGACCTGCCACCCCGAGGCGGACCAACCAAAGATGGTGGTAATGGATGTTGGCTCTTTAGCCTTGATCCTCCAAACTGGGGGGAAAAATCATCTGGGTAACCGGCTGTCGAGGAATCGAGGAGGCAATCGCTCAATCGATGAGGCAGTACGACCTCGGACTCCTCCAGGTGGTCGGGCTCTCACGGACTGTGGCTATTCATGCCCTGAGCCAGCCAAGATCCGACCGGCGACTGGGGTCGGACTTGGCGGGTGTTCTTCGGCCCCTGCCCGGTGAATAATTCCGCTGAGTACGCGACTGTGGCTTTGGATGAGATATGGAAACCTACACGTGGTTCACCTTAATATCGGCGCAAGCCCCAATGGCCGCCGTGGTGAGTTCATATAATCCTGTCTCACAGACCGTCTCAACAACATATTAAATTTCTTTTTGATAAAGTCATTTTTACAGCAGTTATCGTGCGAACGGACAGACAGACAGAATGAACAAAGTCATAAACACTATTCAACTACGTTCGAAAGTGTTAAATATCCGACTCCATTTTATGTTTTACCGTGTTTTAAACTACATAATTATGCAAAACTCCTTTAGGTCTCTGGGGTAGCTTCTGGGGTATCCAGAAAGACAGAAACGTGTTAGATAATTAGTGTATTTAATAATTATGACTTCATTCGCTGTGTGTGTGGTCTAGCCTCAGAAATACCAAATGGGTGGTTTGAAAGGACTCAAGTAAACGCTGCATTACTGCAAGCGCGAACTTTCTCTGAGAATCATATTTAAACATAATTCTGCACTTAAATGATTAGTACTGGATTCCAGAGAAGTGGCGTTTGACCCATGGGATCTTTGAGATGGGTGTATTTTCTACGGAGAGGTGACAACGTGTCTTCCAGTAATGACTGGATAAGTTAATTGTTGGCAGTTTCAATGTGTTCTTTTACGTTTTTTCGTCGTACAGAGAACGTAAATGTCTCCTTTGGAAAGGTTTCAGAAACTTTCGGTAATGCTCAGACTTGTCAGATGCAGTTACGTTTCTCATATAACTTGTATGATTCACTGAGGAAAACACTTGGGTAAAAAGGGCGAACGAAGTCAAAATACTACAGAAAAGTATATAATTGCAAAATATATTTTAATCAGCATCTACGATGTGGGGTATCTCTGGCGATAATCGGAGCGTTACGTAAAATGTAAACACTTTGGTTTCTTATATCTCCGAACCTAATGTTTTTGTGTTTTTTTACTTTCCTTATATACATAATGTATAAGGAAAGTATTTTGACGGGGTCGAGAATTCGAATTCGAGTTCTCGACGGGAGAGCACGTTTCACGTATCCCTGATCACGAATCGAAAATTTTTGAAGTGATGTCTGTGTGTGTGTGTGAAAGTATGTGTGTGTGTCTGAAAGTATGTGTGTGTCAGTGAGCCTGTGGAGACGATAACTGACGAACGAATGGACCGATTCGAACGAAATTTGGTACAAATATTACAATCTGTAAATACTGGAAGCCTATTGTTTTTATATGCAATCGAATGTTCAAAAATCACAATCCGTAAACACTGGAAGCCTGTTGTTTTTATACGCAATCGAATGTTCAAAATCCCCCTAAATTTTCGAGTGAAATTTTGAAAAAATCGTCAAAAAATCAAAACCACTAATTAAGTTACGCAAATAGACATTTCTTATGTAATTTTTCATTAGAAAACGATTGACATAAATTTTAGAACGCTATCATGAACCGTTCTCGAGATATTGCATAATTCTCAAAAAAATTATCAAAAGTTATATAAAATTAAAAAAAATATATTTCTTATTGAGAAACATGTTCACTTTTCATATGTAATGCCATGCGATACATTTGCTGACATCATTCTCGTGGGTCTAGCTCGTTTCATTCATGAAAAAAGATACTTTGAGTACTACTTTTGTATTTGAACTCTAATAGTCATTTATCGGCTGTAAGAATAACTTATTCCATCGTTCATAACACTTGATGAGATTTTGGCGAAGAATTTGATGAAATGTCGCCAACTTGGCGACTTTTTTAAATGTTGGTAAATTAACGAAAAACTCGCCAAATGGCTTAAAATGACGCTAAATCAATGACGACTCATTGACGAAAATTCAATATCTTGGAAAGAATATAAATAACTACTATAAAAATAATCTATTTTTTTTTTTACTGTAAAAGGAGTAAATTCATAGCATTATATAAGGAAAGTCATGTGCTGCCCACATTAGATTTTTTGTGTGTCATCGGAAATAGGGTGGAATTTATGAATATATAAAAATAATTTCAGCTTTTAATATTTTGAACTTTTGTTTCGAAAAACCTAAAAAAATTTGTCCGAGAAAGTTTTTGCTTTACCTTGCTACTTTTATTCGAAATATCTTCTAGTCTATAAAATATAGATATAAATAGTAAGCGATAAAATGTTCAGTAGAAAAAGTCCAGTTTTTAGATTAATATTTTTTTAGAAAGCTCTTATTGTTTTTGAGAAATTGTCTTGTTAAGTTGAAGAAGATTAAACATTTTCCGTTTTTAAAAATTTTAATGCTTATATCTCACAACAAAAAGTGCTGTCTATAAACAAAGCACTAAATTATAGCCTTTTGCAAGGTCTGCAATGATATATAATTGGATTTCGTATTAAGTTCTTCGTTTTCGAAACACAAATTATAATTTCGATATTTTAATATTTCGGAATGGTAAAATTTTCGAATAAGAGAGAAAGCTGTAATATCTGAAATTTCACGTGTTTTACAGCTCAGTGAGTTTTCTCCTGTGTAAACTTTTGGTGGACAAACACGATATTTTGGTTTGTTTTAAGAAAATTAGGAAGTGAAATGAACTAAAGGTGATATATGAGGTTTGAAAAGAAAAAATGGCATTCCAGCTCCTATTCATATGCACGTATTTATATATATATATTTAGATTTATCTTGATGTAGATTCTTCTAGAAACCGAATTTTCTATTTATACAGGGTGATTAAAAAAAGATGGGCCAAACTTTACGAGGTAGTAGTAGAGCAAACTGAGCATTTTTCGTTATAGTTTACAGGGTCGGAAATGAAACATAAAGGAGTTACAGGGCTTTGGATTGTGTGAGGGGGTCCCATAGCTTGACCCCTACGATTGCCCGATCTATCGTGTCTTGACATCTTTTTGTGGGGATATATCAAGAGTCTCGTCTATGACACTCCCCTTGAATCTGCACAGGAACTCGTCGTCAGAATTTCGGCTGCTACTGCCAAAGTGCGCGACATGCCTGGACTGTTCGTGAGAGATCACCAATCCCTCCACCGCCACTGTGAGACGTGCATTCAGGTTGGAGGTCGCTCTTTTGAACCGTTATTGTAATTATTGTTTATTAAGAGTTATTTTATAAGTTATTAGTCATTCTATGACAAAACATGCTTGATTTGGTGCGTATTACCATCTCGTAATATTTGGCCCAGCTTTTTCTTTAATCACCCTGTAGATTCATCGAATCTTAAATCTCGTCAGACATATATGTTTAGTCTATATCTCAGCAAGCAAGTTACCAAAATAATTTGATATTTTGACATGGAGTGTATGGTTGGAACATTAGACTGAAATCTGGACGAAATCTGAAAGAGCTAGCTATTAACAGTTTGCGAATATCTTGTAGCTGTTCGAAAACTATTCAAGAAATATATAATTGGACTTCAGATTCTTAGTTTCTTAGTTCATCAGTTGGTTCTTAGTTTTTCGAAATATAATGGTTATAGTTCCGATATATTTATATTTTGAACTGTTTTGAGAAGGTGGCTTTAAATTCGACATTTTGATATTTTGATTTGTCTAAAGAGGACAAATCACGGAGAAAGTATTGAGCTTATGTATGCATAGTCATCACCCGTTTGGATTTCGATTTAAATTGGGTGATACTGGGTAAAATGTCAGACTTCTACCATGAGGAAATATAGCCCAATCTGAGAGATGCAAACCTTTGACTGAACCATAACTCTTTTTAAATATAAAACATTTTTTTCACCACAGAAAAGCTTGGGTTCTTTAACCTACAGGATAGCTTGATTCAATTATTATTACTTTCTTTATATACTTAATGTATAAGGAAAGTATTGTGACGGGGTCGAAAATTCGAATTCGAATTTTCGACGAGAGAGCATGTTTCAAGCATCCCTGATCACGAATCACATATTTTTGAGGTGATGTCTGTGTGTGTGTGTGTGTGAAGGTATGTGTGTGTGTGTATGTGTCAGTGAGTCTATGGAGACGATATCTTACGAACAAATGGAGCGATTCGAATGAAATTTGGTACAAAAATCACAATCCGTGAATACTGGAAGCCTATTGTTTTTACACGCAATCGAATGTTCAAAACCCGTCTAAATTTTCGAGTGAAATTTTGAAAAAATCATCAAAAAATCAAAATATTTAATATAGTTACGCAAATAAACATTTGTTATGTAATTTTTCCTTAGAAAACGATTGACATAAACTTTAGAATGCTAGCATGAACTGTTCTCGAGATATTGCACATTTTTCAAATAAATTTATCAATAAATTCCATAAATTAAAAAAATATATATATTAACTGTTGAGAAACATGTTCACTTTTCATATGTCATATCATGCGATAAATTTGGTGATATTATTTTCGTGCATCTAGGTCGTTCCATTCATGAGAAAATATACTTTAAGTAATACTTTTGTATTTGGACGCCAGTAGTCATTTATCTGCTATAAGAATAACTTATTTCTCCTTTCATAACGCTTGGCGAGATTTTGGCGACGAATTTGGCGGAATGTCGCTAACATGCAGACTTTTTTAAATGTTGCCAAATTAACGAAAATCTCGCCAAATGTTTAAAAATGACTCTAAATCAATGAAAATGACAACTAGTTGACAAAAATTCAATATCTTGGAAAGAATATAAGTATCTACTATAAGAATAAGCTATTTTTTTGCTGTAAAAGTAGTAAATTCATTGCATTATATAAGAAAATCTTGTGCTGCCCACATCAGATTTTTTTTACTGTAAAAGTAGTAAATTTATTGCATTATATAAGGAAAGTCATGTGCTGCCCACGTCAGATTTTTTTATTTTTTATATTGCACGTATCTGTGCGATCATTACCTGTAATTTGAAACTATCTTGAGTTTAAACGTCTTCTAATTAACTATTTGTGACAAAATAAATCTATATGATAATAGTCTAACTTTTTTGTTCTTCCAGACTGTCCCACAAGAGGCCCAGAAAGTTGAAACTTTGTTCACTTATAGTATCAACCCCAGAACAAATCCTAACGAGACAGATATTCGATTTTTCTCACAAGGATGAAAAAAATTGAAGGGTTTCGGGATCGGGTAAAATGGGTGAAGTGTTAAAAAATCTTTCCAGTTCTGCCAGATGATCTTCAGTGATTTAGAAAATCTTCAGTGATTTAGCTTTAATTTTGTACACTTATAGAATCCACCGCAAGACAAAATCTAACTGAGCTGGATTTTTGGTTAAGGCGATTATTTTCAACGCTGAGCGACATTATAAAACAAAATAAAACTTGTATAAAGAACTTGCAACCAATTTATTTTAAGAGTGCTAGTTTCCCTGTCTTTGAAAAGCTTAAATACTGGTCTTAAAACTAGAGAAGCATTCCTATTTGTTTTTATGCATATTTTATTTTACATCAACATCATATACATCAATGTCAAAAGCATTTAACGGTTTGTTTTTTAACTTTCGAAATACTGTTGATTATAGTCTCAACAATACGACGCGTATGATACTAAAGCAAATACTTTATATTACAGAAATCACTAAATTTCACTCAAAGTTGTACTTAAACGTAATTCTGCACTTAAATAATTAGTGAGCATTTCCAGAAAAGACGCCGCTTGACTCCTATAATCTTCACGATGGGTGTATTTCCTACATAGACATGACATTATCTTATCTAGGTAACGGATAAATAAGTCACTTATTAAGAGATTGTAGGTGCTAGCTGAAATTTTTTATATAGGAAGATTTTTAAACAATTTACAAACTTTGAATAGTGTAATTAATTGTATGCAAACGATGTATATCGAGTTCATATTTTAAACATGAAATAATTCCCTTTCTATTTCTTGCCTGTCTATCTATAACGTGTGTCCCAAAAAGATTGAGACGTCCCAAAAAGATTTAATTCTTTACCTGTTGGAGATAAGTGGTCAATGTAAATGGCAAAAATGTTGAAAGTAAGGTAGGAAATAAGTCTACGTTAATGAAATAGTCCTCCCATTCATTTTCAAAAAGTTACACTTTTTAATTTTTATACGACCCCCTTAGCCAAATTTGGTCAATCAGAAATTTTTATTTTTAATGTAACAAGTCCATTAAAAAACCCGCATATCTGTATTTTTAAAATCAACTGAATTATGCTAAAGGAAAAAATCTGACTTATTCCACTTTTCCGTACCAGGTGAAAGGCTGTTTCATCAGTGAAAATAGGAATCATAAACAAATTGACAATGGAAATTCTTTAGATCAAAAATAAGTTAATAAGTGTCAAAATTTTTTATCACAAATGCATGTAAATGAAGCATTACACAGACAGAAATCATATAGAGCAGTGGTACTCACTACGCGGTTGGGTATCCTATGTATTATCGTCCAGTTTTATCTTTTTTGCGATATGTCACAAATTTACATTTCTAATTTGTTATAGAGTGCCCATTCACAATGTTCAATTTCAATTAAATATAACTCGCTCAATTTTAAAGATACAGATATGTGAGTTTTTTTAATGATCCTGTTGCAATAAAAATAAAAAAAATTCTGATTAATCAAATTTGTCTAAGGGAATCGCATAAAAATTTAAAAAGTGTAACTTTTTGAAAATTAATGGGATGACTATTTAATTAACGTAGTCTTATTTCCTACCTTACTTTCATCATTTTTGCAATTTACATCCTTATCTCCAACAGGTAAAGAATTAAAGCATGTTTCAATCTTTTTGGGACACACTGTATATTTGTTATTCCTACTTGGAGAAAAATTCATCAACAGTTTGCTAATAGGCGTGGCGAAATATCGTTAACTTAGAAACGGGTTAGCCAAATTCATAAAGATGCCGTATGTCGTAAAAGCCCAATATAATGATCCAATAATCAATGTAATGATATCATTACAAAAATACCATATAATGATTCCATAAACTTCCACAAACTTTATTTAATGAACTAAAATGTAATTAAATACCGCTGTTCTAAGTAATTTATCATACATAACAATTCACCTGCTCGAAGATTTTTGATATTGAAGAACTGCCATGATGAAAGCTAATATATGGAGAACAAGATAAAGATGAGATTTCACATTTCCTTGGTAAAATGGAGTAAACATTTACCTCTATTCCTTTTAATAAAACACAATTTCAATGAAATAGGTTAAAGACTAGAAATAAGTGGATTTATTTAGTATATTTTATTTTCCAGAGTCCGACCATGTCAGAAATATTTGCTTTGTAATCTTTTACCTTCTAACATGTATCTGTCATCATTACTTCCAATTTGAAATTATTCGAAATAGAAAACAGTCGTTTAACTTTTGTGAAAAGTTAAGTCTAAAGTATTTCGGTAACAAGATTATATTTTAGTTTTACTCTTCGCAGATCTTCGCAGATCTCAGTCATTAGTTTTAGTTAACCGTTAATGGCATCACTTGAAATGCTTTATTGGTTCTAGTCTGAGCAATGTCAAGTGAATGGTTTAATCTGCGAAAGAAAACAATACGTAACTGTAAGCGGGAACTTCTACTCAAAATTCTACTTAAACATAATTCTGCACTTAAATGATTAGTTTTAGATTCCCTACCATTGGCATTTGACCCATGGGATCTTTAAGATGAGTGTCTTCCCTATAGATGTGTGCCTTCCCTATACATCAACATGTCTCCAGGAAAAGGTTGGATAAATCACCGATTGGTAGTTCTTAAGTATTAGTAGTGCTTTTGCATTGTTACTTTCCTTATATACATAATGTATAAGGAAAGTAAGGGGTCGAAAGGGGTCGAATAGGGGTCGAAAATTCCAATTCGAGTTTTCGACGGGAGAGCGAGTTTCAAGCATCCCTGATCACGAAGCAAACATTTTTGAAGTGATGTCTGTGTGTGTGTGTGTGTGTGTGTGTGTGTGTGTGTCAGTGAGTCTGTGGAGACGATAACTAATGGACCGATTCGAACCAAATTTGGAACAAAAATCACAATCCATAAACACTGGAAGCTTATTGTTTTATACGCAATCGAATGTTCAGAATCCCCCTAAATTTTTGAGTGAAATTTTGAAAAAATCGTCAAAAAATCAAAACCGCTAATAAAGTTACGCAAATAGACATTTCTTATGTAATTTTTCATTAGAAAACGACTGACATAAATTTTAGAACGCTAACAAGAACCGTTCTCGAGATATTGCAAATTCTTCAAAAAAATTATCAAAAAGTTATGTAATAATACCATGCGATAAATTTGGTGACATCATTCTCTTGGATCTAGCTCGTTCCATTCATGAAAAATGATACTTTGAGTAATACTTTTGCATTTGAACGCCAATAGTCATTTATCTGCTGTAAGAATAACTTATTTCTCCGTCCATAACGCTTGGCGAGATTTTGGCGACGAATTTAACGGAATGTCGCCAACTTGGCGACATTTGTAATTGTTGCCAAATTAACAAAAATCTCGCCAAATTAATAAAAATGACGCTAAATCAATGAAAATGACGACTAATTGACGAAAATTCAATATCTTGGAAAGAATATAAGTACTTACTATAAGAATAACATTTTTTTAACTGTAAAAGTAGTAAATTCATTGCATTATATAAGAAAAGTCATGTGTTGCCCACATCAGATTTTTTTTTCTATTGACACCAATTGGCAGACTTTCAATAATATTCTAAAATGTTGTCAAATGACATTATCTTGACATAGCTTTCTTAGTTTTAAGGACCTACTACTGATCGATTTTTTAATCATTTTTATACGTAATCAGTTTTATACGTATTAAAATCATTTTTATACGTACTTATCTGCATGTATTGCTTTCCTTATATACAGAGTATAATGTATAAGGAAAATATTGTAATTGGGTCGAAAATTCGAATTCCAGCTTTGGACAGGAGATCACGTTTCAAACATCTCCCTGATCACGAATCAAACGTTTTTGAGGCGATGTGTGTGCGTGTGTGTGTGTGTGTGTGTGTGTGTGTTTGTGTGTGTGTGTATGTGTTTGTTTGTTTGTGTGTGTGTGTGTGTGTGTGTGTGTGTGTGTGTGTGTGTGTGTGTGTGTGTGTGGAGAAGATATCTCACGGACGATAGAGAGATTCGAGCGAAATTTGGTACAAAATTATAATCTGTGAACACTGGAACCTTATTGTTTTTAAATGCAATCGAATGTTCGAAAAACTATTAAATTTTCGAAAAAAGTTTTAGAAAATCATCAAAAAATCATATATTCAATAAAGTTACTTAAATAATTATTTTTATGTAATTTTTCATTATAAAACGATTGACATAAAAATTAGAACGCCGGTATGAACCGTTCTGGATAGACTACACATTTTTCAAATAAATTTATCAAAAAATCATATAAAATTTTTTAAAAAAGTAAATATTGTAAAATATGTTCACTTTTCATATGTAATATTATGCGATAAATGTATAAACATTATTCTCGTGGATCTAATACGTTCTGTTCACTAGAGAAGATACATCGGGTACTAGTTTTTATTTAGACTCCAATAGTCATTTACCTACTATAAGAATAACCTATTTCTCGTCGAAAACGCATGGCAAAATTCAATTTAGCGACTTTTTAAAATGTTGCCAAATTCATGAAAATGTCGCCAAATTGGTAAAAATAACGCTAAATCAATGAAAAGGACGACTAATTAATGAGAATTTAATATCTTGGAAAGAACATAAGATTCGACTATAAGAATAACCAATTTCCCAGTCCGTCCTCTGTCCGTCCATCAGTCCGTAAGACTAGGTAAAAATTTTGGCAGGATGTCGCCAGCCTTGCGACTTTTTAAAATGTTGCCGAAGTAAGGAAAATGTCGCCAAATTGATTAAAACGTCGCCAAATGGATAAAAATGATGTCAAATGGGAGGTACAAACTGATTTGCAAATTTTGAATTTCGTCGTATGACGAGCATACTTTCTAGTATATAAGAAATGCTCTTCCCTCCTTTTATCTGTAATACTTGGCGAAATATTTGGCAAATTTGGGGAATAATCTAGCGGGATATCGCCATCTTGGCTATTTTTCGCCCCAGAATGACGGAAATATCGTCAAAGTTCATGCAAATGACGTCTTATTGATGAATTAATTATCAAAATATGTTGATATATAGACTATATCGCTTATTGAGGATGCTATCAATAATAATAATTGTTAATTCAGAGTTGCGTGACATATAAGTTAATTAGGTACTTCGAAATAGTATTACATGTTGTCCTTCAGAAGCGCGCCAAATGTACAATTCGAAGTCAAAAACAATGTACCGTAGCTGATTTCATGATTTTTTCACTGTGAAAGAAGTAAATCCATTGCATTATACGTTATAAGGAATGTCATGTGCTGCCGACATCAGATTTTTTAATAGAAAACATTAGAGAAGCGTGTGCGTGTTACATATAGCATGAACAATCTCGTGTTTACAACTTAGAAGTTCTGCCATTTAATAAACGAAATAAACGAAAGTAAACGAAATAAACGAAAACGGATAATAAACAAAATATTAATATAGTGTGATATTCAACTTAATGCCATCTCATCCCGACTTATGTTTTTTTGCTATGAATAAACTATATTTATTGAAAAAGGATAAATTGCTAAAAATATTTTTGCATGTAAGTTGCAATAGGTTTTTAAGTTTTATTTCATAACAGGTTTCTTTTACAATCTTCAATGAGGAATACAACTTAATGACTAGACATAATATAACTCCATTAGAGGCAGATAATCTAAGCATTCATGTAATCGGATTACACAAATTCACCAGGTGGTTAACTTGTTCATTATATCAGTTTAAGGAACCCTTGCTGTTGAGGAAGTCAATCTTTCCAAATTACGGAATACTCATGCACAACTTATATTGTTTAGTGACCAGAAGTGCACAATGAACGCCAGACATTAGAGCGGATATATGGATCTCTACAAACAAAATAATCTAAGCTTAATACTTTTGATTGCGAATCTTTGTAGAAGATATCAAAATAAATTACAAGCTTGTCAAAATGTTTCGTAAGCAAAATTATTTTTATTTTGGAATTAGAAAAACATGATAGTTGCATTACTAAACGCAGAATTAAATGCAAGAATTGGAGAGGAAATTTTGAAGAATAAAATCACTTTTGCTTCAGTCACATTTTGGCAATTAATTTAAAGCTGTTGTCTAACAGCAATTTATACATGGGTACCTTTACAGCATTTGAAGTAGATTATTTGCATTTTAAAGAACACAATAATATATATATATATATATATATATATATATATATATATATATATATATATATATTTGAAATATAATAATAAGAATTATGTAAAAAAAATAAAATAAAATAAATAAATAAAAAAAAAAAAAAAAAAAATACAATTATATATATATAAATATATATATATAAAAATTGAAAGATTTTAATCGAAAATTATGCATAAACTACTGTATGTACAAAAAAACCCATCATGAGCATATCTGTTACAAATGAGTAACTATAGACTAAGACCAAGGATAAAGATAGAAGGTAACATATCACTACAATGGTAAAGGGGGATGAGAAGAATATTAGGATACAAAATTCACAATTAAAAGTATATAAATATAAATAAAAAGAAAAAGAAAACATGGCAAAAATGAGAAAAGGCAATAATAATTAGCTCAAGATAAAAGATTAAGACAGAGAGAACAATCAATTGAAACTACACAAAAAATGGCGGTTAGTTCGAAATTGCATTCTCATCAGGACAGCCATACAATTCGAATTAAAACCGATAGAATAGCCAGTTTCTGACAATGGCGATATATATATATACATATATATATATATATATATATATATATATATATAAATATATATATATATATATATATATATATATATATATTTACATATATATATATACATATATATACATATATATATATATATATATATATATATATATATTTATATATATATATATATATATATATATATATATATATATATATATATATATATATATATATATATATATATATATATATACTGATATCTTCGTATCTGCATTATTTCCCACACAAGATGTTTCAAAATATAGATTTCACTTCTTTAGTTAGATACGAGTACGTTGCTGTATTTCCCCAATTTGAAGATGAGCGGAGCCAACAGTCTTGGATTTAGGTGGAAAATATATTACGGCGATCGAGATAGTCAATGGTTTGTTTGCTTAAGAAATAGTTGTTTGAAATTTCGTGTTTTAATGGCAGGAGAATGTCAAGCGAGACCAGCGAAATGTAAAGAATGTTCTTTGCATAGGACATATGAAATGTTCTTGCGATTTTATTTTCCTTACCCAGAGATGGAAGAAAGTGTGATGATAGTGATTGCAACTTGTACCATATTTTGTGACAGATATCTTTTCAGCAGTATATTAAGCCACTTTTTTTATTTTAACCGATGTTGTCTAATAAAAGTATAGTGGTCGGGATGTAATTACAAATAACGTTTTCCCTATAAATACATGGGTGGGTTCCAGCAATTCCAAAAATGACTTTTATCGGTTTAGGGATGGATGTGTGTCAAATCACTGACTTTTCTTAGTCACGAAAATTACAGAAGTGATATAGATCAAATGTTGATGACGAGTTTCACATAATACGTAGATATGACCGCAGACAAATACAATTCCTCAAGGATGTGTACAGTTTAGCTTTAAAACGGGATTTTGTCAAAATCGTTGGTCCTTCGCAGCTTTAAAAATCACTGAAGCTATTTGGACCGAATGTGGGTAGAATACTGCGCGATATTGTCCAGATGTGAACGCACATTGTCTAGACGGGAACGTATGTTGTCTTGATGTGAATGCATATTGTTTAGTTGTGAACGCATATTGTCTAGATGAAAATTATGTATAGCTTAACTATAAAACGAAATTTTTCAGAAATCAGTGATCCGTAGTAATCTTAAAAATCGCTGAAGCGATCTGGACCAATTGTGTGTGATATACTGCGTATATTGTGTAGACGTGGATGCATAAAAATAATTTTCAAATTATGTACCGTTTGGGTCGAATGTTCATTTATTTCGCGTGGAAAGTTTTGGAAATATCCCAATTTTCTAATTTAAATAGTAGCAACTGGACTACGAGTGGTTTTCTGCGGTTGACAAACGCAATGTTGGTATTTACTGATTGTTTTTTCCAATGAATCTAACCCGCCTGATTGGTATAGTTCAGTAATCCGGAAATTTGGTTAACGGAGAATGAAATTAACTGTATAAAAAACGTATACTTTTTAAATAAAGTCTGCAATACAGTTCGTAGTCATTATTGGTGCATCAACATATTAGGTTACCATTGTTTCTTTCAAGACTTTTTGGCTGGGGGGGGGGGACGAATGAAAATTTAAAGGGGCAAGTTTTCTGTTTGGTATATCTAAATGCCTTCGCATAAACAGAAAGTAGGTTAACATAAAATATCCCAGGGGGCGATTAATCGTCTCCAGAGGGGCTTTATTCCCTCGGATGTCTATCAAATCAACCGTGTACGTTAGTGAAAAGATGTCAGAGGTCTGAATGGGACAGTAATACGACTAACACGGATTCAGTGGACTGTGGGAGATAAAACGTCGATTTAAAAAAATTAGGATGATGAGGATCACGTAGGAAGCTAACATGAAGGATAAAATTAACATGAGGAGGGTAAAAATAGCAGGTGGTGGTCAATCAGGTAATCATTTGCACGTCAATCTGATGTTAGATAGTGGAGAATGCAGCACTTCAATGATAAGAGCTTATAATTTCGTCCCAGCAGATCAACGGTAGAACATCAGCTGTCCAGTTCGAAGATTCAGGGTTCGATTTCCGCCAGGGGCAGCAATGTTCTTTACAATTTATGTATAACAATTTATAAATCGAAAATGTTAATATTTAATACAAATACTGATGTTGATATGCTGATTAGGATATATCAGAAGCATAAAATGGTGAAGAAACTGTATTGAGATACGTACATTTCACTAAATATTGAAATAAATTATGTATCTTTTCATTATAATGGCTGTTAATAATATTAAATATGCGCAGCTTTATGGCTTTTTCTCGAGGACAGAATTATCATTAAGGAAATACGCTCTTAATTTTTAATGATGTAATTTATGAAAAAACACAATAAAAGAATGATAGATACGGTATTATTTGAAAGAGACTGCGTTGTATTGTCGTCATAATAAAGGGTGTGGTTAATATGATGCATAGTATTGTGGAGAGGTAGGGACATTGATAGAAAGATTATCTAACAGGTCTTTGAACACGCAACAAGCAACAATGTGTTGGAGAATGGCTTTAACGTCAAAATGAACATATAAATTGCTTATATGAAATTAACTAATGCAGTGCTGGAATAAGTTAAGTGATTAATTTCTTTGAGAAATTAAAACAACGTCTTCAACTTTTATATTTAGGAAAAGTTATACGTAGAGTAATTCGAATAACTCAAATCTAAGTTTCCTTTACTTTTCTTGTGAAATGTATATATGTTTTTTTACAATTTTTGAAAATGGCAACATAGTCCTTACACTTTACACTCATGGTTTGGCAACACCTTTTTTATTACAACTACATCTTTACATTACATGTAGTGCTGGCTTAGAGCTATCAATTTCTACACGTGTACGTCAATTATTTAAAAAATTATTTATTTTCTTTTTAGTTATTCAATTTTCTTAATATGTTTCACATGTGACACAATGGGGTAGGAATTGGTTTTTTGTTCACAGTAACAGACCATTAAATGAAATGTGTTACTATAAGACTGGTGTATATTAAAATCACCTGAAGATTTTACTATTACATCAGTTTCATTCCATTGTTTAACATACCAGGTTTTCATTTAATTGATATTTTATATTTATGTGTGGTTTCTTGATTTTTCTTGTATATAAGTGACATTCTCTTGAGTTTTCTCTGGTTAGTAATTGAATCCTATTGTTTGTTATGGATGCATTATTAATTCTCTTCAATTATTCGATGTTTATTTCCTCATTATTATATATATATATATGTATATATATATATATATATATATTATATATATATATATATATATATATATATATATATATATATATATATATATATATATATATATATATATATATATATATATAATATGAAAATACCGTGAAATAAAATATTATAAATTTATCAGAAATCACACTTAAAAGGCGCAAAGCTGCACTAAAAAGAGGATTAAAAATATTTTCAAAATGAAAAGAGGTATGGATGGAAGCAATGTACCAAAAGTTGGCCGGGGGTATTGTGACCTCCTCACCCCGGTTAAGCATACTTTGCGTCGCGACAACACTCCCAAAGAGCCGGTACATTGCAAAAAAAGAATACCAATGTATCAAGTTTTAAGAAGAAAACCATACACAAAACAAATATAAGAGAAAATTGTTGAGATCCGGCCATATCAAAAATCACTAACAGTAAATGTTTGAAATAAGTTCACGAGTATAAATGAGCAAAATTACATAGCTTTTACTTAAAGAAGACTTTAAATATTGACACTTAATAGGACAATAATAACAAATTCTATCTCTAAAACCATTCATATATATATATATATATATATATATATATATATATATATATATATATATATATATATATATATATATATATATATATATATATATATATATATATATATATATATATATATATATATATATATATATATACAGGGTGTTACAGAAAGATTGAAGATTGAAACCCGCTTTATTTCTTTTAATTCCTTACCTGTTGGAGATAAGTGGACAATGTAAATTGCAAAAATGTTGAAAGTACGGTAGGAAATAGGAATACGTTAATGACATAGTCCTTTCATTAATTTTCAAAAAGTTACACTTTTTAATTTTTATACGACCCGCTTAGACAAATTTTGGTCAATCAGAAATTTTTTATTTTTAATGCAACAAGATCATTAAAACAACCTGGATATCTGTATCTTTAAAATGAACTGAATTGTGATAAAGGAAAAAATCTGACTTATGCCACTTTTCCGTACCAAGTGAAAGCCTGTTTCATTGTGAAAATAGGGATCATAAACAAATTGACGAAGGAAATTGTTTAGATCAAAAATACGTTAATATGTGTCAAAATGTGTTATCTCAAATGCATCTAATTTTATATGTGGTCCCCATTCACAATGTTCAATTAAATATAACTCTCTCAATTTCAAAGATACAGATATGCGGGTATTTTTGATGATCTTTTTGCTTTAAAAATAAAAATTTTCTGATTGACCAAATTTGTCTAAGGGGGTCGTATAAAAATTTAAAATGTGTAACTTTTTGAAAATTAAAGGGAGGACAATTTCATTAACGTGGTCGTCTTTATTTCCTTACTTTCAACATTTTTGCTATTTACATTGCCCACTTATCTCCAACAGGTAAAAAAGCGCGCTTCCATTTTTTTGGGACACCCTGTATATATATATATATATATATATATATATATATATATATATATATATATATTACCCAATTGATATCCGTGCAAAATCTAATAGGTGATATCTTGAAAGTCCAATTGACTTATATATTTTTATATTTTTTCCAAAGTTCATACATTTTTTAAACCAAATATGTATGTTATAAAAAAATTGGAATTTTTGACTTATGTGCTTCTTCTCGCCACCTTTAGATTTATTTAACCAATAGAAAATAAAGGTTTGTTATAATGAACGGGCGCTACTCACAGAATTAGTTCTGAAACAATGCACTTTATTTACATTAAATTTTTGCATTTGTGTTAATTAGACAGAGGCTACTCTATTTTAAAGGGTAACTAAATGGATCGAATTTTCGCACCCAGGAGGGTATGGCAAAAATGTACATAATATTGTCTATGCCATAATTTAATTTACTGCCAATAATACAAAGGATCTCTGTCCGTTAGCGATCTCTGTCCGTGAAAGAGTGAGTTTATGCGTGTAGTTGCGTTACTCGAATGATACTATTTCAAATTTGAGTTTCGCCGATGTATATCTAGTAAAATACATTCCTGTAGAATCATCTGTAAATATTTTCTGTTTCGCATTTTGATGTCAAATTAGATTTAGATGTTTTGTGGCCGTGTCTTATTTTCTTCATTTTATGACTATTGCATAAAACTTATTTATTTTATATAGCTCTAATACATTAATTTATAACGCCATATTCTGTCAAAATTATTATCACTGCTTCCAGCAGTTTTGACAGGTTCATTAAATAAATAAAGTTTTTATCTTAGTAGTCGATAGGATATATAAATAATAATTTATCAACTGCATGCCTCAATTGTATTCTGCATTGCCCGTTTATTTTATTACTTTCAAATAATCTAGCTACATTTCCATATTTATGTTTTTCGGCATCTGCGATATAAAGACGTCAATCTGAATAAAACATTTTGATTTTATTATGTCGTTTTGCCGCATTTAACCATTTTATGGTTCCGTTCATTTCCAATAACAGCAATGGTATGTTCAGATTATACGGATCTGTAACTGCCGCTATCAAAATTGCAATATGTTTTTGTTTCTTTGCTAATATTGCCTCTTTGATCAATAAACCAATTCAAGGGACGTTCTATTCAGTGAGATATCATGAAGAAAACGATACAAAATGGTCATTTTATCACTAATCATCCCATATGTCTTAGAACCAATAAGTATAATTTCGACGCAAGTAGAAAAGCAATGTAAGAAATACCAACGATTTTAATGAAATACCTAAAATCTAGTAAAACGATCATTTTGAGTCTTATCTCCTGCATCTGTAATTATGGTTTTTCATTATGTACAGATAAAAACTCGATTCTTTCTTTAAGTAACAGTAAATTTAAATTTGTTGTAAATGAAATAAAATAGGTGTTTAAAATGCTCTTTCGTATGAGACTAGTGTTGCGTTTAAAAACAAGTACGATATATATATATATATATATATATATATATATATATATATATATATATATATATATATATATTACAAAAGAAAGATCTAGGAAATGTACAAATTCTACCAATGAACAGCGAAATATATGTGAAAGACATTTGATAAAGGAAGCATTAAAGAACGGTTTTCCTATAGGCTTTCTAAAAACTTATTACTTAGCATTTTGTAAAAAACTGCGTAATGATGATGTAATTTATGCGAATTTCCAAGACTTGTTGCCAATTGACTAGTTGGAATCTTTTCCTTCACTGTAACTTTGTGCTTTTAATTCTTATATGTGTATGGACTCTGGATCCCCTTTTCCATTAGGGAAATCCTATGATTCTTATACAGTTTCTCTTTTGATTTTATGGATTTGATATTCCCTTAGGATTCTGTTTTTCCTGTGCGCACGGATTGGAGCTGCTTCGGGCGATTGGTTGTTTCTGGGAGTGTTTCCCGGGAATAAAAGCACGCTTTAACCAGGTATAGGGGTCACAATCCCCCTAGACATTACTGATACCCCGTTTGCACTCCTTTATTTGTTTCTGTTGTTCCTTGTGTTTCATAATATTCCTTGTACATTTCCTAGATCTTTCTTCTGTAATATTTTTGAGATGAGTGTTAAGAGCTGCAAATCGCGCCTATACTCATTTCACCTTTTATATTATACTTTGGATTGTGGTATATATATATATATATATATATATATATACAGGGTGTCCAGTGCTATCGCTGTCCAATGGCTATTCCCTCAACCGTTAGTCACAGAGATACACTTCCAATTGCAAAAATGTTATAAATTTTAAAATCTATTATTTTAGAAACAGTTTAAATCAACAAATGCATTTCTGAAAGACATATGAAATATAAATTTTTATATAGTCCCCCGGTCCTAACAATTATATTTAGGAAAATCATCCTCATACAATTTTATGCAAAATAAAAAAAGTCATCCTTTTACGACCAAAATTGACCGACTTATAGCTGTTTAGATTTGGAGCACTTTTTGTGCTGAGAAATGGTCAATACGGTCCATGATTGGTTGGTTACTTGGAGGAATGGTTAATACGGTCTCTGATTGGTTGGTTGCCTGAAACGGGACACTTTTATGCGTGGAAAAGCGACTTATGTCATACAGTTTAATACTTCATAACTCGGTGAATTTTGATCGTAAAAGGAAGATTTTTCTTTTTATTTAACATGAAATTGTATGAGGATGATTTTCCAAAATATAATTGGTAGAACCGGGGAACTGTATAAAAATTTATATTTCGTATTTCTTTCAGAAATGTATTTATTTATTTAAACTGTTTCTAAGGTAATAGATTTTAAAATTTAAAACATTTTTGCAATTAGAAGTATATCTTTGTGACGGTTGGTTGAGGAAATAGCCTTTGGGCACCGATAGCATTGGACACCCTGTATATATACATATATATATATATATATATATATATATATATATATATATATATATATATATATATATATATATATATATATATATATATATATATCGCGAGTAAATTACTACTAAATTATTTAAATTTTATAAATGATAGTTTATGTTATTCTAGCAATAATTGCCTTATTTTAAATATTAGTAAAGAATTAAAAAATAAATTAACATCACTAAACTATTTGGACTAAACTAATTGGATTGTAAAGTAATAGGATTTCAGACTTTTGATTTTATAATTACCTTATTCTGAATATTAGTAAAGAATTAAAAAATAAATTAGCATCACTAAACTATTTGGACTAAACTAATCGGATTGTAAAGTAATTGGATTTCAAACTTTTGATTTTAAAGATCTTTTTAATAATATCGAGATCTCTGATCTTTATGTAGTAATTTTAGCTCTGTATAATGCTTATATTACTAATCAATGTACTCATACTATATTTACCAACCAATTTTCCTACACTTCTTCACTTTGTTCTTTTCAATATATTTCAATATATTATTATTAATTCAATATATTATTAATAATATATTTCAAGGTAATAAATTATAGTTACACGTCTCAGGGGTTCCACAAGGTGGTTGTAGTAGCAGTATATTAGCTAAGTTATACCTTTACCATTATTAAAAATCTTTTATTTCAATCAGATTATAAAATTTACAGATATATTGATGATCTGATTTGTTTAGTTTCTACTGACAACTATGCCATAGATACAGATTTCTATCCGGATAATTTGGAATTAATTCCTAATGAAGCCACTATAAGTAATAATATTAAATGTTTGGATTTAAATCTAATTATTCTATTTACTAAAGGGATAGTTTCTAATTTATATGATAAAAAATACTATTTTAATTTTAACATTAATAAAATATTACCATTTAATTCCTGCAACTCGATTCAATTGTTTAGAAATATTATACTTAATCAACTTTTTTAGAATTTATAGATTATCAGATAAAGAATTTCATGCTATGCGTATTAATAATCTAAAAGTTACCAGCAAATTATATAAATATCCAGCATATTTAGTAAATGGTATAGTTAAAAAGTTTGGATTAGCTGAATATGCTTACATTCTCTCCTTAGTATCTTATATTAGCCAGACATTAACTATCTTTCGAATAAGTATTAACATGTATTTACTTCCCCTCATACTGTAGCATCTATGATATCTATTATATTATACGCCCCATTATTTTGTAACTCTATATAAGCCTTATTTTTATTATGTAGCCATTATTTAAAGTTAGGGTTTTTTGAGTTGCAACTTCTCTCTATTCTATCATTGGATTTTCAAATTATATACATATATATATATATATATATATATATATATATATATATATATATATATATATATATATGAGTAATAACGATGTATAAGTAATAAAATAAATTATAAAATTAATAAAATATGTATATTAATTCTTTAATTTATATTATTATTTATATAATTCTATTTTTTAAATTTATTCAATTCTTTTTAGTTTCTCAAATTTCTCAATCTTTTTCCATTTTTAGCATATAGGGGCTACTATTGAGCTTTTGTTCACAGGAGCAGGTCAATAGATGAAATGTGCTAATTGTAGCTGATGTATAGTAGTCGCCCCTTGAAGATAATACTATTTGAAGATTATACTATTATATCACCTTCATTCTATTATCTGATATTCCATTTTTCTTTAATATTTTTGTTTTAAATATAACGGGTGGTTTCTGACATTTCTTGAGTTTTTTCTACTTGCCATTATTTAAAGTTAGGGTTTTTTGAGTTGCAACTTCTCTCTATTCTATCATTGGATTTTCAAATTATATACATATATATATATATATATATATATATATATATATATATATATATATATATATATGAGTAATAACGATGTATAAGTAATAAAATAAATTATAAAATTAATAAAATATGTATATTAATTCTTTAATTTATATTATTATTTATATAATTCTATTTTTTAAATTTATTCAATTCTTTTTAGTTTCTCAAATTTCACAGGAGCAGGTCAATAGATGAAATGTGCTAATTGTAGCTGATGTATAGTAGTCGCCCCTTGAAGATAATACTATTTGAAGATTATACTATTATATCACCTTCATTCTATTATCTGATATTCCATTTTTCTTTAATATTTTTTTTTAAATATAACGGGTGGTTTCTGACATTTCTTGAGTTTTTTCTACTTGCCATTATTTAAAGTTAGGGTTTTTTGAGTTGCAACTTCGCAACTTCTCTCTATTCCATCATTGGATTTTCAAATTATATACATATATATATATATATATATATATATATATATATATATATATATATATATATATATATATATATATATATATATATATATATATATATATATATATATATATATATATATATATATATATATATATATATATATATATATATATGAGTAATAACGATGTATAAGTAATAAAATAAATTATAAAATTAATAAAATATGTATATTAATTCTTTAATTTATATTATTATTTATATAATTCTATTTTTTAAATTTATTCAATTCTTTTTAGTTTCTCAAATTTCACAGGAGCAGGTCAATAGATGAAATGTGCTAATTGTAGCTGATGTATAGTAGTCGCCCCTTGAAGATAATACTATTTGAAGATTATACTATTATATCACCTTCATTCTATTATCTGATATTCCATTTTTCTTTAATATTTTTGTTTTAAATATAACGGGTGGTTTCTGACATTTCTTGAGTTTTTTCTACTTGCCATTATTTAAAGTTAGGGTTTTTTGAGTTGCAACTTCTCTCTATTCTATCATTGGATTTTCAAATTATATACATATATATATATATATATATATATATATATATATATATATATATATATATATATATATATATATATGAGTAATAACGATGTATAAGTAATAAAATAAATTATAAAATTAATAAAATATGTATATTAATTCTTTAATTTATATTATTATTTATATAATTCTATTTTTTAAATTTATTCAATTCTTTTTAGTTTCTCAAATTTCACAGGAGCAGGTCAATAGATGAAATGTGCTAATTGTAGCTGATGTATAGTAGTCGCCCCTTGAAGATAATACTATTTGAAGATTATACTATTATATCACCTTCATTCTATTATCTGATATTCCATTTTTCTTTAATATTTTTGTTTTAAATATAACGGGTGGTTTCTGACATTTCTTGAGTTTTTTCTACTTGCCATTATTTAAAGTTAGGGTTTTTTGAGTTGCAACTTCTCTCTATTCTATCATTGGATTTTCAAATTATATACATATATATATATATATATATATATATATATATATATATATATATATATATATATATATGAGTAATAACGATGTATAAGTAATAAAATAAATTATAAAATTAATAAAATATGTATATTAATTCTTTAATTTATATTATTATTTATATAATTCTATTTTTTAAATTTATTCAATTCTTTTTAGTTTCTCAAATTTCACAGGAGCAGGTCAATAGATGAAATGTGCTAATTGTAGCTGATGTATAGTAGTCGCCCCTTGAAGATAATACTATTTGAAGATTATACTATTATATCACCTTCATTCTATTATCTGATATTCCATTTTTCTTTAATATTTTTGTTTTAAATATAACGGGTGGTTTCTGACATTTCTTGAGTTTTTTCTACTTGCCATTATGTAAAGTTAGGGTTTTTTGAGTTGCAACTTCTCTCTATTCTATCATTGGATTTTCAAATTATATACATATATATATATATATATATATATATATATATATATGAGTAATAACGATGTATAAGTAATAAAATAAATTATAAAATTAATAAAATATGTATATTAATTCTTTAATTTATATTATTATTTATATAATTCTATTTTTTAAATTTATTCAATTCTTTTTAGTTTCTCAAATTTCACAGGAGCAGGTCAATAGATGAAATGTGCTAATTGTAGCTGATGTATAGTAGTCGCCCCTTGAAGATAATACTATTTGAAGATTATACTATTATATCACCTTCATTCTATTATCTGATATTCCATTTTCCTTTAATATTTTTGTTTTAAATATAACGGGTGGTTTCTGACATTTCTTGAGTTTTTTCTACTTGCCATTATTTAAAGTTAGGGTTTTTTGAGTTGCAACTTCTCTCTATTCTATCATTGGATTTTCAAATTATATACATATATATATATATATATATATATATATATATATATATATATATATATATATATATATATATATATATATATATATATATATATATATATATGAGTAATAACGATGTATAAGTAATAAAATAAATTATAAAATTAATAAAATATGTATATTAATTCTTTAATTTATATTATTATTTATATAATTCTATTTTTTAAATTTATTCAATTCTTTTTAGTTTCTCAAATTTCACAGGAGCAGGTCAATAGATGAAATGTGCTAATTGTAGCTGATGTATAGTAGTCGCCCCTTGAAGATAATACTATTTGAAGATTATACTATTATATCACCTTCATTCTATTATCTGATATTCCATTTTTCTTTAATATTTTTGTTTTAAATATAACGGGTGGTTTCTGACATTTCTTGAGTTTTTTCTACTTGCCATTATTTAAAGTTAGGGTTTTTTGAGTTGCAACTTCTCTCTATTCTATCATTGGATTTTCAAATTATATACATATATATATATATATATATATATATATATATATATATATATATATATATATATATATATATATATATATATATATATATATATATATATATATATATATATGAGTAATAACGATGTATAAGTAATAAAATAAATTATAAAATTAATAAAATATGTATATTAATTCTTTAATTTATATTATTATTTATATAATTCTATTTTTTAAATTTATTCAATTCTTTTTAGTTTCTCAAATTTCACAGGAGCAGGTCAATAGATGAAATGTGCTAATTGTAGCTGATGTATAGTAGTCGCCCCTTGAAGATAATACTATTTGAAGATTATACTATTATATCACCTTCATTCTATTATCTGATATTCCATTTTTCTTTAATATTTTTGTTTTAAATATAACGGGTGGTTTCTGACATTTCTTGAGTTTTTTCTACTTGCCATTATTTAAAGTTAGGGTTTTTTGAGTTGCAACTTCTCTCTATTCTATCATTGGATTTTCAAATTATATACATATATATATATATATATATATATATATATATATATATATATATATATATATATATGAGTAATAACGATGTATAAGTAATAAAATAAATTATAAAATTAATAAAATATGTATATTAATTCTTTAATTTATATTATTATTTATATAATTCTATTTTTTAAATTTATTCAATTCTTTTTAGTTTCTCAAATTTCACAGGAGCAGGTCAATAGATGAAATGTGCTAATTGTAGCTGATGTATAGTAGTCGCCCCTTGAAGATAATACTATTTGAAGATTATACTATTATATCACCTTCATTCTATTATCTGATATTCCATTTTTCTTTAATATTTTTGTTTTAAATATAACGGGTGGTTTCTGACACTTCTTGAGTTTTTTCTACTTGCCATTATGTAAAGTTAGGGTTTTTTGAGTTGCAACTTCTCTCTATTCTATCATTGGATTTTCAAATTATATACATATATATATATATATATATATATATATATATATATGAGTAATAACGATGTATAAGTAATAAAATAAATTATAAAATTAATAAAATATGTATATTAATTCTTTAATTTATATTATTATTTATATAATTCTATTTTTTAAATTTATTCAATTCTTTTTAGTTTCTCAAATTTCACAGGAGCAGGTCAATAGATGAAATGTGCTAATTGTAGCTGATGTATAGTAGTCGCCCCTTGAAGATAATACTATTTGAAGATTATACTATTATATCACCTTCATTCTATTATCTGATATTCCATTTTCCTTTAATATTTTTGTTTTAAATATAACGGGTGGTTTCTGACATTTCTTGAGTTTTTTCTACTTGCCATTATTTAAAGTTAGGGTTTTTTGAGTTGCAACTTCTCTCTATTCTATCATTGGATTTTCAAATTATATACATATATATATATATATATATATATATATATATATATATATATATATATATATATATATATATATATATATATATATATATATGAGTAATAACGATGTATAAGTAATAAAATAAATTATAAAATTAATAAAATATGTATATTAATTCTTTAATTTATATTATTATTTATATAATTCTATTTTTTAAATTTATTAAATTCTTTTTAGTTTCTCAAATTTCACAGGAGTAGGTCAATAGATGAAATGTGCTAATTGTAGCTGATGTATAGTAGTCGCCCCTTGAAGATAATACTATTTGAAGATTATACTATTATATCACCTTCATTCTATTATCTGATATTCCATTTTTCTTTAATATTTTTGTTTTAAATATAACGGGTGGTTTCTGACATTTCTTGAGTTTTTTCTACTTGCCATTATTTAAAGTTAGGGTTTTTTGAGTTGCAACTTCTCTCTATTCTATCATTGGATTTTCAAATTATATACATATATATATATATATATATATATATATATATATATATATATATATATATATATATATATATATATATATATATATATATATGAGTAATAACGATGTATAAGTAATAAAATAAATTATAAAATTAATAAAATATGTATATTAATTCTTTAATTTATATTATTATTTATATAATTCTATTTTTTAAATTTATTCAATTCTTTTTAGTTTCTCAAATTTCACAGGAGCAGGTCAATAGATGAAATGTGCTAATTGTAGCTGATGTATAGTAGTCGCCCCTTGAAGATAATACTATTTGAAGATTATACTATTATATCACCTTCATTCTATTATCTGATATTCCATTTTTCTTTAATATTTTTGTTTTAAATATAACGGGTGGTTTCTGACATTTCTTGAGTTTTTTCTACTTGCCATTATTTAAAGTTAGGGTTTTTTGAGTTGCAACTTCTCTCTATTCTATCATTGGATTTTCAAATTATATACATATATATATATATATATATATATATATATATATATATATATATATATATATATATATATATATATATATATATATATATATATATATATATATATATATATATGAGTAATAACGATGTATAAGTAATAAAATAAATTATAAAATTAATAAAATATGTATATTAATTCTTTAATTTATATTATTATTTATATAATTCTATTTTTTAAATTTATTAAATTCTTTTTAGTTTCTCAAATTTCACAGGAGCAGGTCAATAGATGAAATGTGCTAATTGTAGCTGATGTATAGTAGTCGCCCCTTGAAGATAATACTATTTGAAGATTATACTATTATATCACCTTCATTCTATTATCTGATATTCCATTTTTCTTTAATATTTTTGTTTTAAATATAACGGGTGGTTTCTGACATTTCTTGAGTTTTTTCTACTTGCCATTATTTAAAGTTAGGGTTTTTTGAGTTGCAACTTCTCTCTATTCTATCATTGGATTTTCAAATTATATACATATATATATATATATATATATATATATATATATATATATATATATATATATATATATATATATATATATATATATATATATATATGAGTAATAACGATGTATAAGTAATAAAATAAATTATAAAATTAATAAAATATGTATATTAATTCTTTAATTTATATTATTATTTATATAATTCTATTTTTTAAATTTATTCAATTCTTTTTAGTTTCTCAAATTTCACAGGAGCAGGTCAATAGATGAAATGTGCTAATTGTAGCTGATGTATAGTAGTCGCCCCTTGAAGATAATACTATTTGAAGATTATACTATTATATCACCTTCATTCTATTATCTGATATTCCATTTTTCTTTAATATTTTTGTTTTAAATATAACGGGTGGTTTCTGACATTTCTTGAGTTTTTTCTACTTGCCATTATTTAAAGTTAGGGTTTTTTGAGTTGCAACTTCTCTCTATTCTATCATTGGATTTTCAAATTATATACATATATATATATATATATATATATATATATATATATATATATATATATATATATATATATATATATATATATATATATATATATATATATATATATATATATATATATATATATATATATATATATATATATATATATATATATATATATATATATATATATATATATATATATATATATATATATATATATATATATATATATATATATATATATATATATGAGTAATAACGATGTATAAGTAATAAAATAAATTATAAAATTAATAAAATATGTATATTAATTCTTTAATTTATATTATTATTTATATAATTCTATTTTTTAAATTTATTCAATTCTTTTTAGTTTCTCAAATTTCACAGGAGCAGGTCAATAGATGAAATGTGCTAATTGTAGCTGATGTATAGTAGTCGCCCCTTGAAGATAATACTATTTGAAGATTATACTATTATATCACCTTCATTCTTTTATCTGATATTCCATTTTTCTTTAATATTTTTGTTTTAAATATAACGGGTGGTTTCTGACATTTCTTGAGTTTTTTCTACTTGCCATTATTTAAAGTTAGGGTTTTTTGAGTTGCAACTTCTCTCTATTCTATCATTGGATTTTCAAATTATATACATACATATATATATATATATATATATATATATATATATATATATATATATATATATATATATATATATATATGAGTAATAACGATGTATAAGTAATAAAATAAATTATAAAATTAATAAAATATGTATATTAATTCTTTAATTTATATTATTATTTATATAATTCTATTTTTTAAATTTATTCAATTCTTTTTAGTTTCTCAAATTTCTCAATCTTTTTCCATTTTTAGCATATAGGGGCTACTATTGAGCTTTTGTTCACAGGAGCAGGTCAATAGATGAAATGTGCTAATTGTAGCTGATGTATAGTAGTCGCCCCTTGAAGATAATACTATTTGAAGATTATACTATTATATCACCTTCATTCTATTATCTGATATTCCATTTTTCTTTAATATTTTTGTTTTAAATATAACGGGTGGTTTCTGACATTTCTTGAGTTTTTTCTACTTGCCATTATTTAAAGTTAGGGTTTTTTGAGTTGCAACTTCTCTCTATTCTATCATTGGATTTTCAAATTATATACATATATATATATATATATATATATATATATATATATATATATATATATATATATATATATATATATATATATATGAGTAATAACGATGTATAAGTAATAAAATAAATTATAAAATTAATAAAATATGTATATTAATTCTTTAATTTATATTATTATTTATATAATTCTATTTTTTAAATTTATTCAATTCTTTTTAGTTTCTCAAATTTCACAGGAGCAGGTCAATAGATGAAATGTGCTAATTGTAGCTGATGTATAGTAGTCGCCCCTTGAAGATAATACTATTTGAAGATTATACTATTATATCACCTTCATTCTATTATCTGATATTCCATTTTTCTTTAATATTTTTGTTTTAAATATAACGGGTGGTTTCTGACATTTCTTGAGTTTTTTCTACTTGCCATTATTTAAAGTTAGGGTTTTTTGAGTTGCAACTTCTCTCTATTCTATCATTGGATTTTCAAATTATATACATATATATATATATATATATATATATATATATATATATATATATATATATATATATATATATATATATATATATATATATATATATATATATATATATATGAGTAATAACGATGTATAAGTAATAAAATAAATTATAAAATTAATAAAATATGTATATTAATTCTTTAATTTATATTATTATTTATATAATTCTATTTTTTAAATTTATTCAATTCTTTTTAGTTTCTCAAATTTCACAGGAGCAGGTCAATAGATGAAATGTGCTAATTGTAGCTGATGTATAGTAGTCGCCCCTTGAAGATAATACTATTTGAAGATTATACTATTATATCACCTTCATTCTATTATCTGATATTCCATTTTTCTTTAATATTTTTGTTTTAAATATAACGGGTGGTTTCTGACATTTCTTGAGTTTTTTCTACTTGCCATTATTTAAAGTTAGGGTTTTTTGAGTTGCAACTTCTCTCTATTCTATCATTGGATTTTCAAATTATATACATATATATATATATATATATATATATATATATATATATATATATATATATATATATATATATATATATATATATATATATATATATATATATATATATATATATATATATATATATATATATATATATATATATATATATGAGTAATAACGATGTATAAGTAATAAAATAAATTATAAAATTAATAAAATATGTATATTAATTCTTTAATTTATATTATTATTTATATAATTCTATTTTTTAAATTTATTCAATTCTTTTTAGTTTCTCAAATTTCACAGGAGCAGGTCAATAGATGAAATGTGCTAATTGTAGCTGATGTATAGTAGTCGCCCCTTGAAGATAATACTATTTGAAGATTATACTATTATATCACCTTCATTCTATTATCTGATATTCCATTTTTCTTTAATATTTTTGTTTTAAATATAACGGGTGGTTTCTGACATTTCTTGAGTTTTTTCTACTTGGTATTTAAATGCTTTTGTTTGTTAAGGATGTTGTACGATTTCTCTTCAATATTTTTATTTTAATTCATGTCCATTATTTATAAATTTCATCTTATTTATATGCTGCACTAGAGCAATAAGTAGATTATATTTTATTGTATCGTTTTTTAATACATTTGTATTGTTAAACTTACTAGTTTCATATGCTTAGTATTTTATATTTAAACTTTTTCATTATATATATATATATATATATATATATATATATATATATATATATATATATATATATATATATAATAATAATAATAGAAGTTTGAAAATCCAATGAACGAAAAGTAAGAAGATGTAACACGATAAACCTAACTATATATATAGGAAGGAAGAGCAGATACTTATAATGGTAGGAAAATCATTTAAATGTGCCACATTTTTATAAACTTGTGATGTCCAATACCTTTTCGTTATTATTTCCCTCGATTTTCATTATAATTTATGTTTACTTTAAATTAACAACTCTGACTGATTCGTTTATATAGACCAATCACCAAGCCTAGTAACACTCCTGCGATTCTGGGTTGGAAACAGGATAAAATTTCGTATTGCAAGTAAGTTAAAAAGATTGAAGTGTAAAGGAAGATAGATATTGAGTTGGAAGGCAGCCTAGTTAACTAGAACGATAGATGATTAGAGGAGTATACGGTGAATGGAAGTGTGGCTAGTTACACTGATTAAGTTGAGTCCGTGATTTAGAAGGATAAAGCGACCCGACCTAAGGGATACCACTATGACCAGAAGGGTCTAGTATCCAGGGTTAACCGAAACAAGATATCGAGGCGAGAGAAAGAGTTGGGCAAGCATAGAATCTTTATAATTAGTCTTCTGTTTATCTGAATATCACCAGGCTCGTAAAAGTGCACTGTATTATACAGGGTGTCCAGTGCTATCGGTGCCCAATGGCTATTTCCTCAACCGTTAGTCACAGATATATATATCCAATTGCAAAAATGTTTTAAATTTTAAAATTTATTATCTTAGAAACAGTTTAAATCAATAAATGTATTTCTGAAAGAAATACGAAATATAAATATTTATATGCCCCCCCCGGTCCTACCAGTTGTATTTAGGAAAATCATCCTCATACAATTTCATGCAAAATAAAAAAAATCATCTTTTTACGACCAAAATTCACCTAGTTATAAAGCATTAAACTTTATGACTTAAGTCCCTTTTCCGCGCACAAAAATGTCCCGTTTCAGGCAATCTTTAAGGGACCTTATAAATATTGAAATTCCGTATTAAAAGTATTATGTTTCGATTGCATTTGCTGACATAATGTTGAGAACGAAGCAAATATTTTTATCGAATAGTATTTCGTTTAGAAAGGTATTATAGTCAGGGCTCGACTAAGATCTTCTGGGTTCTTTTTAAGTTCTTTATTGTAAATGAGGTAACACATTATCGTAAGAGTGATTTAAGTCAATAAAAGCATTTCTGTAAAAATTATGAAATTTAAATTTTTATAGACCAGTACTGAGACCAGTTGCAGCGTACCTGCAGACGAAAATAAAAAATTACGCACATTAAATCTAAAATAATAAGGGCATATGACACCTAAAAAATAGCAGATTTGTAGAGAGTATCTGAATAAGCTGAAATGAAGTATCATGTCTGTGATAAAATGCTCAGCAGACGATAAATATTAAACATTTAATTTTCCTTCTAAAATGGCAACATACGATAAACATTAAATTTTATACTTTGTCAGAGTTGAAAAACTGTTGTTTTGTTTATTTTGTTCCTGTTGTTCTCAAGTTTCTGATGCTGTGTTTGCTCGTAGCAAATGTGAAGTGATAAACGAAAATGTTCAATAACAGGCAGTACCATTAGACCGAACAGACATCAAGTGCGTTGGTTGGTAAATGTTTGGTGTGGCATTTGGAAGGATACTTTAATTGGGCCAGCCATTCATTTTTGATGGCGCTTCAACATTGGAAAAGTATGCACAGATTTTACAGGGCCCAGTAACTGACTTCTTGGACGAATGTATTTCCTTAAGAGATTTATCACAGATGTGGTTTCAGCACGACGGCGCTCCAGCACACAAATCACTTGAACCATGTACTGTTCTAGCCGCAACATTTGGAAATAATATTATTTTGTCGGAGGTCCTGTTGAGTGGCCCCCGCGATCACCAGACTTGAACCCCATAGATTGCTTTGTCTGGGGTTTCTTGAAAAATAAAGTCTATGAAAAAGAATCAGCAAGTCTGGCAGATTTGCTAAATCGTATTTTCTTAGCATGCACATGTGTAACACCAACTATGCTGCGCAAAGTACAGGAAGAATTTTCTTCACGGGTGCGTTTTTGCATTGCAGCCGAAGGAAGTCAGTTCGAGCAAATATTACGATAACGCAGTTTGTAATATGATTTTCAGTTTCTGAAATGCGCATATTCGTCTTTTAAAATATGTTTTATTTTCTAATTCAACGAGGCTGTTCTTTTTCCTTATGTCATTTAACACAAGTTGTATATATATATTTTTATTTTTAGTGTCAGTACAAGCTGTGTTTTTGATATTTTATCTATGTGTTACAAATAATTATAACTTTAATATTGTTCAGTGTAATGTAAATTGCTGCAAAAAATAATGAAATTGTTGCTAAATATTTGTCTCTCCAATTATTTTGTGTATAGCCCCCATTTCTCAGCACAAAAAGAGCACCAACTTTAAGCAGATATAACTCGGTGAATTTTGATCGTAAAAGGATGATTTTTTTTTATTTTGCATGAAATTGCATGAGAATGATTTTCCTAAATATAACTGGTAGGACCGGGGGGTCGTATAAAAATTTATATTTCGTATTTCTTTTAGAGATACATTTATTTATTACTTTCCTTATATACATAAAGTATAAGGAAAGTATTGTGACGGGGTCGAAAATTCGAATTCGAGTTTTCGACGGGAGAGTACGTTTCAAGTATCCCTGATCACGAATCAAACGTTTTTGAAGTAATGTCTGTGTGTGTGCGTGTGAAAGTATGTGTGTGTGTGTGTGTGTGTGTGTGTGTGTGTGTGTCAGTGAGTCTGTAGAGACGATAACTGACGAACGAATAGACCGAATCGAACCAAATTTGGTACAAAAATCACAATCCGTAAACACTGGAAGCCTATTGTTTTTATACGCAATCGAATGTTCAGAACCCCCCTAAATTTTCGAGTAAAATTTTGAAAAAATCGTCAAAAAATCAAAACCACTAATAAAGTTACGCAAATAGACATTTCTTCTGTAATTTTTCATTAGAAAATGATTGGCATAAATTTTAGAACGCTAACACAAACCGTTCTCGAGATATTGCACATTTTTCAAAAAAATTATCAAAAAGGTATATAAAATAAAAAAAAATATTTCCTATTGAGAAACATATTCACTTTTCATATGTAATACCATACGATAAATTGGGTGACATCATTCTAGTGGATCTAGCTCGTTCCATTCATGGAAAAAGATACTTTGAGTAATACTTTTGTATTTGAGCGCCAATAGTCATTTGTCTGCTGTAAGAATAACTTATTTCTTCATCCATAACGCTTGGCGAGATTTTGGCGACTGAATTTGGCAGAATGTCGCCAATTTGGCGACTTTTTGAAATGTTGCCAAATTAACAAAAATTTCGCTAAATGGATAAAAATGACGCCAAATCAATGAAAATGACGTCTAATTGTCGAAAATTCAATATCTTGGAAAGAATATTAGTATCTACTATAAGAAAAACCTATTTTTTACTGTAAAATTTTACTGTAAAATTTTTTACTGTAATTACTGTACTGCTGTTTTTACTGTAAGTAAATTCAATTCATTATATAAGGAAAGTCATGTGTTGCCCACATCAGATTTTTTAATCTGTTTCTAAGATAATAGATTTTTAAATTAAAACATTTTTGCAATTGGAAGTATATCTCTGTGACTAACGGTTGAGGAAATATCCATTTGGCACCGATAGCACTGGACACAATGTATATTTGTGTTTATTTATAAGCAAGTACAACAATACTGGTTGTTTTTGTATGTCTTCATTTTAGTTAAACAGTTCACTGCCGTAATTTCAGTAAAAACACAACAAATGTGTTTGATTAACTGATTGCATCCATGTGTTATTGCCTTGGGCCGCGAGGTCCTGTGTATCCAGTTAAACCATGTTTTGAGTTTGATCACTTTGCTTGACAGATCTAAGCAAATATTGATAGGTAATTGGTAACCTCGCAACCTAAGTCGATAATATGCACAATAGAGTGCTAATCAAAGTTTATTAAGTTACTATGAGCCCGATAAAAGCAAAATACTCTACAAACTCCTGTAAAGAGAGGCAAATTTAGCCCCACCGACTCTTCCATGTTGACGAGTGCATAGTAAACAAGAAACGGGTCCATAGATGCTGTTATCTACAGTGAAAGTATAATGCAGTAAGGCAGAGTTCAGTAATCGTTTTTAAGTGAAAAGACATTTTTAAAATTATATCTGCCAAAAAGTAATTAGGGAGCTGCACGCAGAGGCGAATTTGGGACACGAATGTGTATGTAACATCTGGGGAAATATTTTACTTCTGATACTTTAAATTTAGAAACTACACTAAAACGGCTTTGGAATTAAAATATGTATTGACTCTGAAATAATATGTTATTGTACTCGTAAAATACCAGAACAACACTTGCAAAACGCAGGAAACGTCGAATATGTCATATTTATTGACATCCAGCTATTCCAGAAATATACGCAACATTCCATCTCATATATCTACGAAATCAATTTACCAGTAGGAGATCAAAAACAAAATGTTTTCTATTATTTTCTTAATTTTATGCATCATTTTTATAATATCGAATTTCACTTTCAATTCGGCATTTGGTACAACATTGCATTTTTTTCCATATCCTCGCTTTGCTTTTCTCAACCCCGGCGTCTTGAATAACAATGATAAACGAATCCGGAACAATATATTGCTTTATTTATTAATGTATACTCTAGAACAGATGCTTTTGTGTTCCTTCTATCATATATTATGAAGGGGATGATATCAGCAAAGGTATTAGGAGAAAGCATCACGTGTCAGTCTCCATGGCAACTTGTGTGACAAAATCCAGTCTGGGCTCTAGACGTTTCACTAATCCAGATTGCTTTTCTTTGATTTTTGGATTTAATTTCTCGGTGTACTAAAATGTATTACATTAAAAATTTGTGCGTTTCTATGGATCAACTTTAGTGGAAGATATCTTGATGAGTTGAATCTGGAGGAAAGTCAAAATATTCGAGTCATCGGGAACATACGAATTTATATCATTTTCATCACTTCTTTAGCAGTGTATACCACCATAGTATGATTGGATTGTATGAGTAGATCTTATGAATTGGTTAGTATTAAAAAGTTAAAAAATAAACATTTCCATAATTTAATATTAGAGGCACATATCTTCGCAGAAAATTGAAGTAAGCGGCACATTATTTTCTCTACATAATAAAATGTCCACTTCGTTCACAGGAAAATAATGCTGTGCAAGATCCTCGCTAATGTCTTTGGAGTTGAGTTGTATATCAGCAATTGGCACTTTTCAAAAGGATCACATGTAAAACTATTTTGAAGTATCAAAGTAACTTATATTTCGTGTAAATCTAGCTTGAAAATAAATGAAAATCACAATTATCCTTTAGGCAATACAGTCAAAATATTAAACTATTTTAATCATAAGAAACAAATAATTTTTTGTATAAAATCCATGATTTGAGTTTCAATCCATTGATTGCTGAAATTGAAAAATCCAGATTCGAATAATATTATTAATATATAAATAATAATATGTTTGCTACAATTCATCTGTAAGGATTCATTTAGATTAATGTCTCCATTATTTGAATATAACAGAAGGCAGACATTTTTCGTTTGTTTTTATAACAAAAACTTTAAAACAAAAACTTAAATATGTTTAAACAAGAGCTATCAATGCTCGTCCATAAGATTTTCTAAAATTTAATTCTAAAATCATGTTTTTACAAGACTTTATCTGATATTATTTTGTGTTCTTAAATGATTTAAAATACTTTATTTATTCATTTGCGACTTATTTTTTTATTTCTAATTAAACTTTTTCTATCTAACTTTCAATCCCTAAAAATTTAGTACGCCATTATGTTTTCCACCCATTAAAATCTACCAACTCAGAATCAATCTTTTAATTTAGCAAAAAATATATCTTACTCAAAAGCAATCACACAAATGCAATCACACAAATGCAATATTTTATTTTGTAAATTCTTTCTAAATGTACTCCGGTGGAATGAATCAGACGTTCCCTTTGTAAGTAAATCACCTGTCATCAAGTGATCTCTTTTACTACTTAAACGAACTTAATTCCGCCAAACAAACTTTTTCTGGATGTGAAAATTGTCTTCTACAAATCCCCTTCTACAAATTGAAAAACTCCTTCTTCAATCTTCGAATTGATAAAAGCATAAAATCGTTTTGTCAGGTAGCAGGTGGCATCAACTCTTGTACCCAAAATTCTTAATAAAATTTCCAGTTAATGATTAGAGTGATTTGTTAAAATTAGTAAAGTAAAATTTCAAAGAATTATTGAAGGGGGTGGGACAGCCTTAGTTTACGCGCGGATATTGCACTTAAACGATCCGAGTTTGATTCCCGGCTCTGCCCAACTGTCCCCATGTTCATGCGGAGTACAGGCACTTTAAATATGTGGGTCTATAAGTCTTTCCGAGAGGTTGGTGGTAGGTGAAGGCTTGTACGGTCCCTGTGTATGCCGCTCCCATTGGGTTCCGGTCTAAATTAGGTGACACTTCGCGGCCAAAGTAAGGCAGGCGTAAGATACATTACACCTTAGGGTAGGTCGGACGGTCTGAGTCGAAGAAGAAAGAACTACTGAGGCGGGGCTTCGCCTATAGTCCATGTAAAGGCTATGTCTTCCTTGGATGTAAACTTAACATTCATTTTAGGTATTAACCAGATATGCAAAATATTATAAATTTGCAAGTCAGCTACTGAAAAATTATTAAGTATCATATATAAGGTAAGTAATTATTAAAATCCTGTAATATCTATATTCAGAATGCAATTTGTTTTAAATTATGAGGTCGTCATTTATTTCAGGGTGATCTAAAAAGCTTTCTGTGAAAAATTGTTGTTGGTTCTAAACAAACAAGGCTTAATAAATGAAATAATTAGCATCTTAACGAATGAAATATTTAGACTCATAAACTATTAATTTGACAACCCTTAGAGTTGTAACAACATTGAATATAAATAAGTTCGAATTGGTATGTTCGTATGTTCAGTACTCGGTGCCTAATATTAAAGATTCAATAATTTATGCAAAAGTGATGAGTATTCAGATTATATCATACTGATTTTAAAACGATGGTGTCAGGATATATTGTGTATTAAATTATTATAAATGATCAATCGGAAATTACTATTGGTATGATCATCTTCACATCAAATAATTTTTATAATTTTAATTTCTTTGAAAATAAGTTCATTAAATTATTTTTTAATAATTGATAGATCATGAATATATTCATATTTTGATAACATATTAATGTTTTGATAACATATTAATGTTTTGATAACATATATCTTTTGATAACATCTTGATGACATATTAATATTTTGATAACATTCATATTGTAGTTAAGAACGAATATTTGTAAATCTATAATAAGATTATAATGCGTAAATATTAGGTTGGTGAATTTTGACTAAGGAGCCAATATTAGAAGTCTAGATATGATTAGGGTAGTAATTTTCTCGAAAGAATATTACGAATATTTGTAAATCTATAATAAGATTATAATGCGTAAATATTAGGTTGGTGAATTTTGACTAAGGAGCCAATATTAGAAGTCTAGATATGATTAGGGTAGTAATTTTCTCGAAAGAATATTACGAATATTTGTAAATCTATAATAAGATTATAATGCGTAAATATTAGGTTGGTGAATTTTGACTAAGGAGCCAATATTAGAAGTCTAGATATGATTAGGGTAGTAATTTTCTCGAAAGAATATTACGAATATTTGTAAATCTATAATAAGATTATAATGCGTAAATATTAGGTTGGTGAATTTTGACTAAGGAGCCAATATTAGAAGTCTAGATATGATTAGGGTAGTAATTTTCTCGAAAGAAAAAAAAAGGAATATTCGTAAGGAGGTCGCGACATAAATAGAAAAATTTCGCCGCCGAGGATTTACACTAATGCTATAAAAAAAAAGTCTGCCAGTTACGAAGCAGTAATACAAATAACTACTTGTTACTTAATAATCATTTATTGCAATTTTTAAATTAATACTTACGTTTAAAAACTATTCGAATTCTGGCAATGCTATCTATCAACGCCGTTACATGGTATCAAGATTTTTCTTTAAGTTGTAGAGACATCGCTTGTCACTTTATCCTCTTTACAATTAGATCTGTCCAAAGGTACTTAACTCGAACCAAAATTAACTTGATGTCCAGAATCATTCGGTCCAAGGTTATAACTCACGAATGCACTGATTTAATCAAACTATGCTTAGTGTGTACTTCACATTATTACAGCAGCCGAATGTTTAAAGAAACTGACGACGTAGACCATAACTGGTATTCAACACTTCCACAATGAAACACACTTATAGAATATAATACACTTTACAGACCTGGTGATAAAACTTACACCGTAGACGAGTTGCAAAGCTTTTATGCTTATTCAAAACGATTTTCTTTTGCCTTTCACCGTATTGCGGTCAACCCAGGATACTAGACTCTTGGAGTCATAGTGGTATTCAAGTGGGTGTCATGGTTTCATTCAACTAGGCTGCCATCCAACATGAGCATTCATCTATACGAGCCAAATTCTTAATGCATCCTTCAATCCAACTCACAACAGAATCCCGTTGAATCTCTTACTAAAATAGCCTTAAATCAATGAAACCCCTATCGTACTCGCGATCCGAAACTTTATCCTGTTGTACATCAGGACCGCAGAAATGTTAATTAGATTGGTGATTGGTCTATCTAACCGAACCAGTTATAATTGTTAATTTAAAGTAAACATAAACTGTAATGAAAACTGAGGGAAATAATAATCTAAAGGTTATTTAGACCTCATAAATTTGACAGCGTTTTAATGTAATATTATACATATATGCATATTTTCTTCTTTATTGCAGTGTCTGCTATCCAGTAACACTCGTAAATTTAAGAAGAATCGTTCGGCATTGATACAGCTTATGGGACACACAAATGAATGGCGGCGACTTTATGTAGCTAGAAAAACGAACTTTTTTCGTGTGCCGAGATGTATTTTATAGCATATAAAGGTTTTGAATAAAATAATTATTTTATATATAAACTATATCTTTTATGTCACTCTTCCTGTCGTGTACAGATAATGGTGTGCGACATATCTATCTGTTGTAAAACATTCTCCATTTTAGATTACAATTTAGATTACAGAATTGGTGTAATTACTTATGCATGAACTGTTACAATGATCTACTAAAATTGATATCATGATTTTAATAAACTAACTTATCATAACCCTAAATTTTCATATTCGTTAAACATTCTATAACTTTAATTAATGGAAATAATTTATTATATTTAAGTAAGATTTACTTGACGGAATATATTACATAAAATGAATTTAAAGTGAGGAGATTAATTTATGCTAATATTTACAATAGCATACATTTTGCTGTAATTGGTGCCGTGAACAGGAACTAATGTAAACGTAGTTCATGATGTCCGGTTGCAATGTAATATATAGTATTCCTATCCATATACTATTTTCACATAAAATAACGGTTTAAACACGTTTATCTCATTTTAAACAAGAAAGATCAATCATGCTTAAATCATTGATTATGAAACACTTTCCAACTTCAATGCAATTTTATTTAAACATGTCTAAAATCAATACATTCCTCGGTAATATTTTAAAACTTATCACAATACTACATTAATTTATTATATTTGAAAACTTAAACCTTCATCGAAAAAAATGAACTTCATTCAAATGACGGCATTGAAATATAAATTGCCTGGTTTAAACTTCTCTAAAATGTGAAACATTCCTCGGTAATAATTTTAGAATTATCATAATATTACGATAATTTATTATATTTGAAAACTTCATCGAAAACAACTGAAATTCATTCAAATGACGTCATAGAAAAAATAACACGCCTGGCTCTCTCTATAAAAGCAGCATTTCATTCATAGATAATTTCCCATTCATGTCATTCATCACAATACTATAATAATTAATTTTATTTAAAAATTAAGACCATGGAGCTACAAGTAATTAAACTCTATGCGTAAAACTTCATCGAAAAAAATCGTCTTCTTCTCTGTGTAAAATCAATGAATGTTTCATTCATATCAGCTATATTGCTAACTCCATGAGCTAAATAATTTTGAGTTAAAAATGCAGCAATTCTTATACAACTCATTCTACATCTTTTGGTGTTTACATTCTCCATAAGTCAAAATTAGGCTTCCTTGTACAAATAATCAAATTTGGATGACTCAAATGTATTGTAATTGCGCTGTTTCAGTATGTAGATGCACAGAATTTAAGTAAAAATAGAGTGGTTTTTGGACGGATACAACACTCAATATGAATTAAAAAGAACTTTAAAAATCACGATTTTGAGACAAGACGGATGCCATATATCATTTTGAAGTGGGTCACGTGATCTTTTCATATCATGGTCACGTGATCGCTTCATATAAGAGGTGTTATTATTATTTTAATTTTTATTTAAAAAACTACTGAATATATTTCGCTGATTTTTTTTTATATATTTTATGGAACAATTTGAATATTACCTAAAATTTTCGAAGCAATTTGTGAAATTTAAAACCGCTTAAAAATGTTTGAAAAATTAGATCCCATAGGGCCCAATGTATTTCATTTTTTCAACCCGGGTTCAATCCAAAACTAATTGGTTGATATTATTCATTTATATTCCCATAGGTCCTACAGACCGTCTGAACAACATACTAAAATTTCGTTTTGATTAAGTCATTTTTACGGCAGTTATCGTGCTAACAGACAGACAGACAGACAGAATCTATTTTTAGTAGCTCTTTTTTTCAAATTTTATAAGGAAAATTTTGAAAATTCGGTATTGTGGATCCAAATTATTACAATTATATCGTCTTATCCTTCACTTTAAAGGGCTTGCAAAAAAACTTTGGATCGCTGTCTTCTTAACAACTTTCCCCAGGGGGCGGATACCACGCCCTCCCCCTCCCCCGAGGAAGGCTAATGACGTCACGAACAAAGAAATTGTATCACGGCTATTTTTCACAGCAATAACTGACATGGTTATGTCTCGTGATCATTGAATCATAAATAAACCCTTTTATGTCTGATTATGTCCAATTTTGCCCTATGCTGCCATGTTAAAAACATATATAATTTCAAATAAATTTCGAAGTTTTCACACAAATGTAAGAAAATTCTATCTAATTCTAGATTTTTTTTATAATAAAGCCGTATATAAATAAAGTTTCGTGAAAATACATTAATATTTTGGACCGCTATGGTCTGCACAAGAAATCGACCACAGACAAACGAACATCACTCCAAAAATAGTCCAAACGTGTTCAGGAGGTCTTAAAGCTTATATTGGCATCAAAATATCGAATTCAAAAATTTTCGTGAAAACTGTACTGTTTCAATACTATATTACATGGTATAAGGCATGTGTCACAATTTTTCCAGATACCTGATGGCGTCTTGTGATACCTGCCGGCAGCACTTGTATCACAAGACGCAATTTTCAAAACTATCAGTTAACCTATTATTAAAATAAAATGCTTTACTAAACTTTTTTTATTATTATTATTATTATTATTATTATTATTATTATTATTATTGTAGGAATAGAAAACAAGTACGACAACATAATCTTAAAATTTGAAGGCATAACGACATTTTCATAAAATTTTGGGCATTCCTCTGCAAACAACGATTGACATGGTAAGGCCCCTTAAAAATTGCTACTTTTATAAATATTCTCTCCTATTAGAACATTTAACTTCATCTAGAACTTGCGCTTCCCATGACTGATACAACAGGAATTAATTGCGGAGAAAATCCAACAATACAAATCAGTGTGTAGCAATAAAAAAAAATATATTCTGAAGTCCCTCTCATTAGGTCCCTCCCGACCCCATCCTCCACAATAAATGGAGCCCGTTGCCATGGCAACGGCGTCTTGCAAGTACATATTGACAGGTGTTTTTATTGAGAGGGGAATAAATAAGCACAATAGGGAAAATTGAGGTGTTGTGTAAGCAGACTGATTAAGAACTTCGGGGTCAAGTGGAGAACATAGAAAGCTAAGAGTATTAGATGAAAGTAAAAGTAATCGCTAATGGAGAATAAAGGTAGAGAGAGATATTCTATTTACGGTGTTTGCAGAGTCCGCTTCGACAATAAGGGCTTAAAATTTCGTCCCTGTAGCTTAACGGTAGAGCGTCGGCTGGTCAGTACGATGATGCACGGTTCGATTCCCGGTTGGGGCAGCAAGGTTATTTACAATGGTGACCGAAAAAATCAACACTGTAGGTTAGTCCAATGATTTTGTAGGTCTGAAAGTGACCCTAGTACGACTCGCATGGATTCAGTGGAATCTGGAATATTGAGCTCCGATTTCAAATCGAAAGGATAACGACCAAGCAAGAAGATTACCTGCACGGTATAAATAGCATCAGCAAGCTAATCTGAGGCAAAAATAGCAGGAAGTTGTCAGTCATATAGTTAGTTGTCCACCAATCTGACATTAGGGGGTGGAGAATACAGAGTCCACTTTGACGATAAGAGCTTGTAATTTCGTCCCAATTGCTCAACGGTAGAGCGTCGACTGGCCAGTGCGAAGATCCAGGGTTCGATTCCCGGTTGGGGCAGAAAGATTTTTTATATGTTATATAATGTTCCTAGGGAAGTCTTTAAGAACACCTATAACTTTGTAAAGAAAGACCAGGAGTGTGCACATTAAATCTGTTTATTGTAAAGTGACCATTTCCAATTGAATAAAAAAGACTGCAGCGCCCTTAGCGAAAATTTAAAATCGGAGATGATGGATACGGTAGTGAAACAATATAGAGAAAAAATACAATTACAAAGCTATTGTCTAAGAATAGGAATAGACTATAAAATAGTTACAGAAGGCATTTATTTGACATAATAAACTTATCGGCGACTTGTTTTCTTAACCAGGGATGATACAATAACTAACACTTTCCATAAGAGAAATATAGAGTCTGTTGAAAGCGCCCGCAATCAGAGAAAATGCTCATTTGGTTTTCAGAAGGGATAAAACCGCGTATCTTGACAAGTATTGCAGGTGTCATCGTGCTAGAAGCCATGATAAAACAGCTTTTTACAGGTATTTATTGCCTTCTTTATACGCGCTTATGTTGTTCCTGGTGTCGGTTTATACACAATAGATAATGCTCTACAACTTTATAATTTGTATTTTCCGTCTATCTGTATTTGCTGTCGGGTTTGCTATCCTAACTTTTTAAGTTCTCCGCTAAGGGCACTGCAACCATTTTATTAGATCTGGCAGGGTTTATAAAATGGTTATACAGACAGATCTAACGTGTACACTCATGGACTTTTTCTTACATAGTTATTGGGGAAACTTTTCCAGGATTCTGGTATATGGCTAGATATTCAGCTGACGTATGACCTCTATTCTCAAGTTTGTGAGGAATCAAATGCCGTTACTATAGAACAGTATTAGACTCGTACTCAATGACTTTCCTAGGATCATTGTACATGCCTTTCATATTATTCAACTAAAGTACGACCGCTGTTTTTAAGTTTTTTAAGGAATCAAGGAATGGAATTCCGATACTATAGAACAGTCTTACACTCGTAATTAAGGACTTTCCTTGGACCTTGTATATGTCTAGATATTTTTAACTAAAGTACGACCGCGGTTTCAAAGTTTGTGAGGAATCAAATTCCGTTACTATGGAACAGTATTAGAGGATATTGCTAGGAACCCTGTATTAAGAATATGAATACGAGTAATTAAAACTGAGTCAAATAAATCTCAGAAACTAATAAGATTCAAAAAATAAACCCCCTAACGGCGAATTGAAGAAGTTAATCTTCTTATTTCGAAACCGTAGCAAGATAGGAGAAAATTGTGTGCTACCAAGTTGTATAGCGTTTTCTATTGAGTATGAAAAGACGTATTGTTTGCATATAACATATGCACATATGATACAAACGTAGGTAAACAAAAATGGATAATTATTGTACTGCATTATGTATCTGCAATTTTATATAACATTTATTGTTTACTGCAAAAGTGGTAATAAGAAATAAATTGAAATTAGATTGCTACATGGATTATTATTTTCCATGCGTACTTTTCGCCATTTCCAAAGCGAATTTCTTTTCTTTTTTCTTCAATCAAATTTCCTTAAAGTTCTTCATTACTAAACGAGATATTTGCATAAGTATCGCTTTTCGCTGACGTCATTTCTTATCGTCTGTGTACATGTATGTGGAAACGGCATATCGTTTCATACTAAATAGAAAACGTGCTACAACTTTTTGTAATTGAAAATGTTTGCCTATCTTGCTTCGTTTTCGAGATAAAAATTCTAATTTCTTCAATTCGCTAGAGGCGCTGCAAACTTTCGCAATCGATATTGCACACTCACTTTCTTATCAGTAGACCCTGATTCTAAGGCTCGAAAACACTTTAATGTAATCTTATATTGAAAGTTAGTGTGCAGGGCGATTTAACCCTTGGTGTTCACACCCTTTAAAAATTAATGTGCACATCCTAAAAAAAAAGTATTCAATACCATACAAAATCAGTGAGAATAACTTTTAAAAATTAGCGTGTATCACTTTTTCACAATTAGTATTTACCACATTTAAAAGTTAGAGTGTACAACCATTTAAAATTTATTATAAACCTTTAAAAATTCCATTAATTGTACTTTAAATGAATGCATAAGAACATATGATGAAACCACATGCCTTATCACATAAAAGTTCTATTTATAAAAATCCTTTATAGACTTTCCAATGGGAGCTCTGTCTTCAATAGATGACAATAAAATGAATGAATATTTTGATGAATTTTCCAAATGGGAGTTGTGTAATTATGATTTTTTATTGATTGTAATATTGTATATTTGTTAATTTAATTGTTCCATTTTATTTACTGTTGAGTAAACTATCACTATTTTAAAATTGTCAAAAAAATGTACGAGTTTTTAACACTTTACAACAAAGTTGAAAAGTGTTTATGACTTTGTTCATTCTGTCTGTCTGTGTGTCTGTCTGACTGTCTGTCCGTTAGCACGATAACTGCCGTAAAAATGACTTAATCAAAATGAAATTTTAGTATGTTGTTCAGACGGTCTGTAGGACCTATGGGAATATAAATGAATAATGTCACACAATTAGTTTTGGATTGAACCCGGGTTGAAAAAATGAAATACATTGAGCCCTATGGGACCTAATTTTTCTAACATTTTTTAAGCGGATTGAAAATTCACAAATTGCTTCGAAAATTTTAGGTAATAGTCAAATTGTTCCATAAAATATATAAAAAAAATTCAGCTAAATATATTCAGTAGTTTTTTAAATAAAAATTAAAATAATAATTACACATCTTATATGAAACGATCACGTGACCATGATATGAAACGATCACATGACCCACTTCAAAATGATATATGGCATCCATCTTGTTTCAAATTCGTGATTTTTTAAAGTTCTTTTTAATTTATATTGAGTGTTGTATCCATCCTAAAACTACTTTATTTCTGCTTAAATTCTGTGCATTTACATACTAAAACAACACAATGACAATATATTTGAGTTTAAATTCTCATTCAAATTTGATTATTTCTACAACTAAGCCTATTTTTCACCTATGTAAAATGTAAACAGCCAAATATGTAGAATGAGTTGTATTAGAATTACTGTATTTCTTTAACACAAAATAATTCAGTCCATGGAGTCTGCATGACTGATATGAATGAAATATTAATTGATTTTATAAACAGAAGGACGATTTTTTTCGATGAAGTTTTAAGCATAAAGTTTATGAATTGTAGCTCCATGGTCTTAATTTTTAAATAAAATAAATTATTATAGTATTATGATGAATGAAATGGAGAAAGTTATGAATGAAATCCTGCTTTTATAGAGAGATCCAGGCGTGTTATTTTTTCTATGACGTCATTTGAATTAATTTCAGTTGTTTTCGATGACGTTTTCAAATATAATAAATTATCGTAGTATTATGATAGATTTAAAAATATTACCGTGGAATGTATTGCATTTTAGAGATATTTAAACCACGCAATTTATATTTCAATGCCGTCATTTGAATGAAGTTCATTTTTTTCGATAAAGGTTTAAGTTTTCAAATATAATAAATCAATGTAGTATTGTGATAAGTTTTAAAATATTACCGAGGAATGTATTGCATTTTCGACTTTTTAAAATAAAATTGCATTGAAGTTGGAAAGTGTTTCATAATCAATGCTTTAAGCATGATTGATCTTTCTTGTTATTTTTATTTAATTGCTTGTAGAACGTAAATTGCAATTTAAAAGATCTGATACGGGTAGCACACGACTTTCCTTATATAATGCAATGAATTTACTACTTTTACAGTAAAAAAAAAATAGGTTATTCTTATAGTAGATACTTATATTCATTCCAAGGTATTGAATTTTCGTCAATGAATCGTCATTTTCATTGATTTAGCGTCATTTTTATCCATTTGGCGAGATTTTCATTAATTTGGCAACATTTTAAAAAGTTGCCAAGTTGGCGACATTCTGCCAAATTCGTCGCCAAAATCACCAAGCGTTATGGACAGAGAGATAAGTTATTCTTATAGCAGATAAATGCTTATTTGAGTTCAATTACAAAAGTATTACTCAAAGTATCTTTTCTCATGAATGGAAAGAGCTAGATCCACGAGAATGATGTCACCAAATTTATCGCATGATATTACGTATGAAAAGTAAACATGTTTCTCAACAGTTAATATTTTTTTTTAATTTATGGGATATTTTGATAAATTTATTTGAAAAATGTGCAATATCTCGAGGACGGTTCTTGCTAGCGTTCTGAAGTTTATGTTAATCGTTTTCTAATGAAAAATTACATAAGAAATGTCTATTTACGTAACTTTATTAAAGGTTTTAATTTTTGGATGATTTTATCAAAATTTCACTCGAAAATTCAGGGGGGTTCTGAACATTCGATTGCGTTTAAAAACAATAGACATCCAGTATTCACGGATTGTAGTTTTTGTACCAAATTTCGTGCGAATCGCTCTTTTCGTTCGTCAGTTATCGTCTCCACAGACTCACTGTCACACACACATACACTTCCACACCCCCACTTTCACATCCACACACACACTTTCACACGCACACACACACTTTCACACCCACACATACACACACAGACATCACTTCAAAAATGTCTGATTCATGTTTAGGGATGCTTGAAACGTGCTCTCCCGTCGAAAACTCGAATTCGAATTTTTGACCCCGTCACAGTACTTTCCTTATACATTATATGGATATAAGAAAAGAAAAAACATTGAATAAGTTTCTGTCCCAAAATTCTAGAGCTTTATCTTTGATCAGAAATTCCTATTCTATTCCCCAAGTTCCACTAGTTTTATTTGTGTCGAAAATATGTTTATAACAATTATAATTATTTTTCTGATATTTCCTGAAAAGATGTTTTATCGGAATTCTACAATAGTGATAAAATATTAACAAGAAAGATTAATCATGCGTAAAGCATTGATTATGAAACACCTTCCCACTGAAATGCAATTTTATTTAGAACTCTAAATATTTTTACTCTGAAATGCGATAGATTCAGCGGTAATATTTTTAAAATTATCACAGTGCCACAATAATTTATTTTACTTGGAAATTTAAAACTTCAAAAAAGGCAATGCTATAAAATCGCCTGTTTCTCTATATAAAATCAATGAATATTTCATTCATATCACTTATATTCTCCAGACTTATATTCTCATCACTTATATTCTCAGACTCCAGAGTTTTGTTTTCGAGAAAAAAATTCGTTTTGCCTCTGATTCGGCTGGCACACTTACTTTTTGTGATTTTTACTATATTTCAAAGTATGTACTTAATAATTACTTTCATGTAAAAATCATTTGCATTAAAAACTTAAACAGGTTCATAAGGAACGTTCACATGTTCAGTTATAAAAATTATCTACCGTTACAGTTCTCAATGCTGACAACTGCTTAATTCAATCACATTCTTTTAAGCAAGTTTGTCAGCAAGATTTAACAAAATGTGGTTCACATTAAGTTTCAAGCGTGGTATGCGCTAAATTTTAAATGTTGTTTATAACAATGTTTAATTAATAGTATACATTAATTTTTAAAAAGTTGTACATGTTAAATTTTAAATGTAGTGCATACTAACTGTTGAAAAGCGATACAAGCTAATTTTAAAAAGATGTTCTCGATGTTAAAAAGATGTAAAAAAGTGGTACAAACTCACCAACTTCCCCTCACTGTTGACAAAGGTAGTCTCAGTCAATAAAGATGTCGATTTAGTTAAAGAAATTTCATTCAGTTTAACTGTTGCTGTTTCATTTTAAAGTCAATGAAGTAATTGACTCACTTTATCGGTGAGCGTAATTGTAGGTACTATTGAACACCCAGTTCTTGCCATATGTGAAACCATATCTGAAATTAGCGTTTTTTCAATGGCTAGTGTTCATTAAATATGATACCTACGCACATAATCAAAGTTGATGATGACCAGTTTTAATTGTTGGCAGAGATATCAATTTGCGTATTTATTGTTTTCGAAAGGCAAAGTGGTGTAAGTTTTTTTGAAAATCCCGTTATCGTCACCCCGAAATTCTAATGTTTTAAATTTTTGATTTTTTTCTTCTCATTAATCTGTAAGTTGAGATGGATCAAATGAGATCAAAACCAAAATTCTGGCTTGAGTGGAAGTGCTCGAATATTTTGAAAAGTGGTTTTGAATTTTTTAAATATTCCTTTGTAACGTCACTCCTAATTCGAATTTTCGGAATATCAGATTTTTTTTTTATTGACCTGGAAGCATAGGTACATCGAATGAGAGCAAAACTGAGATTTTTGCTAGAAAGTACTAGTTAATTAAGCAGAGTGAATTTGAGTTTATTAATTATTCCTTTTCACCGTCCCGTACCCCCTCATCTAAACTTCTAAAATTTTTGATTTCTCCCTTGGTCTCAAAGATGAGATAGATCAAATGATACAAAAGCCAAAATTCTAGCTATGGTGGAAATGCTCAAAAATTTTGATACATCACCCCCCTCAATCACTCAGATCAGTGCATATTATTGCCAGCATAATAAAATATCATTGCAATTACATTGCATTTAGACAAAATAGTCTAAATGAAAAAAATATTAAATTAAATACAAATTAGGTTTTAGACATGTATGAAAAGCATAAATTTCGATAACATATTTATTCGATCTTTTACATGCACACTTTCAGCGTTTTGCGCGATTTAGCTACGATCAGATACCACCTGGTGCCCTCAAATCGCCAAATTTGGCGACTTTCCTTCAGTAACCCTATCGATTGCCGCACGGTAGCGGACCACCGGCGCCTTGCACACGTCTCGCTGGCCCTAGTTGCAGACGGCCGCCGGATGTTGTGGGTCGCTGAAACGGGAATTAGCAGGAACCGTCGAGCTCTTATCGATTCTACAAACTGGGGTGTAATGAGGCTGGAACGTTGTTGCGGTCGGGAGCGACGGTCGAAGACAAATTGCGGGTAGCTCGTTAATTTCCAGAGTTTTGAGACGGTTAATATTGAAGAAAGGAGCGCGTAACCCCTTTTGTTGGCTCAGTTGCTTAGGTAGTGTATTATTTGGTACATTTGATTTCTCGCGAGCTCTGTTGATGTTTGGCTGATTTAAGTTTTGTGTATAACATGGAGTTAGAAAGAAGGAGATAAAACGTCTATGGATGAGACGCTTGAAAATGCCATAATGCTTTGAGAACTATAAGTGCTACTAGTGTTAGTAAAGTAGCAGATATTGTTATTTGACACAACAGAAAAGCGTAATATTTAGTATATATATTTTCGATTATTTTAAAATTAAGGTTTCTCTAATTATGAGTATAACTAATCAGTATTGTTTCATAGTTGTAAGATAGATTACAGAATATAGGGAGATAAAAATAAATTGAAAAGTAAAATAATTTTGAGTACGTAGATGTATTCTTTATTGTTTCAGTTTTACTTTGCATTGCGCTAATTATTTCTCTTCACAAAATTGACTATTTAAATAAATATTTTAAAGATTTTACTATACACATGCCTACAATGCATGGGACTACTTTTCTTATTCCAGCGCTACCTTAATTACTGTAACAGAAGAAATTGTCGTTTTCTCAATATGAAGTTTTAACTCTGTTTACCTCCATGGTCTCTAGTTTAACGATACACAGTGGAAATGCGTGAAATCGTACGGTTTGCCTTTATTAGTATTTTCAAACATTATACACACAATTTAAGAATTTTCCTATGTACGTTCATTGAGTTCTTGCTGAGTTCAGCTATAGCATGTATCAGTTATAAATTTTACTACCGTGGTATGTATAAGGAAAGTATAGGAATCGTGTCGAAAATTGCAACTCGAGTTTTCGATGGAATGAGTGATTTGGGACTTCTAGAACACGAAAAAAAAATGTTTTTAGCGTCTCTTTGTGTGTGTGTGTGTGTATCTGTGCAATGTTGTATCCATTCTAACTCAAAAAGTAATTGACCAAATTTCACAAAATTTTATAGGCTTAACTTGTGGGATATTTTAGTGCTGATTAGATTTTGGTACGATTCGGGAAAAAGGAACCTGCCTTATTTTGCGAAATGGCCCTCAAAAGTCGTCTGAATCTAAAGGTTACGTACGCTCAAATGTATGAATTAAATGTTTGTTTTATGCGTAAATTTTAACGATGACATAAATAAGACCAACCCCATTACTCTAGGAGTAGCCGTTCTCAAGATATTTTAGTGTTTTCGCATTTTTACTACGCTGCCTTTGAGAATACGTCCAGATACCAAATTAAAACGAAAATTGAATATTAAAAGTGTAGTTTCAATGATATTTCAGATAATTACGCTTGTTGTTTTGTGCAATTAAACTCAGTTTAATGAATTATCAAATAAATAAAGAGAACATGAATTTTAGTCTGTAGAGAAAGTCAGGTGCTGTCCACATCAGATTTTTTATATTGTTGCATAGAAAATTATTGTATTGTCGAAAACCTTCAAATTTAAAATTTTGGCTTAAAAACAAGACCTAAGACTGTCGTACGTTTTTCAAAAACTTTCGGAAATACATTTGTGCGTATATGAGCGTCAATGAAATCTGTTAAATCAAGAAGAAATTCGCATATTGCTCTGAAACTTTATGTAGAGATATATAACGTAAAATAAACTAGAATTAGGTAGAATGTTTGTTAATTGTGCAATTAGAAAACTAATTACGTGAAGTTTTCATAACATTCTGTCTCTGGAGAAAAATATTTCATGAAAGAGTTATAAGAAAGTGCACTGTGGAAAAATTAGCAGCTTGATGTGCAATATGAATATAAAGTATATAAATTATTTTTTTATAAACAGAAAAAATATCAAATTCATGAGATGTAGTAACTTATTGCAAAATCCAAAATATGAATTTTCGATTTTCCTTTTAACAAAATGCTTAAGCATGTTCATAAAAGAATAACATAAACTGAATCTCTTAAATTAAATTTATATAGTTATAAATATATTATTTATATTTAAAATAAATATTTATGTAGCCGGCACATGATTTTTTTTTACACACGGAGATAATATTCAACAAAAATCTGTTTGGATTTACTTTCATTTTTCAAACGTGGAAAACCTGGACTTAAAAATTAAAATTTATAGTATTAAACAGCTTTGCAGTCCAAATAAATTCATCTGTGAAATTAAAATAGAAAAATATTGGTATTTAATGAGTATCGGGATAAATAAGTGTAACTTGGAAAATTAGTTTGTATTAAAATATGAAATTATTAAAATACAAGTCCTTTCTTGTTAATGTAAATCCACGACTATGGCTTTAATAGACTTGTCCAATAAAATTAAATATGAAAAGCTAATTTATTTAACGATATTTTGTATTTTTATATAACTTTTTTGATATAGTGATTCGAAAAGTATAATATATGCAAAGAACATGCGATTTCTTCAAAATGAGTGCTGTTATTTTTCTTGCGATAATTTACGTATAAAACGATAATTTACCATGATTGACTGCCATGATTTTTTCTGATTTTCAAAAAATTATTTGACAGTTTGGAAGACTTAGGAATGTTAGACTGCATTTATATTAAATTGGATTAGGTTAGGTAAATGTAATAAAATCATACTTTATCATTCATTCTTAAATAACCATTTTTTCTTTGAATATCATGTCCAAAAATTCACTGATACTCACAGGTATAGACATCTTCACAGACATCGAACCAAAATGTTCGATTCGAGATGAGGGATACTTAAAATTGGAAAATCTGTTGGAACTTGAATTTGATTTTTCGAAAGCGTCACAATGTTTTCTCTATGCAGTTATACTACATGAAGTGAAGGTAATATAAATTATAACTAACAGTTATGATTAGAGAACATTTGCTATTAAAATGTACGAAAGTTGATTTACCCTTTATTTTGGTTGGTATAAGGTGCATGTTAAAACATATCTGAATTTTATGGGATGCTAGTAGTAAAAGTGGTACAACGCTTTAGAGATGTTTACAGAAATTAGTTCGTAAAACTTTCAAATCAGCATATATGAAATAATAACAGAGATACATAATCATGTAAAGTATCATTTGTAATTAAAAGCATACTGCTGGCTTTAGCTTAACTGTAAAACTACTTACACTGTCAAATGACAATTTCGTCTGTGATAGTATAACACATAGGAAGATATTTTGGGATAGTGACTTTGGAACGAAATTTTAAAACTCAACTTACTTTAGTTAAAACACTATAGAAAATAAACACGTAATTTTCAAATCAATATCTAAAAGGGCTTTAAATTTGGTATACCCTTTATTTTGGTTACTATTGTTTTAACTTGCCTGTAAATCTACTTTTTCTTGCAATGGGCAATTTCGTCTGTGAAAGTAACATACAGGAAGGAAGCTATATCGGAATAATAACTTCTAAACGAAATTTTAAAACACATTGTATCTTAGCCTTTTGGGGTGCCGGTAATGACATAGTTAAATCATTGTACAGTTCTTTAAGGAAAAATAAATGCGTAAAATTTTCAAATCACTGTTAAAGGAGTTATAAATTTGATATACGGCTGTGTACAATATAATTCGTGACAAAAATATACTATTGTTTTAACTTTCCTGTAAAACTACTTACCCTGTCAATGGACAATTTCGCTGTGAAAGTGACATACAGGAAGGAAGTTATTTCGGAATAATAACTTCTGAACAAAATATTGAAGCACATTGTATCTTAGCCTTTCGGGATGCCAGTAATGGCATGGTTAAATCATTGTACACTCCTTTAAAGAAAAGTAAATGCGTAAAATTTCCAAATCAATGTTAAAGGAGTTATAAATTTGATGTACGGCTGTGTACAATATAATTTGTGACAAAAATATACTATTGTTTTAACTTGCCTGTAAAACTACTTACCCTGTCAATGGACAATTTCGTCTGTGAAAGTAACATACAGGAAGGAAGCTATTTCGGTATAATAACTTCTGAACAAAATATTAAAGCACATTGTATCTTAGCCTTTCGGAATGCCGGTAATGACATGGTTAAATCATTGTACAGTCCTTTAAAGAAAAATAAATGCGTAAAATTTCCAAATCAATGTTAAAGGAGTTATAAATTTGATATACGGCTGTGTACAATATAATTTGTGACAAAAATATACTATTGTTTTAACTTGCCTGTAAAACTATTTACCCTGTCAATGAACAATTTCGTCTGTGAAAGTAACATACAGGAAGGAAGCTATTTCGGAATAATAACTTCTGAACGAAATTTTAAAACATATTATATCTTAGTCTTACGAGGTGCCTGTTAATGACTTGGTTAAATCGTTATATACTGTTCTTTACGGTAAAATAAACAAGTAGAACTTTAAAATCAACAGTGGAATTTTTAGAGACAAATAAACACGTATATCTTTCAAAACAATATATAAGGAGTCATTAACTTAGTCTAGATCAATGCGAAATATAATTTGTGTTCAAAAGCATACTACTGATTTTATCTTGTTTGTACAACTGCTTACACTGTTAAAGAAGAATTGTCTTTGAAAAAGCTATATACAGGTAGGAATTTTATTTTGGAATAGTATTTTCAGGACGAACTTTTAAAACTCCTAACCTTTTTTTAACCTTCTGGGGGTGCTGATAGTTTAATGATTAATTTACTATTGAGTTCATTAAAGAAAAAATAACATGTAGGTCTTTTAAATCAGTATATATATATTTATAATTCGGTTTATAGTTGTGTAAAATATAATATTTGTAATAAAACGTATACTGAAGTTTTTAGCGTATCTTTAAAATTATTTACTCCGTAAGAGAAGAATTTTGTGTGTGAAATTAATATACATTAAATAAGATATATTTGGAAATAGTAACTTCAAAATTTTAAAACTAGGAAAGTATTTATCTAGATAGTATATTAATTAACACATATGACTGATACATTAAAAATATTTATGTGTTTTGTATAAATTAAATATATTTATATAAATTTAAAGTACGATTATTTAATAAAGACATAAACATATTTAACGGTTTTGGATAATATAAATAGTTTTGAATGTAGTTAAATTGGGATTATATAAATACATAAATAAAATAATTAATTGCTTTGAATAATTTACAAATTTAAGAATGATATTAAATTGGTATTTATTTAATAAATAGATAAAATATTTAGCCGCTGTAAATAATTTAAGTTAAATTATGACATTTTTGATAAATACATGAAAATATGTGTTGAATAATCTAAATATTTATAAATTTAGTTAAAATAGGATTTACATGAAATTATTTAACAATTTTAGATAATTTAGAATTTTTAAATGCAGTTAAATTAGGATTTTTTAATAAATAAATAAAATATTCCAGATTTTATAAAAGTTAACTTTAAAATCCCAAATGATAAAATAAGCAGAATTAGAAACATATTAAAATTATTTTTTTGTGTGAAATAATCAAATAAAACTTTAAAATCAACATATAAAGAGTTGTGTAATAGCTATACTGCTGTAGGAACTATAAATTGCTGTCAAAAGTATACTAGACCACTTTAGTTTACCTGTAAAACTACTTAGATTGTCAAAGACGTATTTCATTTTTGAAAGTAGCACCTAATAAACAAGAGTTTAAAACTATGGATTCGTTCAGCGAGAAAGTTGAAATTTTACAACAATTATATTACATGTTCAGGAATTTATCTTCATAAGTTAAGATATACATTATAATGTCAATGAAAAGCAAAATGAAGTAAATAAAGCAAATACTTTCAAAAATTAGAAATACAGATATAGTTGCCTAGTGGCATTATAGAAAACTGTTGAGTAGTATGCATCCTACCAAGAAACACATATCACATAAATAATTATTGTAGTTTCAAAATGGGAATTAGCTATTAAACTCCCAACTATAGGGATCTTTCTTGAGTCTATAGGGATCTTTCTTGAGTCTAAAGTGACTCAAGTCAAATGTTTCCTTCTTTCTGGAAATAAACAATCACAACTCCTAACTTTCTGGGGATTATAGAGTTATACTCAGCCTCAAAAGCATAAGTAAATTAATATATTTTGCAGAATATACTTCGGGGATAAGAGTTTGAAATTCCGTCCAAGTAACTCAACGGTAGAGCGTCAGCTGGCCTTTGTGAAGATCCGTGGTTCGATTTCCTGTTATGACAGGAAGATTATTTACAAGGGCGACCGACAGAACCAACCCTCTAGATTAGTGCAAAGATGTTGGGTGTTTGAATGTCACAGTATTATGACTAACACGAATTCAGTGGACTTTGGTGTGTTGAGCGCCGATTTCTAATCGGGAAAACAACGAGCATGCAGAAAGCTAAGCTGGATGTAGTAGGAGGTGGCCAGTCAGATTGCCAGTTACATGCCAATCTGATATTAACAGATTAACAGATTAACCACCTATAGGCACCGACCCGAAGGTTTGCAGTAATTACAGCCTATGGTGGAGGAATATCAGCCAAAACCAGAAATTAAAACTTAATGCCAAGATAAAAATGATAAGCAATTATATACAATATGCTTGTCTATACTAGATGCAGATAGTATTTCACAAATATTTCACATCCATAAACTCTTATGTGCAGAACTGTTTCAAATGGGAGCAACTATATATATAAAAATATTTCTAAAATGGGTTATTACATATACAAAATCAAACGAATAATTTTCAAAGATATATACATATATATACATATATACAAAATATATATATACAAAACTACTTATGCAAACATACATACAAAACTATATATACAAAACTATATATACAACACATACATACAAATCTCAGAGATTACCATGGCTTTCAATACTATATTGATACATACAATGATTAAACCAAATGTGAATTTAAAATTAATTTGATTGCAGTATTTATAAAAAAAATTTAGAAGTACTATAGATAAATATGCAATAAACAGTGATCTAATGTGTAGTGGTTACCAGTAATAATTCACAGGATATGTTTGTTTTCCTCTGGGAATTGAATTATAGTTTTTATTCTCTGTTTAGCCCAGCTATTACCCAGAAGGTTTTCGGCAAATATTGGCATATGTTGTCTACTGGGCCTTTTAAGGTGATAGTTCTTTGTAAGTTCGCAATCAAATACAAAATGTTTCGGAGATCCTATTTCACCACAAATACAGTTTTCGGTGTCTTTCTTCTGGATTTTGTAAAGATAGGTTGGGAAACAGCCATGCTCTGAGAAAAACTGTACCAATTCTCTGCTGCAAATCAGTTGCTCTTGAGATACTCTGGGAAGATTGTTGAATGTTTCTCTTCCTTTCTCACTTTTATTCCACTGCTGTTGCCACTCTTTTATGGTATTAATATTCAGATGTGACCTTAGCGATGAACAGGGATATGCCAATCTGATATTAGAGAGTGGAGAATGCAGCTTCCACTTTGACGATAAGAACTTGCATTTCCTTCCCAGTAGCTCACAATGATAGAGCATTGGCTGGCCAGTGTAAAAATCCTTGGTGCCATTTGGCAGAAAGGTTTTCTACAATTTATTCAACTTAAGTACGAGGCGTTTTATCTGAATAGATAAAATAGACAATACTACTGTTACATATGACAAATTACCAAAATTACTCAAAAATTACATTGTCAAGTACGAATGGTAATAATATTCTAAATTATCATATATGATTAACCCGAACAAAACCCAAGATAAAAAACACTATATTATTTACAAGCTAGAAGCACAGGACACTAACGAGCTTGGCCTATTTTCATTTCTCCTAACAACCGACGACCACCACCAGGTCATGATATCTATCCATGAAAGTTATTACGAAACCTTCCGAGGCACGTACACGCCAATAGGACTAGCTTCCAGAACGCAATTTGTCGGAAACTTGACTCTATTCCGAACAGAATCCGCAGACTTGTCAAATTGGTGCTCAGTAATTCTTCAGTGAAGCCAAAGATCTGATAGGTTGTTAGGTTACAGTGAAACCATACTTAAATACAAATGAGGGGAATCACAACAAATAGTCAATCCTGACCTCACAGAGCTCGTAAAGCAATCATTTGCCAAGAACTATAATGCAGACGCAGACTGTATGTAGTGATTATATGGATAACCACACATACTCAATGAGAGGTCTTGTAACCCTTTTCCTACTGATTGCGCATATTGATGACAAATAAACGCATCATCCCTGCAACGCCTTATGTTTTAACTAATCTATGTATTACGAAGGTATTCTTGCCAAATTTAAGTGTGCGTCCTGAAAAACGACGGGCTAATAATGCTAGATAAATAACTGTATTTTGAACAATGGTAGTTATTTCTGAATATATACTACATCACTCAATAAGTCTCCGGTCTAACTAAGAAAAATATTTTTTTTTTTAGAAATTCGACTTTATTCATCAACATACTCTCCTTCAAGAGTGATACATTCATTCCAACGCTCCTCTAACTTTTCGATGCCTTTTTTGTAGAACGATTTGTCTTTGTTCTCAAAATGGGCCTCAGTTTCTGCAATCACTTCTTCATTTGAGCCAAATTTTTGAATCGAAATAGATCTTTTTTTTTTATTCAGGTGTGTAGTAATGGATCCATGTTTCATCCATTGTCACATACCGACGCAAGAAATCCTTCTTATCTCGCTTGAACAGCTCCAAACAGCACTCTGAATCGTCGACGCATTGTTGTTTTTGGTCCGGTGTGAGCTAACGCGGCACCCACTTCGAAAGCAACTTACGTATTCTCAAATTTTCGTGTAAAATTGTAAACACATTACCTTCTGATATCTTTAAGGTGTCAGCTATCTCACGCAACTTCACTTTACAGTCTTTCAAAACTATTTTGTGGACTTTTTTTATGTTTTCCGGAACAGCTGCCGATTTTGGGAGACCAGAGTGTTCAGCGTCATCACTGTTTGTACGACCGCGTTTAAATTCAGCATACCAGTCAATAATAGTTGATTTCCCTGGTGCAGAGTCTATAACGCTTATCAAGCCTCTGTTTGGCTTTAACAGTATTTTTCCCCATCAAAAAACAATGTTGAATCAACACACGAAATTCTTTTTTATTCATTGTTTTGAAAATTACAAAACTGGGGTCACTGAAACCATTGTAACCTATAAACTAATTGTCAGAATGTCGTGAAATTTTGACACGTGTCGTTTGAAGGTTGGTACTATCCAGAAATCATATGGGTCTGTCAACAGTGTTACCATATATGTGTCAGACTGGAGACTTATTGAGTGATGTGTTAAATGAGAAACACTTTTGACAAATTTCAGTACGTATTTCGGACAGCACTGTACTTTTCTGCTAGTTTCAGTTACAATTTACACATGGGTAGAAATATTTAACTATTTTGGATAATTTATGCATTTTTAAATGAAGATCTTGCATTTTGAAGATGATGCATTTTTGAATGGATTTCTTAAATGTATTTATAAAACCTTTCCAATTTGTCATATTATCTAATACTAAAGCCCAAAATAAGTGGAATTACGAAGAACGGAAAATATTTGAGAATTCTTTAGCAAAATATATGCAAATAGACACATTGAAAGCATCAAATAAACACATATAAAGTTATAAAATAAATATATAAGAAATGAAGTTATAAAATAAATATATTATATATAAATTTATAAAAATAAATATACTGTTGTGTGAAATATAATTTGTAATTAAATGTTTAATATACTTATTCTTGCTCGTAAACTACTATATTAAACTAGTAATTTGTTATATTATCTAATAGTAGAATTTTATACTTTAATCAAATTGTTTTTTGTCTGAAAAACAGCATTCAGAAAGCAAAAGCTCGCAGAATAATTAATTCGAGACGAAATTTTAAAAACGATTGAAACATTATTATTTTAAATTTGGATAACATTTTTATTAATACTTCAGAATGAAAAAATAAATAGAAGCATTTAACAACCTTGATTTATCAAAACAAAATTAATTAAAAAAATCGAAATTTTCTAATTATCTATAAATAATGTGGAAAGTGTTATAATATCGTTTGGCCGCCATATAATCACAGCATCTTCGGAAATAATATTAAAATCGTTTTATTATATTTTGAAGAAACTAAGTGTATTGTAGCTTTAAGTGTACCTTTACTCGATATCTTTCCATAACTGGTATATTTAGTAACAATAAAAAGTCATACATGCATGGCTTTCTGAATTATATTTACTTTTATTTTCAACAAAGAAAACAAAAACAAATATAAAGTGTGCTCTTAGAACTTGTTCTTTAAATCGAATTTCAAAACGAATCTACGTTTGGAAAAAGAATGTTAGAGCTCATTTTAGAACCTATTTCATTTGTAAAGGTAATCTTGAATTTCAGTAGTTTTTATTAAAGTAAAACTTTTTTGTACTTACATTTTGGGCAATAGCACAAGAAACTTATTACTTTCTTATGCAATAAGAATTGCTTTCACAAACTTTTCAATTCAAAATTTTGTTGGAAAACTACGTTCAAAAACATCCTTCGATTACTATTGGTAAGACATCCATCTTTCTATCTCTCTGCCCTTGCATGTCTCTCTCTGTGTGTGTGTGTGTGTGCGCGTGTGTGTAGATGTGTGTGAGTGTGTGTGTGTGTGTGAGAGAGAGAGAGGGTATGTGTGTGTGTGTGAGAGAGAGTTCGTGTGTGTGCGAGAGGGTGTGTGTGTGAGAGGGTGTGTGTGTGTGAGAGGGTGTGAGAGGGTGTGTGTGTGTGAGAGGGTGTGTGTGTGTGAGAGAGGGTGTGTGTGTGAGAGAGGGTATGTGTGAGAGAGGGTGTGTGTATGTGAGAGGGTGTGTGTATGTGAGAGGATGTGTGTGTGAGAGGGTGTGTGTGTGAGAGTGTGTGTGTGTGCGTGATCCCAAAACGAATGCAGATATCGCTACAAAATTTTCTATGTCGAAACATTTTGTAAAAATTAAAACTTTATAAAAATATTTGTACATCTTATTATTAAAATAGGAGCTATTTTTAATTAATTATATATTAAGTCTAGACACGAAAACTCAAGAATAAATTTTCGAAATAAGTAGGTGTTAATATATTTGCCAGTGTTTACAATTTTGCCTCACATAGTGAATTCATAAAGAAGAAACAGTAACCAGTAGATGGCATAAGTATATAGTAAATAGATAGGATGGGCTAAAGTTCAAAAAGTATCAGCCACAAAATGCAAAGTGCTAGTAAGCAGTAGTCATTGTAAATAACATGGGCGATCTTACATTTTAACCGGGAAGTACGTCTTATAATCTATGAACCATAAATTTTAACATTAATGCTAATATATCACTGAATTCCTAATGATTTGTTGTACCATAGTTAATTTTTGTTTTATTGTTTGTGTGGTTAGTTATATTTCCTAAATGAGTACTTCTGCTTTACTTGCAATTTCGCCACTGGAGAAAATTATACAATTGGCTGATGTTGGATTTCTAATAACGCCAAAAGTACGCAAGAATGTGACTACTCTACATGACCTCCTGCAACTGTTAACACTACAGTGAAATTTTATTTTAAGGATATGCTTAGTAAGTCCCGTAAGACTTAGCCAGCCAGTAGAACTCGAAAAGCCATCAACAGCAGCGCTACTGTTGTTAAGAATAATCTTTTATCCATTTATTCTCTCCAATTGTAATAATGCAAAAATTACGCATTTTGCTGTTGAATGCAACCTGTTTGTACGTTTGCAGTTAGTATTGTATGCAATTTTATCACATCATGGCGAAGTTGTATACACCGTGAATGACAATTTCTCCAGCTGTAAAACTTTATTTATTTTTGTTTCAAACTACTCAAAAAGGACTTTTTAGACATTAATTTATTCCAGATAGCAGATAGTAAAGTAAATAATATAATACACTCAGAATATTCACTAAATAGATATTTTGAAATTAAAAAAAAAATTGCTGGCGAAATTAAGCACACTTACCTTATTAAATCATTTTAAGTGCAGATTTCTTATGTAAAACATTGAAATAGTTAGAATTTATATAAATCACATAAATTATAATATAATTTGAAATAGATAAAACTTTTTAGATATTAATACAATTTTATGTGCAACACACAGAATTAGAACTTCAATTATTCAACATTTAAGATGTTCAAAACATTAAAAACTAGGCTAACTCCCGGAACAAAGAAGGTAACATAATCAATTCAAGTAATTGATACATATAAATTCATTATACATATAAAATTTATTAAAATAGTATGTTTTAACACAAATAGGTTAAATGAAACCATTTATTTTGCAAAATAATTTTTAGTAAAATTTCAAGAAAGTGTTTAAAAGGAATAACGTGTAAAATACAGAAAGTAAATGCATGATACTATCAATTGAGTCCTCTCAGATATTTCAAGTTATTTGTTTCCAAACAGCTGGCGCATCTATCATTATTGTTCGAGAAAATATTAATACTTTTTAACAAATCAATTTGTTTATTGCAACAAATCTCCCGAGTATACCTCTTCAATTACGACTATTGGAAAATATATGATTTTTTTCACATTCTCATGGTGAAAGTATTGTTTTCCTGAAAATTCTTTCTGAAGTTGAGATTTTGACAAATGGGGAGGCACAGTTTAGGATATGATAATTTGGACTATGTTATAGATATAAATTATATTAAAATAGTACATATTAACACAAATAACACAAATCATCCGAAACAAAGACATTGACGTCAGTAAACTTCTACCAACTTAAAAGACAAATTTTTTCTACCAACTTAAAAATACACATTTTGAAAGAATTGAAAAAAAATCCAAATTTTTAAAATAATAATTTGAGAAATAAAACCCATGAGATGATAAATGTGTTTCCTTTCATCCTGAAACTGATTGGGATTATACGAGTGTACCTACACACTACACAATCTGTATAAGAAAGTAATGCCTCATACGTAGAATATTTTTTTTATTTATAAACATATCTGATCCATGTTCCTGTACATAAAATGATATATACACCTGCAAATTCTGCTGCAAGGAAAAAGCAATAAATGCGCAAATCCCACGCCCTAGTTTCTCTGCATTACAGATAAAAAGGAAAAAAGTATTTATTGCTTTTACATCCTTCTGAAATCCCCTTTTCTTTTAGAATCGAATATAACACGAGTTCAAAGAAGTTTTATCTCCATGAAATTTCCATTAAATCCGTTCAAACAATTCACCCAGTGATCAATGTTCGAAAAGGGTGGGGGACACTCTATTATATCCCCCAGGTGATAATAGTGTAACATTTTTGTAAATAATTCATATGTACCAGTTTTTTTATATTATTCCTGAAATAAATACATTTTGCCGTAAAAGTAGCTTTTAATTCATCTCAAACGATTTTTCCCTAAATTCTTTGTAGGTAGGATCATTATTTTCTATAATTTCACTACTACAGTTCATTGTGGTATATAGGATTTCAATTTTTCCATGTATAGAAAATGAGCTATAAATTCCATCAGTAATTTTGATGAAAATGCGCCTTTAAAACGGCCCGGACACATTTTAAACCATGGCGATTTTTGATCTTAGGTAAGTAGGCATATGCTGAGGCTCGTGAAGCTCTGAGGGATCAATTTGCTTACTTAATGGGCTTTTTTTAGATAAAAAAGTTCTTTCTAATAAAGGTGGGTTTATTATATTTAAAGATAAAATAAAATATCACTCGGTCTTTTATAAATTTTATAAAAAGCTATGTAAAGAACTTAAATTCTAGCCATTTTTTATCATAGACAAAGTAGGCAAATGTTGAGGTCTTCGAAGGTCTGAGGATCCATCTCCCGTGAGTAATGTGCTTTTTTCACATAATACAGTTTTTTTAATAGAGGTTAATTTTTGGTATCTGAAGCGAAAATAAATAACGTTCTGCATTTCACGAATTTCATAAATTAACTCTGTAAAGAACTCACATCCCAACTAGGACCGTTTGTGACTTTAGGTACGGCAAACAAATACTGGGGCCCGAAAAACTTTGGGAACCAATATTTCGTGCTCATTGTGCACCCTTCTAATAGAGGCGGATTTATTAAATCTGGTACTAAAGTAAAACCATAATTTACCTTTCACAAATTGTACACACATTTTATAAATGAGCTGTGTAATAAACTCAAATACCTTGGCAAAGTACGCAAATACTAAGGTCCTCAAAGCTCTCAAAGCCCAACTTCCATGGCAGAAAGATGTGCTTTTTTTTAGGATAAACAAACCATTCCAACGTAGGTGGATTTACTAAATATAAAGCTAAAATAAAATAGTATATTTTTCTAAAATTTCATAGACAGCCTTTGTAAGGGAACTCACATTCCAACTACAAGGACGTGTACCATAAGCAAAGTAGGCAAATGCTGTGGCCCGCATAGCTCTGGGGGCACATCTTATATGATCAATGTAGTTCTTTATTATGAATTTTTATGGGAGGGGGAACTAGATTATACTTCTGCCTAGAGACACCGGCAACCATTAAGACAACATGAACTTATGTATCTTTTACTGGGATTTATTATTGTATGGGATTTATTATTTAATTAAAGTAATTAATGGGGGCATTGACGACCTATCTCCCTCTATGCTAAAGTTTGCCCACTTTTCTCAGAAACAAGAAGATATATTTTTGTTCTGCTGTCTACCCAATAACTTTCGTCTTTGTTACGCACTTGCTTTCATACAGGCTTTTTAAGAAACTTTTAATTTGCAATTTTTGAGAAATTTTCAAAATATATTACATGACAAAATGTAATATATATATATATATATATATATATATTTAGGGTTGTATAAGCACTGGAGGATTGCTACTGCAACCCTAATGCACCCTGTGAATTTGTTATTAAAATTATCAACTCGGTGTATCAAATTTCACTCGATAACATCCAAGACAACCTTCCCAATTATAAGGGCTAACAAGAAAAAAAAAGAAAAAAAGTTATAATTATTTATTAGTTATATAAAAAAATAAAAATGAAAAATAACAAAATAAGCCAAAAAATTTAGAAAAATCAAAAACATCTGAAAATAAGGTACATTAATATTAATGTTTTCAATTTTATTTTCGCTAAAAAATAGTAACTTTGGACAGTTTAAAACTACGATTTGATCGCCCTTATAATGCTGTATAGTGGCATTCTCGTTTATCCATTTCTTTTAAGAATCTCTTGTTTGCTACGAATTTTTATCTTTGCCTCATGTTCATATTCTATTTTGCTTATACGGATAATAATCCTGTGTCCTGCTCTGACTCACTGGACGGGTCTGGGAATATCGCTGTGAACGTCCGTACTGCCTCTTAGGTTGTATTTCGTCATGTTCATTTGGGTGCTTCTAGATATTTATTATACGGTTCAGGTTGGTCGCATATACAAGTGGTTGTTGTTGTTGTTGTTGTTGAAACCCAGACCGTCCGACCTACCAGAAAGGTGTAAGGTAACTGTTTGGACGGTAACTGTTTGGTTGTGTTGCCACCCAATTCAGACCGGAACCCAGTGGGGGAGGCATCCACAGGGACCGTACCCTCCTTCCCCTACCACCAACCTATCGGAAGGACTTTCGGACCCACATGTTTAACGTGATCGTACTCCGCATGAACACGGCGGCAGTTTTGGCAGTGGCTGGAATCGAACCCGGGCCTACCGAGTGCAACTCCAGCGAGCTAACCAATGGGCTACCGCGCCCGCATATACAAGTGGTGAAAAAAGAAAGGTTCTTGTCACATGGTAATACAAATTTTTCTAATGTTCATCTTCTGATGCCTGTAGTCTGAGTTTGAATATTTATAGTAATTTACTATTGTTCAATCTGAACAGGCATTTGTTTGGGTTAATTAGAATTAAATACTCAGACCTGAAGATGAATTTAATTCTTTTTAATCTTCGAATTTGGGCTGGAATTTTATTATTACTTATTTCTAATATATATATATATATATATATATAAATATATATATATATATATATATATATATATATATATATATATATATATATATATAAATATATATATATATATATATAAATACATATATATATATGTATATATATATATATATATATATATATATATATATATATATATATATATATATATATATATATATATATATATATAATACATCTATGGAAGTATACTACCTTACATCTACTTAAAAATGTTATTATAAACATTAAATTACCGAAGCTTAGGTATCCTTATAAATAACTCCTATCTGCCATTAAAGAACTACAACAACATTTTGTCATAACTTATGTAGATAAAGCTTCTAATAATTATGCCATCATTTGTAAAAAATATTATGTTTCTCTGTTACAGAATTACTTAAGAAATAATCAAATTTTTAAACCCATTAATAATCAGTCTATCAAAATCAAAACTAAAATGCTAAAATTTTATACACAATTAAATATTAATTGTAAGTTTTTTTTAAATTTCCTTATGTTACTCCTTGTTCCTAAATTTCACAAATCACCTCTCAGTTTTAGAACGGTCACTTGTGGACATAATACCTTTACCACTACAGCTAGTAAGTACTTGCTTAACTGTTTAAATAGAATTAATGAATCTCTTAAATGTAGGAATTCAGGATATTTCATTTTTAACAATAGTTTTGATTTAGTTAATCACCTTAGCAAGCTTCCACAAATTCTTGGTTTCCATACCTTTGATTTTAAAGACCTATTTAATAATATTGTCATTAAAGATTTATATAAAGTTATTATCTCTCTTTATCATGACTATATATCTTCCAATAATGTTGCATTTAATGTCAAAAACTTTCCTATGCTCTTGCACTTTGTGTTATACAACAATTATATTATCCAAGGTGATAACATTTATTTACAAATAGTTGGTTTACCACAAGTTGGCTGTAGTAGTAGTATTCTCGCTAACTTATATCTTTATTATTATGAATGTCATTTTAACTCTAATTCATATATTATCGATATGTTGATGAATTATTTTGTATTATAATTGATGATTCCTATCCCATTAATATTGATTTTTACCCATCTAACCTAGAATTATTTCCTAATGAGCCTAGCGTTAGTCAAACTGTAAATTTTTTAGACCTAAATTTAGATACCCTCAATAATCATGTAATCACCAATCTATATGATACATAAGATTCTTATAACTTCACTATCATAAAGCTACTATCATATCAATCTTGTAATTCTATTCAATTGTTTTGAAACATCATTTTAAACCAGCTATTTCGAATACATCGACTTTCTGATCCTCGGTTTCACTTTCTCCACATCAATAACCTTAAACGAAATTTGTCAAAATAACAATATCCGGAAGTATTTGTAAATAATATTATTAATAATTTCAAATATACCACGTAATAATTTTACACATGCATTATTTATCTTTGATTGGATAACTCGTTTTTGAGAAATCACCCATTCCTATCACCTAACCTTCCACTTGGCCTGAGTCTAATACTATTTACTATTTTCGAATGACTATTTTCCACTTGTCTTGAGTCCTATACTGATTACTATTTTGGAAAGTCCCCATACATATTATGTATCGTTCAAATGTATTCATTCCGGTACCCACTCGCATTGACGAAGAGGTGAAATGTTCAGTCGCTTGTTCAACCTACACGTGGTAGCAATGCTTGTGAGTTAATATTTCTGTTCGAGGAGGTTTTATTTTTCTGATTTGTAATTCAATTGATTTATTTTTCTCCTTCCACTAGCCAGTAGACAGTTCTAGCCAGTAGACAGTTGGTGTCTATAGTTAAATAGTATCGCCATTGTCAGAAACTGGCTATTCTATCGGTTTTAATTTGAATTGTATGGCTGTCCTGATGAGAATGCAATTTCGAACTAACCGCCATTTTTGTGTAGTTTCAATTGATTATTCTCTTTGTCTTAATCTTTTATCTTGAGCTAATTATTATTGCCTTTTCTCATTTTTGCCGTGTTTTTTTTTCATTTTTATTTATTTTTATATATACATATATATATATATATATATATATTATATATGTATTATATATATATATATATATATATATATATATATATATATATATATTATATATGTATTATATATATATATATATATATATATATATATATATATATATATATATATATATATATATATATATATATATATATATATATATATATATATATATATATGAGGGATGAGATAGATCAGGGGAGTGGAACAAGTTAAAGTGACCTTCCCTGAATATTTTTAATTCCGAAATTGGGAGGATATATGCATTATTAGTTGCAGTATTTCATAATTCTATAAAATGTGCTGCTAATTTATAAATTTCATCACAAATTTTATTGATTCTAAGAACTTGGTTTGATATAATATTTCGAAACACTGATATAGGCAAACAAGAGTCAAAGTGTTGAATTTTAGAAGTATTAAAATTAAAATCCTGCCTTTTATCATATAAGTTTATAGTCAGATTACAATTTTGTAATTCTAAATTTAAATCTAAGTAGTTATCTGAGTAGTCTTTGTATTTATCTAGTAACCAGTGGTAGTGAGACTCTTTATCCAATTCATAATTTTTATTCATATCTATAGATTTGGGTATTTGATTATAGTTGAAAAGATTCTGATGTGGGCAACACATGACTTTCCTTATATAATGCAATGAATTTACTACTTTTACAGCTAAAAAAAAACGTTATTCTTATAGTAGATATTATATCTTTCCATGATATTGAATTTTCTTCAATTACTCGCAATTTTCATTGATTTAGCGTCATTCTTATCAATTTGGCAAGATTTTTGTTAATGTGGCAACAATTAAAAATGTCGCCAAGTTGGCGACATTCCGCCAAATTCGTCGCCAAAATCTCGCCAAGCTTTATGGACGAAGAAATAGGTTATTCTTGTAGCAGATAAATGACTATTGGCCTTTAAATACAAAAGTATTACTCAAAGTATCTTTTTTCATGAATGAAACGAGCTAGATCCACGAGAATGATGTCACTGAATTTATCGCATGGTATTACATATGAAAAGTGAACATGTTTCTGAATAGGAAATATTTTTATTTTTTATTTTTTGTAACTTTTTGATAATTTTTTTTGAAAAATGTGCAATATCTCGATTTCGGTTTATGTTAGCGGTCTAAAATTTATGCCAATCGTTTTCTAATGAAAAATTACATAAGAAATGTCTATTTGCGTAACTTTATTAGCGGTTTTGATTTTTTTACGATATTTTCAAAATTTCATTCGAAAATTTAGGGGGTTCTGAACATTCGATTGCATATAAAAACAATAGGCTTCCAGTGTTTACGGATTGTGATTTTTGTACCAAATTTCGTTCAAATCAGTCCATTCGTTCGACAGTTATCGTCTCCACAGATTCACTGACACACACACACACACACACACACAGACATCACTTCAAAAATGTTTGATTCGTGATCAGGGATGCTTGAAATGTGCTCTCCCGTCGAAAACTCGAATTCGAATTTTCGACCCCGTCACAATTCTTTCCTTATACATTATGTATATAAGGAAAGTAATATAACGTTCTAGCGATTTATCATATTTAAATGCAATTTTGGGATTTTCATGTTTGTCTGGAAAGAAAGTGGATACCGCTTTTAAAATATTATTTATCTTCAGATTATTTATGGCAGGATTAGTGAAATTCAGGTTACAATATTGGTTTATTTTAGTATATTGTTTTGATTCGTCATTTAAATTTAAGTCAGTGACGTATAAATAAACATTAAGAATTTTACTTCTGGTAATAAGCAAATTATAGAATAAATGTTTAAAATATATATAATCAAATGCAGTTGTAATAAAAAGGTTATACACCAAATTTAATTGCTGTTTTTTCATTGCGAAAATCTAGTTCTTACATTGTTTCCATCAAAAGTAATTTTGAAATTTACACGTTGCTGTAGGATGGTATTTTTTAGATCAGATAATGAGGGCATTTTTTATTATATTTTCTTGCTCTTTTAGTTCTTTTAGTTCGTTTTGATTTATTGTTTGATAGATTATAGAAATTATATACATTAAGGTCATCATGGGAATCCATCCAAACTTAATAAATTAAAACCATTGTAAGTAGAAACTTTGGAATAATACTTTGGATAAAACACTCCAAAATGCGAATTTTTAAACATTTTACGACAGTACCCCTTTTAAGATAAGGGAAACTGCGAAATTTGGTAATAGCCAAAGTAAATTATATTACAAAAGTGTCATTTTAATCTACTGACAAAAGCAATACTCTTCACACTAAAACAAAATCTGAAGTGGGCAGCACATGACTTTCCTTATATAATGCAATGAATTTATTCCTTTTACAGTAAAAAAAATCTGATGTGGATAACACATGACTTTCCTTATATAATGCAATGAATTTACTACTTTTACAGTTAAAAAAAATGTTACTCTTATAGTAGATACTTATATTATTTCCAAGATATTGAATTTTCGTCAATTAGTCGACATTTCCATTAATTTAGCGTCATTTTTATCAATTTGGCGAGATTTTTGAACGGAGAAATAAGTTATTCTTACAGCAGATAAATGACTATTGGCGTCCAAATACAAAAGTATTACTCAAAGTGTTTTTTTTCATGAATGGAACAAAATGATGAATGGAAAAGCAGACAAATTCGTCGTCAAAATCTCGCCAAGCATTATGGACGACAATTAAGTTATTCTTACAGCAGATAAATGACTATTGACGCCCAACTACAAAAGTATTACCTACAGTATTTTTCCTCATGAATGGAACGTGCTAGATCCACGAGAATAATGTCACCAAATTTATCGCATATTATATATGAAAGGTGAACATATTTACAAATGTTAATATTTTTTTTATCTTATGTGATTTTTTCATTCATTTATTTGAAAAATGTGAAAAATCTGGAGAACGGTTTATGTTAGCGTACTAATTTCTATGTCAATTGTTTTCTGTTAAAAAATAACATAATAAATGACTAATTGCGTAATATTATTAAAGGTTTTATGTTTTGATGATTTTTTCAAAATTTCAGAGAATTTAGTGGGGTTTTGAACATTCGATTGCGTTTAAAACAATGGGCTTCCCGTATTTACAGATTGTAATTTTTGTACCAAATTTCGTTCGAATAGCTCTATTCGTTCGTCAGATATCGTCTCCATAGTCTCACTGACCCCCCCCCCCCCCCTCCCTTCGCTCACACACTTACACACACATCTACAACAACCACTCTCACACATATCACCTCTAAAACGTTTTATTCGTGATCAGGGATGCTTGATACGTGCTGCTCTTCCGTAGAAAACTCAAATTCGAATTTCATTACAATCCTTACCTTATACATTATGCCATATATATATATATATATATATAAGGAAAGTAATAAACAGACATCAAAAGTCTCAAACAATGAGAAGACAACAATCAAGATTTACTCCCATCTTATTTGGAGCAGAGCTTTCAAAATGTCAAAAGTTGAGTCTAAGTCTTTGGATGGAAAATGTAATTAAAAAGTGGCGTTTGGAAAATGTCGCTGGATTGGAATTGTAGAATGCGTCGTCGCCAAGTTTCCTGATGCTCCATCTGCTTTAGATATATGACCCAATTACTGTGTATATTTTATTTTCATAGCTGGTTACGGCAGTCTTTTTGCCTACAGCACGTACAGAATTTGTCGGTGATGCCACTTTCATAAATTAATTTATACTAATTTATACTATTCTAATGTATTGTTATATTCTCAGTATCTTGGTCGGAATTATGTCTGTCAAAATTTGATGCATTTACCTATTTCTACATATTGAAACATATATATTCGACATATTGGTGATGATTTTAATAGTGATAAAACATTTTGGGAGATATAAATATATACCAAAATCGGCAAATAAAGCGTTTCATGCTGTATATTTTAACAAGGTTACAAATAAAATTAAATAACTAAATTATAATGAAAATACATTAATGACATTTGCTACATTGCTATTATACTGACATTTCGCTATATTGCTATTATACTGACATTTCGCTATATTGCAATTATACTTGCCACATTGCTGTTATACTTGCTACATTGCTATTATAATAACATTTTGCTACTGCTATTATACTCGAACTCCTGTTTCGAGTTTCTCTGTGTAACCGATTCGAAACCGTTACATTCGAGAAAACACTGCATGCGAAACTCTATTTTAACTAGTATATAAAAATTAAGAGAAAAGTAAATAAACCACTCACCAAGCTATAATTTTTCTCTTTTTAAAAGTTTCATTTATGATTCACATGGAGAACTTCCAAATATATCAAAAATGTCAAAACCTTTATAATGGAGCGATTCAAAGTTGCTATTACCTTTTAAAATGACTGTCCATAGTACTAAGATAATGAACACTATTGTTATGGAAACGAAACAATTCAGTCACGAAAAAGAAAATCCCGTCATGAAGAAAGATAATCCTAACTCCTCCATAAAATCCCGCATTTAAAGACATCTACTCGGACCCATATGGCAAATAAATGATAGAAATGTGCGCGCACTTTTTTAATGTTCAATTCAATGTTACCTGACAAGGTAGACAGACCAATATATGTCTCTCCTAACAATGCGCCGCACCTGAGCAGGGCTGACTAACTCAGGGGCATACAGAGTTACTTCCCCGAGTCTTCCTAACAGAATAGTCTCAATTTATAAAAAACAATTGCAACATAGGAAACGTAATGATTGCTTCTGGAGAAAATTATGACATTGGTATAGGTTTGTCCACTGAAAAGATTCAATTTAGGGATAAAAAGGGATTTATATAAGTATTCCATTGAATTATATTTAATATAATTAAATTCCATTAAAATATGTACAAACTTCATTTTATATACCTTTTTCTAGAATGCATTTTTGTTTTTGAAAGCAATATTTTTGTTCACTTCATTTATGTCGTAAGGTGGAAGGGGGCCTCAGACCCCAGTTGGAAAAAATCGGGGACTTTTTCAGGTGCCAATCGGAGAAAAAATATATCTGCATCTTCCTTCGTTTACTTACAAATAGTACATTTTATATGTTTATTTATAATAAAATATAATTAAAGTAAAGTTCACTTGGTCGTAAATTTTTTTGGGTAGACACTATCTACCTTGTCTCCACTGATACGAAGACTCTGATTGAAACTAGAACCTTTCAGTTTTTAATTGATGATTGGCAAAGTAAGTAAACTATTGGCAACGCGTTATACACATTGTTAAAGCGACAAATTTAATGAACTTTAGCTGAAAATGTGTTCTGTGTTCATACTACCATTGTACTACTATCGAAAGTGAAGTTCAATCTATAAATTTCCTAAGAAAGCAACAAATATGATAAAAAAAAATCTGGTGTGGGCAGCACATGACTTTTCTTATATTATGCAATGAATTTACTACTTTTACAGTAAAAAAAAATATATTATTTTTATAGTAGCTATTTATATTATTTCCAGGATATTGAATTTTCGTCAATGAGTCGTCATTTCTCATATCGTCATCATCAATGAGTTGTCATTGATTTAGCGACATTTTTATCCATTAGGCGAGTTTTTCGTTAATTTAGCAACATTTAAAAAAGTCGCCAATTTGGCGACATTCCACCAAATTAGTCGCCAAAATCTCAGCAAGGGTTATGGGCGAAGAATTAAGTTATGTTATTCTTACAACAGATAAAGGACTATTGGCGTTCAAATACAAAAGTATTACTCAAAGTACTTTTTTTCATGAATGGAACGAGCTAGATCCACGAGAATGATGTCACCCAATTTATCTCATGGTATTACATATGAAAAGTGAACATGTTTCTCAATAGGAAATGTTTTTTTTATTTTATATGACTTTTTGATAATTTTTTGAAAAATGTGCAATATCTCGAGAATGGTTCATATTAGCATTCTAAAATTTATGTCAATCGTTTTCTAATGAAACATTACATAAGAAATGTCTATTTGCGTAACTTTATTAGCGGTTTTGATTTTTTGACGATTTTTTCAAAATTTCACTCGAAAATTTAGGGGGATTCGGAACATTCGATTGCGTATAAAAACAATAAGCTTCCAGTGTTTACGGATTGTGATTTTTGTACCAAATTTCGTTCGAATCGGTCCATTCGTTCGTCAGTTATCGGCTCCACAGACTCACTGACACACACACACACACACACACACACACACACACACACACACTTTCACACACACACACACAGACATCACTTCAAAAATGGTTGATTCGTGCTCAGGGATGCTTGAAACGTACTCTCCCGCGAAAACTCGAATTCGAATTTTCGACCCCGTCACAATACTTTCCTTATACATTTATGTATATAAGGGAAGTAAAAAAATGATTTAATAACTTGTATTTCATAGAATTTAGTTTTGTTTTTGTATATCGCATGATGTCAGTAATCTTAAGTGATCTTAAATTCTGATTCATGTTTGTTTTTACATAAATTCGTAAAATAAACTACTATGTAAAAAAATTTATTTGGCCAATATGAATATAGAATTTATTAAGTAGACAAGATTTGTTGTCGAGGAGGTTCAGAAATTCGATGATACATAAACATGTCTTACCACAGTAAACAAAACTGCTGCTTGTGAGAATAAAATATCCAATACTTCCTTAAAAAAAGGAAGCATATGATAATTAGGTGACTACATGTATTTCGAGGGTGTTTTATAGCCCTCTTCTTCAGGTTGCAGGGTCCACTTCGACGTTAAAATCTTTCAATTTCGTTCTAGTAGTTCAACGGTAGAACGTCGACTGGCCATTTCGGAGATCCTGGTTCGATTGCCGGTTGGAACAGAAAGGTTCTTTACAATGACGCCCGAACAAATAAACTCTGTAGGTTAGTGCAAAGATGCCGGAGTTCTTAAAATGACCCTAGTACGACTAGTACGGATTCAGTGACCTCTGGAAGATGGAACGCCAATTTCAAATTGAGAAGATAACGACCACGCTGGATTCTAATCTGGGTAAAAGTAGTAGTAGCAGGAGGCTAACCTGAGATAAAAATAGCAGGAGGTGGTCAGTCAGATTGTCAGTTGTCCACCAATCTGACATTAGGGGGTGAAGAAATGCAGGGTTCACTTTGATGACAAGAGCTTGCAATTTCGTCCCGGTAGCTCAACGGTAGAGCTACTGGAAGACGGTAGAGTTCGGAGATCTAGGTTTCGATTCCAAGTTGGGGTAGCAAGGTTCTTTACAAGACCAAAAAAAGGTGTCCTTTTTTTTAAACCGCTTTTAAGGAAGAACTACAATACTACAATTGATTATCACATTGAAGTTCTTACTTAGAGGTTGCAAAGATAAGACACTGTTAAAGAGAATGCACTGAAGAAGAGGGCTATACAAAGCCCTCGAAACAAATACAGTCACCTAGTTATGATATGGATGCTTTTTATAAGGCAGTATTAAATGTTTTATATCCTACCATATCCGAAAATATTTCCAAAAATATACAAAACGTTTGCTGTTTAGCTATTTTCCAATACTTTCCTTCAAATTTCGAACTATTAAATATTCCTAAAAACAATACATTTTCTATACTATAGAATGGAAAGTAAAAATAGAGATAAAAGTAAATAAAAAATATATGTTGTGGACAGCGTATGACTTTTCTTGATGGAAACATATAAAATTATTTCGATGTACGGAATTGACATATATATTTCGTAAATCTAGTTTGACAATTAACAACTATAAGCAACTACAGCGAAATCTCTATCAAAATGCAATCAGCGTTCAGTCAATATACAGTGAAATAAATAATAAATGGTGATTTTTTTTTGTTTCGAAAACTAAACCAAGAAGTGTCGTTTTTTGTAAGTGGAATGCGGTAGATCCACAAGAATGATTTAAATAGGTTGTTCGTATAACACTGGTTATGAAAAAGAAGCACCGTGTTTGTCAATATGTACAACTTTTATAATTTTACATATATTTTGATAAATTCCTTAAAAGCATATAATATTTCGAAAATGATTCATGCTAGCATTATAAAATATCCTCCTTTGTTTTGTAATGATGAATTACTATGATTATTTTAATATGAATTACTATGATAATTAATATGATTATTTTTTTATCATTATCGAATGTTCTGATTTTTTTATGACTTTTTGAAACAAATATTCGAAACTCTGGGGCTGTTCCGAACATTTGATCACATTTAAATTTAATACAATTTCAGTATTCACTGATTATAATATCCGCACTAAACTCCGTTCAAACGCTTCTTTTGTTCATGAGATATCGCGTCCAGAGACTCACACACACATACTTACGCATACTCATAAATGCATACATTCACGTACACATATACTTACACTCACACATGTACATACACGCACACATATACATACATACATACATACGCGCGAGCAGACATTACTTTTAAAGCGTTCGATTCGAGTCCTGAGATGCCCTAAATGTGTTTAATAATTTTAACATCTTTACACCCCAAAAACGTTAAATAATTTTAACATTTCGGACACATTAAATAATTTGAACTCGTTAAATAATTTAAAAATTAACACACCCAAAATCGTTAAATAATTTTAACTTTTATAAAATTAGTTTGTGCTATATTTGTAGCTGTATAATTCTTTAGAACTAATTATAGAGTTTTCCAGGTTCTTAGGGCATAAAAAGTATTGACTACCTGAAAAATTTCAAATTACATTTCTTACATCTATGCACAGCTTTCGAATAAATTTTTCTGCAAATAAACACACGCGACCAATTCTTAAATAGGGGTAACGGAAATTTCCGCGGTTTGCCTTGTTTACATTTAGGGATTCCCCTCTTAAATCGTGAGTACAAGCTTATCTCGTTTCCATGGAAACGGAAAGGATGAAGCGTTCCGGGATGTCCCTATTGATTGCTCAGGAAGGAACAAGAGGATGAGGTTATCACAGCATAAAAGATTAAAAGTTCGGGGACCGCGGGGTCAAGTGCTAGATTTGGAGAAGGGTGCTCCATGTGAAAGATAATTGCCAGTTCGGGGTTTTTTCCCCAAATTTTAACGGAGTTGACTGTGGATTGTGTGATGTTTTCACTTTTCTGGTAATGCAGTATATGTGAAGGAAACTATTGTCCCGGAAGATTTGATTTTGGGGTACTGATGGAATTTTACGTTTTGAAGATCCATAATATGAATCAATCGTTTATAAGTGATGTTCGTGTAGGTGTCTGTGAGTCTGGTGGCACGATATCTTTCGAACAAATTGAACTAGTTAAGCAAAAAGTTCTCAATTTTTCAAAAAGTTTTTTAAAAATTGGAAAGCAAAAAGCATTGTTAATATTTCTTAAATAAATATGTATTTTATGCCTAATTTTTTTTAAAGGAAATGACATTGGCACATTCTAGCATTTTATAATGATTTTAGAGATTTTTCACGTTTACAATTTGAAATGAAAATAAAATTCTGAAAAATTAAATGAAAAATTAATCATTATTAATTTAGTGGATGTTTGCATCTCAGTAATTTTAATATGATATTACTTAAAATTGGGAGTTATCACTAAACGGTTTCGAGATATTTCATGAAATTTTACTTGCCCTACAGGGAGCATATTATTAATTTAGTGGATGTTTGCGTCTAAGTAATTTTAACATGATATTACTTAAAATTGGGAGTTATCACTAAACGGTTTCGAGATATTTCATGAAATTTTACTTGCCCTACAGGGAGCATATTATTAATTTAGTGGATGTTTGCGTCTAAGTAATTTTAACATGATATTACTTAAAATTGGGAGTTATCACTAAACGGTTTCGAGATATTTCATGAAATTTTACTTGCCCTACAGGGAGCATATTATTAATTTAGTGGATGTTTGCGTCTAAGTAATTTTAACATGATATTACTTAAAATTGGGAGTTATCACTAAACGGTTTCGAGATATTTCATGAAATTTTACTTGCCCTACAGGGAGCATATTATTAATTTAGTGGATGTTTGCGTCTAAGTAATTTTAACATGATATTACTTAAAATTGGGAGTTATCACTAAACGGTTTCGAGATATTTCATGAAATTTTACTTGCCCTACAGGGAGCATATTATTAATTTAGTGGATGTTTGCGTCTAAGTAATTTTAACATGATATTACTTAAAATTGGGAGTTATCACTAAACGGTTTCGAGATAGTTTACGAAATTTTCTTGCCCTACAGCGTATCTGTGGAAAGAATCAGGGGATTGGTATGTTCATTTCTACCGCCAACAACATTTTTATCGCTAACATTGAAATCCCAGGGATTTTTTTTTATTTTACTCAACCAAATAGAAGTTTGAGAATTTTGATTATTGATTATTTTTAATTTCGAGTTTTTAGTGGATTTACACTTTTTGAGCATTCAAGAACGCTAAAATACCTTTTTCCGCTTGGTGTGTGTTTATGCATGATGATTGTTTGGTGCAATTGGGAAAAGTAGAATTTAACTGTTTAGAAATGTTTCGCCAAACTCGACAAAATATGGATTAAAAAATTGATAATACTTTAATATGTTATTTATATGTTTTATACGTATTTCCGATTGCAAAACATATCATATCCATTACTCTACATTAAACAGTACTTGAAATATCTTAGCTTTGTTACATATTGGCGATTTCATCAGTAAAAATATTTGTTGTGGGTAGCACATGATTTTCCGTGCATAACAAAATGAATTTTCTTCTTTCATAGTGAATAAATGATGTATAAGAGGCAATATTTTTAACGTTGAATTGAACATTTGGCGCTCTTACTGATGATAACATATAAAGTTATTTCGTACCTAATTAACTTATATTTCACGTAATTCTAAACTGACAATTATCAATATTGATAACATTCGCAGTAAGCAATATAGTCCATATATTAAAATATTTCACTAATTAATGCATCAATTTGGTATTATTTATGTAAATGTAGTGTCATTTTTGGATATTTGGCTATATTTTCGTCAATCGGGGAGCGAAATATCGCCATGTTGGCTATATCTCGTAAAATTATTCGCCAAATTTTTAGCTAAGCATTACAGATAGACGGAGATGAGAATATTTCTCATATATGAATGACTATTGGCGAGTTATTGAGCGTCAAAGTACAAAACTATTATTTAAATTATTATCTCTCGGGAATGGAAAGAATTGGATACTAGTATCTACGATAATGGTATCTACAAGGCTGGTATTTACAATGGAGCCGATCTCAGCAGTTCTTTATAACTATATCGTTTCCCCTGTTTATATACACACAAAGACACAGGCACATTTGGATATTTCCCTCGGAAATCCTGAGTACACGCTTATCTGGTTTCCATGGAAACGCTCCGGTAGGTTACATAGTTCAGGGATGTCCCTATTGATTCACCGGAAAAAGTAAGGCGATGGGGGGGTTATCACAGCATAAAAGATTAAAAGTTCGATGTTGTCAAGTGGTTCATTTAGTGGAAGGTACTACATATTACAGATTATTTTTAATTCTGAAAGTGCGACCCAAAAATCGAACGAGAATTATATTTACTGCATCAAGAATTTTAAAGTTAGCGTTGACGGCTAAAACGAAGCCAACAACGTAAATAATAATTTAAAAATCGGTATTGACAAGTAGGAAAAAGTTAGAAGAAGTTACCTCTTTGTCAGACCTGAGCTTTATGATTATTTTTAAAGCCTAATTTAGGTTAAAATCTCCACTTAAGCAGGGCCTCAGACATAGGGACGCACGGTCAATGGAGCTATTTACCTAGCACTGTCTGAAAATCACCTGATAAACAAAGACTCCAGTCGCCAATGGATTTTGGCACATATTTCAAAATCAGGTCCACTTCGCTACTTTGAAAAGTCCAACACTTGCATCGGTGAGAGGAACCAGCACAAGGAACTAAATAATCCCGGAACTAAGGTAATTCATCAGCTCACCCTTCACAAGCATCAGATTAATGTGCCTCTTGGAGGAGGTGATTTCACGGTTAGAGTTAAGGCTCTTCCGCCATGAAAAGAATGGCATTTCCCCACAAGGATGCAAAAAATTTGTATTGACACTAAAAATATTATAAAATGTTCACAATTTATCATAACAGAAAAGCTAAAATATGTGAATGTGGAAAGCTTTTAAGAATTTGCGTCCAGCAGATAGAAAGCTGTGCCTCTCTGTCGCGTTGTCTAATTAACCTTCCTTGATCATTAACTAACAGTTTCATGATGCCATAGCTCTTGGTTGTTTGAGATGTCTACATTGAGAATTACCTGTGGAATAATTGCTTTTAGCATTGTTGGCGATACAATTTGTTTCTTAAAGTGCTTCCTTTAACTCAATAAATATCAGTGTCTTGCCTCTGTAGAACTGTACAATTTATTTCAGACTTTGCCTCTAACCTTCTTTGCTCAAATGATGTATTTATGATTATTTGCTGCCTGAAATATACAGCATTACATGTAGGCAAAATTGCAATTCTTAGTCCTAACAATAAGAACATTTTCCGGTCCGTGGTAGAACATTTGGAAATTCAATAGGTTATATAGTGATATTCTTCTGTTGAGAACCACTCTTTTGCACGAATGTAGAGCGTTACATTTGTGTGTGTAAGTTCATGAAGTGTATCCCTTTGTGTATGTGTGTGTATATGTCATTGCGTGTGTCTGTTTGTGGAATGTATGCGTTCAATCACAAAAACTATACGTTCGATTTTACGACCGATGATTTATGTGTTTCTTTGCTGATTAGATTTTGATATGAAATCACTTTCTTCGAGATGGTTTGTGAAAAGTGAAAACGTTGAATAAAAGGAATAAATATGATTTCCTATATTGTTGCTGGTTTTCTCATGCAATTAATTACAAAGTACGCTAAGAGAAACCGTCTTCTATAAATCTCCTTTGAAAATTCTGTCGACTTGGCATGAATAAAAGATCCAAGTCGCCTCATAAATATTTAAATAATTGAAAATGGTAAGTTTCATGTAATTTTACAAGTAAATTTATGCTGCAGAACGAATCTTTTTCATTTCAATGAATACAAATTAAACAAAAAAGATCAATCATGCATAAATCATTTATTATGAAACACTTTCGAATTAAAATGCAATGTTATTTAACAATCTCTAAAATGTGGTACATACAGCTCTGATATATTTTGGATCACTGCATTACTACAGTAATTTATTATACTATTGTTGTTACATATGGCTTTACTGGAAATTAATCCATTACATAACTGTCATGTCACAATGATACAAAGGTAGAAAACAAACTAACTAAACGCAAACCAAGAATATTACAAATTAAACAAACACAAAGCACAAAACATTCCTGAGAGATACCATAGCCATTAGCCGTTACTCATTTAGCACGACCCAGGAGACCATGTGACGTACTGTTTGTCACGGACGCGAGTAACATTGCCAGAATTTATTATACTTGAAAATTTAAAGCATCGAAAAAGACAATGCTAAAGTCACACAAAATGAACTTTATTCAAATGACGTTTTCAAAATATAAATCGTCTGCCTTTCTGAGCAAAATTCATGAATATTTCATTCATATCACTTATATTCCAGACTCCAGAGCCAATTAATTTTATGTGAAAAAAATTCAGCAATTCTCATAGAACTCATCTAACAATAGCTTGGTTTGTTTATATTCGTTAAAATAGGCGTCGTTGTAGCAATAATCAAAGTTTAGGGATAATTTAAAATAAAAAATATTGTTATTGTGTTGGCACAGAATTTAGATTCACAGATAATACGCAAAAGCAAAGCTGTTTTATGACGGATTGCAACATTAAATATAAATTTAAATGATCTTTGCACAGCGGAAAAAAAATGGATGCCATATTTTATTTTGCAATGAGTCACGTGATCTCTTCATATATCATGGGTGTAATTATTATTTCAATATTTATATCCAACATATTTGCTGACAATATTTTTATACATACTAGGTGATCGCCTGAATATTTCTTAAAATTATCGAAGCAATTTGTTAATCTTAATTTCGCTTTAAAATGTTTGGAAAATTAAGTCCCATAGGGTTCAATGTCTTTTATTTTTAAAACCCAGGTTAAATTCGAAACTAATTGGGTGGTATTATTAATTTTCATTCCCATATGCCCCACTGACTGTCTCAACAACATACTAAAAGATCATTTTGATAAAGTCATTTTTGCAGCAGTTATCGTGCGAACGGACAAACAGAATGACCAAAGTTAGACACATTTTTCAACTAAATGGAAAATGTTAAAAAATGTTAAAAAATATTACAAAAAAAGGAAAATATAGTAAACATCCTGCGTTGTTCACCTTAGACAGTCATTCTTAGATTTCATCTTTACAATTGTAAAGTGTTTCTTAAGTCGATGTGTTGCCACAGAAAATGCAATTAACATAAAACTTATGGAAAATAAAAACGGGTATAAGTCTGCAGTAGCAATTCTTATGCGGTGTTTGTCTCTTGCGTTTTTATTCTGTACACGATGGATAATAACGAATTGATATGGTGGATAAAAATAAAGCTACTGGAGATAAAATGTTATGATTCGATTTCCTTTACCGCGACCTAAACAACCTTTGTTTCGATGCTAAAACAGAATAGACGCAAAGTTTTGAACTTTTTCGTTTTGCAATGTTTAAAACTTTAGACTAAGGCCATAAGACCCGATAAAATACCTAATATTTTCTTTTCATAGCATACGTTGCCTGTTGGAAAATTTGGTAAGTATAAAATATGTATTATGGCGACCTATTTGAATCAAATTTATAACAATGGTATTTCAAACCCAAGTGTATTTCAGTCACGGATGGTGAAACTATTTTCTTATTTTTTTTTTTTTTTACGTTTTCATGCACCATAAATAGTTTGTTCTAGTATTAAATTAGATTCAGTTTATCTTTTTAAAAGTACTGCAGGGTCCATTTTAAAGGTAAAAACTTGGAATTTCGTCCCAGTAGCTCGACGGTAGAGCGCCGGCTGACCGGTTCGGAGATCCAGGGTTCGATAACCGGTTGGGGCAGCAAGGTTTGTTACAATGGCGCCTGAACAAATCAACCCTGTAGGTTACTGCAAATATGCCGGATGTTTGAAAGTGACCCTAGTACGGATTCAGTGGACTCTGTAAAATTGAGAGCCGATTTCAAATTGAGAGGATAACGACCACACATGATACTAACCTGGGTAAAAATAGTAGTTTCGGAAGGCTAACCTGAGGTAAAAATAGCAGGAGGTGGTCAGTCAGATTGTTAGTTGTCCGCCAATCTGGCATTAGAAGGTGGAGAATGCAGAGTCTATTCCGACGATAACAGCTTGCAATTCCGTTCCAGTAGCTCAAAGGTAAAGCCTCGGTGGGCCAGTTCGGAGATCCGGGGTTAGATTCCCAGTTGGGGCAACAAAACTCTCTACAATATTACTACCTTTGTTTTTGTAAATATGTGAAACTTTTGTATATATGTATAGCAGTTTTTGAAAGCATTTTGAAAATTCATTTTGCACAGCATATTGTGTTTTCAGTGCTTGTAGAAAAATCATAAATATTTGCACATAGTTAAACACGTATCGCTTGTGAAATAACCTTTTATAAAAACATTTCTAATACTTCCGCTCGAAAAATAATCCCAGAAAATTAGAAACACTTATATATTGCGCCTTATAGATAAATGTATTAAGAATCAACTTCAATATCAAGTTCATGAATGGAACAGAAGTTCTGTACGTTTTTGAACCATCAGCTCCACATTTCCATTGGTGGGAATTATTTAAATTATTGTTTCACTAAATCGATGAAGGCTATTCTTAATACGTTATTAATACAATATCAATACTAATTCTTGTCTCCGAAACTAGTAGATGCCGTTATTAATTTGTTATATGCTATATATCTAACAGATTTTTTACATTACAGTTATTTTTACGATTTTATTTAATGAAATTCGACAATTATGATCACTCCTCATAAAAATAAACGGTTGGAGAATTTTTATATAAACTAATAAAAGTATAAAGTTTTACGCATTTTCTAGAAGAGAAATATTGAAATCATGTTTTATAATTATGCATGTGCCTAGAATTAGAGGTCAGGAAAAAAATATATAAAAAATTTTTAAAATAGGAATTCATAATAAAAATATTCAAGCTAAAATCAAAACTGAAGTTTAAAATGTTTAAAATTTAAAAACTAAAATAAACATTTTTCATAATTTATTTTTGATAATGTTAAAATTTAAATTACAATTAAAAATACTTATTATTTAAGTTGTTAAAATTAATATTGAAACAAAAAAACTCAGCATGTTTATGATATAATTTTAGTAAAGTTGATATTAAAATTAAAACTAAAATTAAAAGTATTTATAATTTCTTTTCAATACTGTTAAAATTAAAATTAAAATTAAAAATCTGATGTGGCCAACACATGACTTTCCTTATATAATGTAATGAATGTACTTTTACAGAAAAAAAAAGGTTTTCCTTATACTGGATACTAATATTCTTTTCAAGATATTGAATTTTCGACAATTAGCCGTCATTTTCATTGATTTAGTGTCATTTTTATCCATTTGGCGAGATTTCCGTTAATTTGGCAACATTTCAAAAAGTCGCCAAGTTGGCTACATTTCGCCAATTTCGTCGCCAAAATCTCGCCAAGCGTTAAGGATAAAGAACTAAGTTATTCTTACAGCAGATAAATGACTATTGGCGTTCAAATACAAACATATTACTCAAAGTATCGTTTTTCATGAATGGAACGAGCTAGATCTACAAGAATGATGTCACCCAATTTATCGCATGATATTACATATGAAAAGTGAACATGTTTCTCAATAGGAAATTTTTTTTTCTACTTTGTATGACTTTTTGATAATTTTTATTAAAAATGTTCGATATCTCGAGAACGGTTCATGTTAGCTTTCTAAAATTTATGTCAATCATTTTCTAATGAAAAATTACATGAGAAATGTCTATTTTTGTAAATTTATTAGTGGTTTAGATTTTTTGACGATTTTTTCAAAATTTCATTCGAAAATTTAGGGGGTTCTGAACATTCGATTATGTATAAGAACAATAGGCTTTCAGTGTTTACGGATTGTGATTTTGTTCCAAATTTGGTTCGAATCGGTCCATTCGTTCGTCAGTTATCGTCTCCACAGACTCACTGACACACACACACACACACACACACACATATTTCACACACACACACACACACACACACAGACATCACTTCAAAAATGTTTGATTCGTCAATGAGTCGAATGAGTGAATTTTCGTCAATGAGTCGTCATTTTCATTGATTTAGCGTCATTTTAATCCATTTGGCGAGTTTTTCTTTAATTAAGCAACATTTAAAAAGTCGCCAAGTTGGCGACATTCCACCAAATTCCTCGCCAAAATCTCGCCAAGCATTATGGATGGAGAAATAAGTTATTCTTACAGCAGATAAATGACTATTGGCGTTCAAATACAAAAGTATTACACAAAGTATATTTTTCCATGAATGGAACGAGCTAGATCCACGAGAATAATATCACCCAATTTATCGCATGGTATTACATATGAAAATTAAACACGTTTCTCAATAGGAAATATTTTTTTTTTATTTTATATGACTTTTTGATATTTTTTTGAAAAATGTGCAATATCTCGAGAACGGTTCATGTTAGCGTTCTAAAATTTATGGCAATCGTTTTCTGAACGAAAAAATTACATAAGAAATGTCTATTTGCGTAACTTTATAAAGGCTTTGATTTTTTGACGATTTTTTCAAAATTTCACTCGAAAATTTAGGGGGCTTCTGAACATTCGATTGCGTATAAAAACAATAAGCTTTCAGTGCTTATGAATTGTAATTTTTGTACCAAATTTCATTCGAATCGGTGCATTTGTTCGTCAGTTATCGTCTCCACAGTCTCACTGACACTCACCCCCCCCCCCACACACACACACAGACATCACTTCAAAAATGTTTAATTCGTGATCAGGGATGCTTGAAACGTGCTCTCCCGTCGAAAACTCGAATTCGAATATTTGACTCCGTCTTAATACCTTCCTTATACATTATTGTATATAAGGAAAGTAACAATGGAATCCTAGGTGATTTTAAACGAGATCGTATGCTCAGAAAACTCTATAATTTTTAGAAAATTTACAAACAATTATTAAAATGTCAAGACCTTCAATATTTGTAAATAAATAATCATTTCATACGTAATTTTTCTCTTTAAAAACGAATGGCATGGATTTTTGAACGTTAGTATGAACCGCTCTCGAAATGTTTTATTAATGAATGTTAATTTTGAATGATATTTTGGAAAAAAATAATTAAAAACCGAGACCTTCACTGTTAAAAAATTCTGATGTGAGCAACACATGACTTTCCTTATATAATGTAATAAATTTATTACTTTTACAGTAAAAAAATAGGTTTTACTTATAGTAGATACTTAGATTCTTTCCAAGATATTGAATTTTTAACAATTAGTCGTCATTTTCATTGATTTAGCGTCATTTTTATCCATTTGGCGAGATTTTCGTTAAGTTGGCAACTTTTAAAAATGTCGCCCAGTTGGCGACATTCCGCCAAATTCGTCGCCAAAATCTCGCCAAGCGTTATGGACGAAGAAATAAGTTATTCCTACTGCAGATAAATGACTATTGGCGCTCAAATACAAAAGTATTACTCAAAGTATCTTTTTTCATGAATGGAACGAGCTAGGTCCACGAGAATGATGTCACCCAATCTATCGCATGGTATTACATATGAAAAGTGAACATGTTTCTCAAAAGGAAATATTTTTTTTTTTAATTTTATGACTTTTTGATATTTTTTTTGAAAAATATGCAATATCTCGAGAACGGTTCATGTTAACGTTCTGAACTTTATGTCAATCGTTTTCTAATGAAAAATTACATAAGAAATGTTTATTTGCGTAACTTTATTAGCGGGTTTGATTTTTTGACGATTTTTCAAAATTTCACGCGAAAATTTAGGGGGGTTCTGAATATTCGATTGCGTATAAAAACAATAGGCTTCCAGTGTTTATGGATTGTGATTTTTGTACCAAATTTCGTTCGAATCGGTCCATTCGTTCGTCAGTTATCGTCTCCACAGACTCACTGACACACACACACACACACACACACACACATACTTTCACACACACAGATATCACTTCAAAAATGTTTGATTCATGATCAGGGATGCTTGAAACGTGCTCTCCCGTCGAAAACTCGAATTCGAATTTTCGACCCCGTCACAATACTTTTCTTATACATTATGTATATAAGGAAAGTTGCAAGGAAGATGAATCATGCATTAACCATTGATTATGAAACATTTTCCAACTGAAATGCAATTTTATTTAAACATCTCTAAAATGTGATGCATCAGCGGTGATATTTTTTAAACTATTACAATGCTACAGTAAATCGTACTTGAAAACTTAAAACTTCATTGAAAAAGACGATTCAAGTTAAACAAAATAAACTTTAAAATGACGTCATCGAAATATAAATCGTTTGCCTCTCAATGAAAAATCAATAAATATTTCATTCATATCACTTATTAGCCTTATACTCGTTCTTCGCACGGAATATATAATATAAAGGTATTAAAACTTCAAGCCGTTTGTAAATAAATTTACAAAAACTAATATTTATAATTACCAGGAAGCGACAGGGATTATCAAGGAAAGTGAACTTAACTTTTCAAAATATTGAATTTTCATCAATTAGGTGTTATTTTAATTAATTTTGTAACATTTTATCCATTCTGCAGCATTTTCTTTAATTTGACAGCGTGTTAATAAGTCGACACATTTGTCGGAAAATGGGACATCAATACAATACTATTATCTTTCAAAATGCAATTAAATGCAGTGATTTGGTGTCATTTTTATCAATTTGACAACAGTTTTTTTCATTTGGCGATATTTTCGTTAATTTGGCAATATTTGAGCAATTTGGTCACATTTTAAAAATCGCCAAATTTGTTGTCAAATAGGATGGTTGAACTGATAGTCAAACAACCGAAACATTACAATACTATCTCCTTTCAAAACAAAATTAATTTAATTGATTTGGCATCATTTTTTTCAATTTGGTGACATTTTTATCAATCTGGCGACATTTTCAACGATTTAATAACATTCTCATCAATTTCGCAACATTGAAAAAATGTCGCCATATATATCCCGCCAAATCCCTCTCCAAGAGTTACAGAGACGGACGCACGGAACTATTTTATATTTTCGCAGAATAGAAGATTATACCCATGTTTGAGAAGATATACCCGTACTACAATATATTGATTTTAAAACTGTTTTCCCAAAATAAAACATATTGCGTAAGAATTTGAAAATATCAGTAATCTCTATACTCGTTAAACTCCGTCCAATTTTTTTTTTTCAAATATAAACTCAGAGTGGGTTTAATTCCGTTGCTTAGCAACATTATATCATTTTTTCTTCAAATAATTTTTCGGAACAAATGTCGTTTGCATAATGCTATTTCAATAGAAGGTTTAATAGTGCGTTTTTCACACTTTACAACATACGAGTAGTTGAAAAGAGTTTATGACTTTATTCATTCTGTCTGTCTGTCTGGCTGTCCGCTCACACAATAACTACCGTATAAATGACTTTATCAAAATGAAATTTCAGTATGTTGTTCAGACGGTCTGTGGGACCTATGGGAATATAAATGAATAACATCACCCAATTAATTTTGGACTGAACCCGGGTTGAAAAAATGAAATACATTGAACCCTATGGGACATAATTTTCAAAAAAATTTTAAGCGAATTTAAAATTCACAAATTGCTTCGAAAGTTTTAGGAAATATTCAAATTATCCCATAAAAATATGAAAAAAATTTCAGCAAATATATTCGGTAGTTTTTTAAATAAAAATTAAAATAATAACCACAGCCATATTAAATGAGTAGATCACGTGACCCACTTCAAAATAAATTATGGCATCTATATTGTGTCAAAATCGTGATTTTTAAAATTGTAATATAGCACTGGACAGATGTAATATAGCCCTGGATTAGATAAAATGACGGTTAAAACACTATTGCTGAAACAACTGACTGTTAAAACACTATTATTGAAACAATATCAAGGCAGCTAAATCCTAATTTCCTATAAAATTGCAAACATAGTAATTTTTCAACGGAATACAATACAACCCAATAAACATCAAAATTTAAAACGGAATTGATATTTACAACCACATGAATAGTTCCTTGTAGCCCAAGAGTCACGTTAAACGACGTAGCATCATAACTTCTCTCTTGGGTTTTGGGGTAACATCAATTTCTCTATTACGATGATAGAACGGAAATAAAATAAGGCACAGTTCGAAGAATTATAAATTTTATACCGGAATTTATATGATTGTTATTACTCGCCTTGTCTCGAAGAGCATTTTCTTGGGGTGTTTGGAAAACTATTTTTCTTCACATATTTCACTTTTATTTTTTCCGTAAAGAATATAATGCGTCTCTAGATATTTAAGAAGTTCATGAACTGAATTCCAACTATTTGCTATAAAACTAAATGATTATTGCTGTCGTTTTTCTATATGAAATAGTCTAATTTACTTTAAAAATGAAGAAAACCAAAAATTGGTTATTATTAAAAGTATTTAATTAAAATATTTATCTACGACGTACAGAAATTCACAACCATAGCGCTTTCGGGCATTGTTATGTCGTTTATCAGTGGCAAAGTGAAAATAGGTGGCGAACATTAGCTGAAATACATTGGCAAGAACCGCGAGACAAAATTTGCATATTAATCATTTTACATTTTTAATACGATACATTAAAAAAACATAAATTAATTATAAAATACAAAACAGAAAAAATGTCATTAATTACAGGATAATAATAGATATGTCGTCAAAAGCAGAAGAAATCAGCTACTAAATATCCAGGAAATCATACAATGGTTTAACACGCATTGAGTCGAGAACGAGACGCCGAGCATAACCGAAGGGGGTATCTGAACGGGATCAAAATTGCAAATAGAATCACGGTAAAGATAACTGAAAATGGATTCATAAAGTAAAATATTACGGGAATTATTGCAGCTAATTAAAAGAAAAATCTTATCGAACATAGGATGAAAATTATCGCCAATAACAAACTGGACAAGAGCCGTGGACAGTTTTCTATTTTTAACATCGCCATCCTGCTCAGCTAAACGAATGCGGACAGTACGTCTTGTACTACCAATGTAGAATTTTATAAGTTATTTTTATCCTTAAATTTATTAGAACGAATACGATTCAGTAATGTAGTAACGGTAGAATGGGCGTACATGATGTATTAAAATTATGTTCGCCACCTATTTTCACTTTGCCGCTGATGAAGGGCATAATAATGCTCGAAAGCTCTATGGTTGTGAATTTTTGTACGTCGTAGTTGAAGATTTTAGTTAAATAATTTTAATAATAACCAATTTTTGGTTGTCTTTATTTTCTAAAGTATTGATAATTTAACGTGTTTGCCATACAATTTTATAGTCTAATTTAACTATAGTATATTCTTGAAGCAGGCAAACAGTTACAAGTGACTGCAATATGATGCTAGTTTTTTGGGAATCCATCCTTCAGCCGGGTTCTGTGAGTAACAGCTTTCAAGGTATTAAAAGCAAAGAAAGTGTTCATCTATCATCATTTGTGGAGCCCATTTCCAATAAGGCCATTCACTCGTGGCCACAAAAATGTACGCATCGTCGTTGATACTGCAGTATGCCGTATGTTAAAAGATATCAATTAAGGATTAAGGAACCCTCGTTATCACAATAATCAGTTCTATCCTTCGGCAAATAAGTCAATTGTGAAGGCCCAATAGCAATGAAGTAGCATGCAGAACGGTGCATTTCTAATGCGTTTGATTGCGCAGATACTCCTAGGTTCAGTAATGCCTCTACGTTTGGTTACAGAAAGGTAGTCCAGCTTTGGTAATGTCTTTAGATTTGGTTTCTGTAGGTACTTCCTGGTTATGTAATACCTCTACATTTGGTTACTGCACTGCATGTACTCTTAGGTTGAGAAAAATTTCTAGGTTTGGTCTCAAAAATTACTCTTTAGAAACCTATTCTGATTTAATGGTTTACACCGAAATGAACAAATATTTAGAATCAAAGGCTAACGGTTATATTGATCGTCTGAAAATTTACAAATTGCCTTACATATGGTCTATTTTAGTATCAAAGACGGTGTTTGAGCCATATTCTTTCCCCCTATCACAGCAGAATGCTTATATAGGGTGTCCCAACATTCACGCAAGATTTGAATTTTGTGCCATTTGTGCGATAAAGTGTTGGCATCGAAAAAAAAGACAGCGTGACAGCTGAGTGGGCGCGGTAGCTCACTGGTCAGCGCGCGGGAATTGCACTCGGTAGACCCGGGTTCGATTCCCTCCGCTGGAAAAAGAAAAAACTGCTCCCGTGTTCACGCGGAGTACGATCACGCTAAACATGTGGGTCCGTAAGTCCTCAGGGGTGCGGAACTAAACCTGTAAACCAAGAGGTAGGCCAGGTCCACACTGCTGTCTCCAAGCGTGACAGCTGACTGTCTAGGGTTACTAAAAATGGAGCGCTACACGAAAAAACAACTCATTTTCATTGTTGAACAATCATTTAAAAACAATTTATCAAGACATGATGAGTTCTTTGTACCTAAATTGCAAGATATGGATGTGGACGGCATGTGGTTTCAACAAGACGGTGCCAGATGCCATACAGTCCGAGAAACAATTCAATTACTGCATGAGTCATTTCCTGGTCGTGTAATTTCCCGTTTTGGTGATCAGAAATGACCTCCCAAACTATGCGATTTAACGTCGTTGGACTTTTTTCTTTGGGGTTTTTTGAAGTCTAAGGTTTGTGCCAACCAGCCCACGACCACCCCCACCTTGAGGGAGGAAATTGAGCGCTGTATCAACGAAATTTAGCCATATTTATGCAAAACGGTCATGGAAAATTCCAACAAAAGAGTGCGTATGTGCCAACATAGCCCTGGAGGCCATTTACCCGATGTGCTATTCCATACATAACCCTATACCCTATACTTTATGAATCAATAAAAAATTTACAATTTTTAATTATAAACCTGTGTTTTCTGTCAAAATTACTTCTTGCGTGAATTTTGGGATACCCTTTATATCCATATTAAAGGGTATAATTGATAAAAAAAAATGTTTTGTAGGTTAATGCATTTTCCCAAATATGCATTTCTAGTAGATAGTTTACAATATCCATATTGAGAGATTCAATTAATCGAATGCAATATGAAAAAGAATAAAGAAATGCAATCTGTTTAGTTTAAAGAAAAATATAGTAAAAGTAACATTTCTAAAATCTATTTCATTAATTAGTCTAAGAACTTCTTTTCTCTACAAAACGTGCAAATAACTTAGATTTGCAATTACGCTGTTGAGACATCGCAGGCCACTTGCATGACTAATAAATTTTGAAATTAATCCAATTAATGGGATTTGGAGAAATCACAGAGCACCTTTCTTTGTAAGAATCTACATTTGAATAGATAGTTAGAACTTGTGATACATAAAACGTTTAGATAACAATGGAGAATTATATAGTAATTACGTTAAACTTTCAATTCACGGAAGGTAATATTAAAAGTGAATGTCAAAATACAATTGGTATATTTCGTAATCGCGCTTCTAGTGCACGCACTCCTTTTTAGGGCACTTCAGCACGGAAAAGACGGTGCTACATTGATAACAATAAAACTTGATATGAGACGTAATTCTTATTATATTTCCGTACATTTATTTTTAAATGTGTTGGTGAAGATATATGATATCAATTATTTTATATTCATCTCTAGAAATGTCCATTTAACATCAGACTTATCTTGGGAGTTTGTGAACCAGGGGCTCTTTCCAAGCCCTCATTTAATGCAGATATCATTAAACCCTATTTTGCAATACATACAGTTAGGGTAATTCTTGGAGAAATGCCGTTGTAGGAGAGATGACAATATCCTTAGTTTAAATTCTTCAACTCAAAGCAAAAAAAAAAACTGTTACACTTATGCATATTTATACAGTATTCATATTTACAACATCAAAATCAAATAAAGTATTCCCAATGGATTCTTGGACAATCGGTGCTAATTTGAGAGAATTTTACTGATTACTAGCAGCATACCCGTTCTTCTTACGGAGTATATAATATAAAGAAACTTATAATTCGCAAGCATTTACAAAATCTGTTAAAATATTAAATTTATTGTTCCTAAAGAGAAGTTTAAGAATATCTGTTCTCACTATGCGAAATTATCTTCACAGACAGATCTGAAGAATAAAACATCCTGGCCACTTTTGTAAGAAAATTTACAAAAAAAAAAGGAATTGAATCAATATATGCAACCCCGTACTACTTATATTGTCGCAGATTAGAAAATATGCCAGTGTGTTAGTAGAAGATCACCCGTATTACACTATGAGTATCAAAAAATCTTTGCCAAAATAAAAGTGATAACTTAATAAATTGAAAATATCAATAATCCCCTTACTCTTTATACCAGAAGGTCGTAATTGATTCCAATATATGCCAATATATATCAAAACATATGCCAATATACCTGTACTACTTATATTCTCGTAGATTAGAAGATATACCCGTGTATTTGTAGAAGATTACTCGTACAACGTACAATATATGAGTTTAAACAATATTTGTCATAATAAAACAATTGCATAATAACTTGAAAATATCAATAATCCCTGAATCAATAATCCCCGAAAATATCAATAATAACAACGTTTAAACCCGAAGACCGTAATTGATATTATCCAGTCAAAAATGCTGTAAGAAAAATTAAATAGTTCTTTTCTAAAATATATTTTTATATCCATTTATTTATTATTCAAATCGAAAAAATTATTTATTATTCAAATCGGAAAAATATTAATTAAAATTAACTGACAGATTTAATTTAATTGCGTTTCTGAGCAACATGATATCAGATAGAATCTTCCTCATAAACTGCGAAATTAAATAACCATTTTGATTTCTTTATACTTTTCATTGTTCTGTAAAAGCTTGTGAGAAATAAACTATGGAGATAGATTTCCCATTTAAATCATGTTTCAAACAATTCATGTTTCCAGAAAGTGGCTAATTAGCGCAAAAAATTTCTCCTCAAACTCAGAGATAAAGTTTTAATTCACTCTCAAACGATTTTCAAGATATTCGTTTGGATAAACCACGGAGTTAGAGAGTAGAACTCCAAGGGAAAAGTTTCGTTTTTCATTAATATCTCAGCAGTCCCTGGTCTTAGATACTCAAAACTTGGGCTAAATTTATGGGGAGCTATTTCAAGGCTATCCATGAAATTTCATCAAATTCGGTTCAGCAGTTCTTCCGTGATGATAAGACAAACGAAAATTTTGTTTTTTACTAGTATCTCGAGAACCACTGATCGTAGAAACTTTAAATATGGACTAAAGTTTAATTGGGACTATTTCCAGGTTACCCACAAAATTTCATCAAATTCGGTTCAGCCGTTCTCCCGTGATGATGGGAGTAACAGACAAACAGACAGACAGATTTTCAATTTTATTTATATAAATTAAAAAGTGATGAAAACTAGGTTGAAACATTATTTTTAAATTAAAAACATGGAATTCTGTGAGACTGTACTTTTTAATTTTATTATATTTCTTATTTGATTTAATTTTGAATACAATAATTAAATTAATTTATTTAGCAACTATTTCTAATTTCCAACAAGACACTGATATTAGAAAGGATAACAATACAACAGTGCGTGTGTTATGTACTATTCCGCAAGGGATTCCGCCCAGATGAAATTTTTCTCGCTAAATCTAAAATAAAGATATCTGCAAAAGATAAACATTAAAGTTGGCTAAAATAATCAGAAGCCAAATTGTTAATATTAAAATATTTATTTATTCGTTTAATATATTTTAAGCAATGAGCACTTATATACTTTCAATAAACACAATTGTTGCTAATCTTCCTTCATATCGAATTTCAAGTCCTGTTTATTATTGAATATAAGCAATGAGTGGTTTTAGGATTTGGATGTAATGTCACATGTCTGGATTTCCATGCCAATATCAGTCATTATTAAATTGTTATTTACTATCATTATTTTCCTCATAAACTATTTTCACTAAGCACAATACTACTTAGGTTGGTCTCTAGACTCTGAGAACATAGGCACGTGAGCAATATCATCACAGGACTGTCAGGATCCATATCGTCTTTGTTTGGTCCTCATCGTCAAGATTCTCTATATCTAAGCCAATATCAATTCATCATTCAAGACTATCATTCAACTATGTATCGCCATTGAAAGGATTCATTGTAAATTCATTGATTCTCAAAAATTGTGATTTCAGTCAAAGATCTTTGGTCTGCCTATTTTTCTTATTCACTATTATCGTTCATGGGTTAGTCTTGTTGTTTTCTTGTGATCGATTTATTTTATGTAGCCATGCGTCATCGTTTTCCTAAGTGACTTTATGATTTGTTGCAAATATTTATTCATTAATGTTGTCAAACTTTGGCGCCATGGATTTTGGAGACATTGTTTTCCATCCGATGGCCTTTATTACCTACCCTTGCCGTTTTCACTTTTATTGCTTTTGCGTGTATCCTTATTATATGTATATTTCTCGAGCAGCTGTTTTCCTTTGAAATATATCGCTGTTCTTTGTTTAGAATACAATTTTATTTGGCGTTAAAATTATGGTTTTGATTTCAGTTGGTGTCATTACAAATGTCATTCTTATCTTCTCATAAAGCATTTTCTTCTTGGACTTAATGGACACGTTATCTCTTCCAGCATATCTGGACTAAATAACGAATAATATATCAGTCACTATCATATAAAATATCAGTCACTATCATATAAATTATCAGTCACTATCACAATAAATAAATAAAAACTTCACTGATACAGCATAAAAACAAAAATAAGCCAGCCTACCAGTTTCAAAGACAAATAACAACCATATTCTTCATATCCAACAAGAAGCGCAATTTCACTTGTCATATTGGTAACTATCTCCTTTTGTTACTGTTTTTTGCAGGTTTTCTCTGTGTTTAATTGTTTCTATTGGTTTTGCTACGCGTTCTCTTATCACCTTATTAATTCTTTTAACTGTGGTTTTGTCCGTTCGTTGTTTCCTGCCTACCGTTTTGATTTTTTCCCTCTTTCATTTCTTTCCGTAGCGTTGATGGCAACATCTCCCGCGTGTGTATTCCCCTGTTGCCGATCTGACTCGAGTAAGCAAGGTCACACTTACCACCTTTGAAACCATTATACTAGTTCATTTTTGTTTTTATGCTGTATTTAGAAAGTTTTAGTTAATAAAATAACGCAATTTTTGTTAATTAAATTAATATTTATGTGTAAAGCACATTGTATTTAAATTTCAATAGACTTTACAGTATTCTTTAAATTTGTAGCGTACTGATAGATATCAATTCACAAAATATTTGGATACAATTATTATGAAACTCAGCCTTATCTTGAGAACAGTTTTTCCCATTACAGTTCCATTTGTTTACCTTATCTCATGCAGTACACTTAATTTTCGCTTAACCACAGATATTATATCTTTCAACAATGTTCAAAATGTTTCACAGTTTATTCAATCAACATTTTGCTGATAAATTTTTTCTGGAGGTAGAAAAAAATTCTCGCTTTTGGATATTTTCTGTGGTCATAACTATCCGTCACACACATGCATTTCCTGAAGAGGGAAATATTCCACCAACCAACATTTCCTGTGGACAGGACTATTTCTTTACCTACAGACGATTTTTATAGAGACCTAGAAGTTGTTAATGAAAATTTTCTGTATTACAGTTGGAAAATTAGTCTGTCAGATAATACAAGTTCTTATTTTTTACAGTGTATGCTTTGACACAGTGCTGATAAAATGGTGCCTATATGGTGCTTATAGTATCTATATTTGTTCATTTTTCTTGCAATAGTATTCTACTCTTTTCATCATGTATATTCTACTTTGGAATACGGATTGCACATTAAATATCAAGTTAAGAATATAAATGCACATAAAAAGAAATCAAAACAATCGAAAAAGGGAAGAGAAAAAATTCTATGGTTTGCCTTATTACCATAAGAATTCTCCCCTTTCCCCCGTCTACTGACTAATCCCGTAACCATAGAAACGGATGCTGAGGAGTACGGGCTGACGGGTGTTAGGACACATCCCTATTGATCTCAAAATAAATAAGAGCAAGATCACACACAGGAGATAAGGGCACATCGTGACATGAATTGTTAAGAGCTGGGGTCAATCAGGCAGTCGCGTCAGGGGAGGGTATAGACCTGAAATGTGTTCGAAGTTGTCCTGATAATGAAATCGGTAATGGGACATGTAATTTGAGGGGGGGCGGCATTTGAATACACAGAAAAGTAGTGAATTCAGTTATATTTTTGCTTTTTAGATAATTTTAAGAAAATTATTTATTTAAATTTTTGGTATTTATTTTTAAAGAGACAGAAAATTTTAGCATGCAGATTAATTTAGATAATTAGGACAAAACATTTTGCGTTTTGAATTTTTCTCCCTGGAACTAAACGCTCAAAAAATTGCATTTACCGCAAATTTTCTTGTTTTTCAAAATAAATGTTTAAATTTGTGTAACAACCTGAATGTTGCATCATCATTTTAAAGTGCATTTACCCTTATATGGAAATTTCCTAATGTATTTTAGCCATTATTATGGCACAGAAGACATTGCTGCATGCCATCATATTTTCTCTAAAATTGAAGAATACACACACATATGTATATATATATATATATATATATATATATATATATATATATATATATATGTTTATATATGTATATATATGTGTTTATATATATATATATATGTTTATATATATATATATATATATATATATATATATATATATATATATATATATATATATATGTTTATATATATATATATATATATATATATATATTTATATATATATATATATATATTTTTTTTTTTCCAAAAAGAATACCTAAGTACAGAAAAGCAAAAGATGAATGTGAAAAACGAAAAGTATCACAAGTGGCCGGGGGGAGTTGTGACCCCCACTCTCCGGTTAAGCAATGCTTTATGCCATGGCGACACTCCCGGAAGCCGATACTTATACATGGAATGGCCTTAATACCATCAATTACCGAACAGCAAAAACCCACAGACAAAAATTCAAAAATACACTTTGGATGACACACGAAAAAACAATTCAATTCACTCAATGTGCCTACAAATGAACGTGCCGATATAACCCGTCTCAAGAAATTCCAAAAATCTTACCAAAACTGTCCGATGTTTAAAACTCCAACTTGTAGTCCACTTCACAAATAACCATACTCAATACTCGCGAGTCGTTGCTATTCAATGACAATGTTTCAACTGTTTAAATATTTGCCCTTACATTCAGTTACAGTTAACCCAGTAAATTCTGAAAGTATTTTAATTACAAAACCCATGGGGCAACCGTGTTTTACAGCTTCATTTATAAACTCTGTGTCGTGAGGCTTTTGATCATACTCTCTACCATTCAATCGTTTATTTCCAGTTAATTGGTTAATGATAATATTACGAAAAACATTTTTATGTAAATTACTTGACCAAGGTGTAATGAAGTTTATTTTAAATTTAAAATCTTTTCTTTTATCAAAAATTCTGAAATAAGTTTTATTATTGTCTTTAATTATGCATAAGTCCAAATAATTTAAACTTTCATCTGAATTGCTAGGAGTTTCTATTAGGTTTAAAGTTTGTGGATAAAAACTAAAATCCATTTTGAAATCTGCAACACTACAACTCAAAATCACATCATCGACGTATCTCATGTAGACCATTTCATTTAATATATGGGTACCTGTTTCATACTTATCGAGATAGATGTCTGCTAGAACCGAAGAACAAGTTCCCCCCATTGGGATACCTTTAATCTGCTTGTAATAGCCTATACCGTTGTATAGTACTGTAATATATTTGTAAATGTGTACAAGGGCAGCTTAGCGCCATGTTTGCATATTTTACGTATGAGAAATTTTTTTCATGTAGCTATCTCAGAATACTTTACATTTGTAAATTATATATATATATATATATATATATATATGCCCTAACCGGGAATCGAATTCTGGACCTCCAAACTGGCCAGTCGACTCTCTACCGTTGAGCTAATGGGACTAAATTGCAAGCTTAGTATCCTGCGTGGAAGTTATTTTTTATAATTTCAGTATCCTGCGTGGCCGTTACCCTATCAATTTGAAATCGGCGCTCAATCTTCCGGAGTGAACTGAATCCGTACTATTCATACTAGGGTCAGATCTCAGACATATTTGACAGACATATTTGCACTAACCTACAGGTTTTAATTGTTCGGGCGCCATTGTAAAGGGCCTTGCTGCTGTAACCGGGAATCGAACCCTGAATCTCCGAATTTGCCAGCCAACGCTCTACCGTTGAACTATTGGGACGAAATTATAAGCTTTTACGTTGAAGTGGACAGTTGGAACTTTTTCAGTTTTCCTACCTGACAAACATATTTGTATACTAATTTGTCAACACTGTACAGCTTTGAAAATGACGTTTTTCTCTATCTCTAAAAGTGAGAGAGATAGTCCCCGCCTCCCAGAAGAAGGGGGTTACCCCCTCCAAGAACCAGTTGTCTTGCAATTTAGAGCAATAAGGGTTTCCTATGCAGTTTCATTACCAAATAAGATTAACCCTCTTTGTTCTCCGTAAATTTTCCCTTAAACGGATTTTCCTAGATATCTAGTATATAGTCATTGTATATAGTATACAGTATATAGTATAGTATATAGTCACTTTTGATTTTAGAAATTTATGTGAAAGTAATCACCAAAGTTTCAGATTAATAGTTTACATTCTGTTCAGGAACTTTTAAAATACCTTGGGACACTATTTATTCTTCACGGCCGAAGTAGAAGTTAATTCCCTGAGGAAGAAAAACAGTTTTACAAACACCCATATAAAGTACTGTTTTGAAGCAAGGCGGGCAATAGCAATCATATAAATTCGATGCAATATTTATAATTCTTAGAACAATGTCTTATTTTATTTTTGTTTTATTTTCATATATAGAGAAATAGACGTTTCCCCCAAGCCGAAAAAAAAATGAAGTTATAAGGTTGGTTTTTAATATGACACTTGTACAATGAAGGGTGACCTATGTGGTGGTTATAAATATATATTTTAAATTAGGTTTTGATGTTCGCATGTATTGTATTCAGTTTCAAAATCATTACACTTTCTATTTTCCAGGAAGGCGAGTTTTCATGATATTCTAACTTAGCTAATGCAGACAAAAAAAAGTATTTATATATATATTATAAAGTATTATAAATATTATAAATTATTATTATATTATATATATTATAAATATTTATTCATATATTATAAATTATGTTTGTATATACTGAATGGTTTCAATTTAAAAATAATATTTATGGGAACCTTGCGGCGTTAAAAATGTTTCTGTGCGTATTATTCTCTTATTATGCTAGATAGACTATGGATCATACCAATTATGTAATTAACATTTTACAACATAGTTGAAAAACGTTTATGATTTTGTTCATTCTGTCTGTCTGTCTGTCTGTAAGTTAGTACGATAACTGCCGTAAAAATGATTTTATCAAAATGAAATTTTAGTAAGTTGTTCAGACGGGCTGTGGGACCTATGGGAATATAAATGTATAATATCACCCAATTAGTTTTGGATTGAATCCGGGTTGAAGAAATGAAATACATTAAACACTATGAGATCTAATTTTTCAAACATTTTTTAAGCGAATTTAAAATTCACAAATTGCTTCGAAAGTTTTAGAACATATTCAAATTATCCCACAAAATATATAAAAAAATCAGCAAAATATATTCAGTAGTTTTTTAAATAGAAATTAAAATAATAATTACACCTTTTATATGAAGAGATCACGTGGCCATTATATGAAGATATCACGTGACCCACTTTAAAATAAAATATGTCATCCATCTTGTGTCAAAATCGTGATTTTTAAAATTCTTTCTAATTCATATTTAGTGTTGTATTCATCCTAAAACTGCTTTATTTTTGCTTGAATTATGTGCATCTACATACTGAAACAACGTAATTACAATACAGAGGCTGTTCACACATTTTTTAGACGATGTATATTGTATTCACAAAACTAAATTACATAAAATTCTTGTGTTTTAAATGTTCTATTTGACATCCCTTATTCTGAACTATCTTTCGACACCGCAATTTCCAGGATAATAATGCCTTTTGAAGTGTCAGAAGAGGTATTCTATCCCATTCCTCCTGAACAGCTTTCCAGAGTCCTGTAAGAGTTTTGGGACGACGTTTGGATAATGCAGATTTTAAAAGTCCGAAAGCACAAAAATCCATAGGTGATACATCGGGAGATTTAGTAGGGATATCAGTGAAGGGTATGGCCTTGATACCAGTTTTTTGTTCCATTTCTTTTAGGAAATTTACAGTGGATTTTAATGTGTGACTGCTAGCTTTGTCCTGATGGAGTCTCACAGATTGATGGCACTGTGGGTAAAGCGATGGTATTTCATTCAGAAAAATTGGCTATAAAATATGTTCCTGATAGTATTTGGAGTTAATCTTGACATTTTTTCCCACTCTCTTTATTTTTAACTTGCCATTATAAGAAAAACCAGCAACAATCATGAATCCCTTAGAAAAACTTTCTTTCGATTCTTTGAACCATGTACTTAAATTTTTTTCTCCCCTTTTATGATAATAAATGGCTCTTTTTTTATGCAATTATTTAAATACACCCATGATTCATCTATTGTGACAATTGTTTTCCATTTTTCTTTGGATAAGTGTTTCTCATATAGAATTCTGCAGCGTGTCCTGCGTTCAGCGATATGATTTGGAAGAAGACGATGCACATTGCGTTTTTCCGCTTTCTTAAGATTTAAATCAACGTTTATCATTTTGTTTACAGTGGACACCGAGCATTTTAATGATTTTGCAACTGTCCTTTGACTAGGGGGATTTTCTATTAACATTAAACAACGTACCTTTGCAATAGTCGAAGATGTCCGTTTTTTCCTTGGATACTTGTTTGGAATTTTTGTCCCACTTGAGGCTCCAATTTGACGTTTTTTTCCTTTCCTGTTGACGATATTACCTATCGACGCTTTAGATATCACAAAACCATGACTCTCACATCGTTTTTGGATAACAGAGTATGCATATTTCTCTTCGGAAAGAGCATAAATGTAGCCTTTGAACCACTGCTTTGTTAAAAACGCCATTTTTGAATAAAAACAAAACTTTCAAGCCGCAGACGATAATTTTGACTTTTAAAAACATAGTACAATTGGAATTATTTCTTTTGCAGCAAACGATTTTTTATTACCGCTTACCAAAATCGTCTAAAAAATGTGCGAACAGCCTCTGTATATTTGAGTTTAAGTGATCATCAAACTTTTATTATTTCTACAACGACGTCTAATTTTGACTTATGGAGAATGTAAACACCAAAAGATGTAGAATGAGTTGTATAAGAATTGCTGCATTTTTTAACTCAAAATTATTTAGCTCATGGAGTTAGCAATATAGCTGATATGAATGAAACATTCATTGATTTTACACAGAGAAGAAGACGATTTTTTCGATGAAGTTTTAAGCATAGAGTAAAATTACTTGTACCTCCATGGTTTTAAGTTTTTAAATAAAATAAATTATTATAGTATTGTGATGAATGAAAGGAATGGAAAAAGTTTATGAATGAAATGCTGCTTTTATAGAGAGAGCCAGGTGATTGATATTTCGATAACGTCATTTGAATAAAGTTCATTTGTTTTCGATGAAGTTTTCAAATATAATAAATTATTGTAGTATTATGATAATTTTAAAAATAGTACCGAGGAATGTATTGCATTTTAGAAATGTTTAAACCAGGCAATGTATATTTCAATGGCGTCATTTGAATGAAGTTCATTTTTCTCGATAAAGTTTTAAGTTTTCAAATATAATAAATTAATGTAGTATCGTGATAATTTGAAAAATATTAGCGAGAAATCGACGGAACTGCACGTTTCAAGACCTCTAGAATACGAAAAAACCATTTTTAGCGTGACGTCTGTGTGTGTGTCTGTGTGTCTGTCTGTGTGTGTAGATGTTGTATCCACTCTAACTAAAAAACTAATAGACCGAATTTCACAAAATTCGGTAGGTAAGTCACTTGTGAGCGAGTCTGGTGCTGATTAGTTTTGGGTACGATTTGGAATAAAATAACCTGCCTTTTTTTGCAAAATGGCCCCCAAAAATCGTCAAAATCTAAACTAAAGAACTAGGTATACTCAAATATATCCATTAAATGCTCGTTTAATACGTAATTTTTAACGACAAAAATAATAAGACCAACCCCATTACACTAGGACTAGCCGTTCTCGAGATATTTTAGTTTTCCGTATTTTCGCTACGCTACCTTTGAAAATAAGTCCGGTTACCGAATGAGAACGAAAATTGAATTAAAAGTGAAATAAATTTAATTAAAATATAGAAAACGTTAATATAAGTCTGCAGGGACAGTCATGTGCAGCCCACATCAGATTTTTTCACTTAATGATCATAATTAGACTGTTCTGTGTTCAAAGATTTCCACAGAGATATACAACAGATGAAATTCACCCTGCCTTAAGGCACACTCTTTTAAGCACACTTTAAGCATTTTTTTTGGCAACATGGTGACTTTGCCTATTTTCACCTGTATTATTTGATGTATGAGCGGTGGATACAATTTAAATTTCCATAAGCTACCACTTTAATGGGGGAATTTATGGATTCACTAGAGACGCATTATGTTATTTTTGCTTTAAAAAAAAAAGGGTGATACGGAACCTCATTGCGAAAATTTATTTGTGTAATATGAAGTTTAATAAAAAAAACAATTACATTTAAGTTGTTATGCTTGACACCGCACCGTAAAAGTAAGTGATCACACTTTAGAGACTGAGTTTGTGATTTATTTACCTCTAAGTTACGTATTTCAAGATCGGGTATTTTTGGTGTAATTTACCACTTTTTCTCCAACATTTCTAGGATAAGGATTTTTAAATTATTCATAAAATTGCTACAGGGTGTTTTCGGTGAATAGACCTACTACGTTTGATTGAGTTTCATAAAATGGATATATTTTCAGAACTCTTTGAATAGGTAATTTTTTTTATTCTAATCGCGGTGTATATTTCACGGTGAAAGCGGTAAATTCCCTAAAGGAGAATAAAAGTTTTTCCAAATATATAGATTCCATATTTTGGGAATGCATGGTGAGCTATCTATACAGTATGTCCAGAAAGTTCCGTAACGGCGCAATATCTCGAGAAATACACTTCGGATCAAAAAATAAAAAAACACGTATTCAATATTTTTAGAAAAGCTATCCAATGATACCAAAATTGACCCCCCCCCCCTCTCGGGGGAGGGCAACTTTGAAATTTTCGATGGAAACCCCCATTTTTTATTGCAGATTTGGATTCTCCAGAAAAAATTACATTCATTTGACCTACGATTTTTGATTTTTGTTCCCACAAACGGCGTTATAATCGACAAAAGCGGAAGTGGGGCACAAACGCTTAAAAATGGGAATGTCTCGGGAAATACACTTCGGATAGAAAAATAAAAATTACGTGTTCAATATTTTCAAAAAGAACTAGCAAATGATGCTAAAATTAACCCCCTCCCCCCGCTAACCGCTCACTTCAGCGACAACTGTTGACTTCAGTTTAGAAAACGGTTCAAAACAACTTTTAGCACTACCCAGGAACAACGATGTGGACGTAGTAGTTTTCTGTTCCCTTCGGGGTGCTTGATTAACATGAGTTCCCTTGCCTCTCATGATCAGGGTGCTTTTTTCTGTAACTTTTGAACGTTAGGGCCCCACTTCCGTTTTTCTCGATTATAGCGCCGTTTGTGGGAGCAAAAATAAAAATCTTAGGTCAAATGTATGTAAATTTTTCTGGAGAATCCAAACCTGCAATAAAAAATGGCGGTTCCCATTGAAAATTTTAAAGTTGCCCCACCCTCTCCCCCTAGGAGGGAGAAGGGGGGGGGTCAATTTTGGTATCATTGAATAGCTATTCTAAAAATATTGAATACGTGTTTTTTTTTTTTTGATACAAAGTGTATTTCTCGAGATATTGCGCCGTTACGGAACTTTCTGGATATCCTGTGTAACAGTTGTCTAACGTATTTATGCCGTCCCAGACCCTCCTGAATCCTCCCTATAATTTATTAGACTAACTCTCTGTTCAATTATAGTATCAACCATGGAATAGAACCTAACGTAACCGGATTTTCGATTTTCCTCCCACAGAGCAGAGAAAATGAGTGCTAGCCGAAAAGTCTTTTTAGACCATGCAGAAGCTTGCCCGTTGATGTAGAGGGTAGAATATTAATAAATCACGTAGTCCATACACTTATATTATGGACTACGTGACAAAATCTCTCTGAGCCAATTTCCGATTAGACAATCTCAGGCCATATGAGCTAACTTCGTCAAATAAGAAAAGGGAAAAATGACTAAAATACAAAGAAAGGTAGACCAACAATAAAAAAAATCTGATGTGGGCAGCACATGACTTTCCCTGCAGACTTATATCCACATTCTCTTAATTTTAATTAAATTTATTTCACTTTTAATTCGATTTTTTTTCTCATTCGGTAACCGGACTTATTTTCAAAGGTGGTGTAGAGAAAATAGGAAAAACTAAAATATCTCGAGAACGGCTAGTCCTAGTGTAATGGGGTTGGTCTTATTCTTTTCTTCGTTAAAAATTACGTATTAAACAAGGATTTAATGGATATATTTGAGCATACGTAGTCCTTTAGTTTAGATTTTGACGATTTTTGCGGGCCATTTTGCAACAAAAGGTGGGTTATTTTTTTCCGAATCGTACCAAAATCTAATCAGCACCAGGGTGACCCACAAGTGACTCATCTACTGCATTTGTGAAATTCGGTTCATTAGTTTTTCAGTTAGAGTGGATACAAACTTTTGCGGGCCATTTCGCAAAAACAGGCGGGTTCTTTTATCCCGAATACTACCCAAAACTAATCAGCACCAGACTCGCTCACAAGTGGCTTACGTACCAAATTTTGTGAAATTTGGTCCATTAGTTTTTAATTAGAGTGGATACAAATTCTGCACAGACAGACAGACACACACACAGACGTCACGCTAAAAATAGTTTTTTCGTATTCTAGAGGTCTCGAAACGTGTAGATCCGTCGAAAACTCGAGTTGCGATTTTCGGCATGATTCCAATACTTTCCCTATACATTACCATGTATTGCAGGGAAAGTAAAAAATCTGATGTGGGCAGCACATGACTTTCCCTGCAGACTTATATCCACGTTCTCTTTATTTCAATTAAATTTAATTCACTTTTAATTCAATTTTCGTTCTCATTTGATAACTGGACTTATTTTCAAAGGTGGCGTTTAGAAAATACGAAAAAAACTAATATATCTCTAGAACGGTTAGTCCTAGTGTAATGGGGTTGGTCTTATTCTTTTCTTCGTTAAAAATTACGTATTAAACAAGCATTTAATAGATATATGTGAGCATACGTAGCTTTTTAGTTTAGATTTTGACAATTTTTGCGGGCCATTCTGCAAAAAAGGCAGGTTATTTTCTTCTGAATCGTACCAAAATCTAATCAGCACCAGGGTGACCTATACGTGACTCATCTACCGAATTTTGTGAAATTCGGGCCATTAGTTTTCCAGCTAGAGTGGATACAAGCTTTTGCGGGACATTTCGCAAAAAAAACGGCGGGTTCTTTTATCCCGAATCGTACCCAAAACTAATCAGCACCAGACTCGCCCGCAGGTGACTTACCTACAAAATTTTGTGAAATTCGGCGTATTAGTTTTTTAGTTAGATTGGATACAATATCTGCACAGTCAGACAGACCCACAGACACATAGACACGCACACAGACATCACGCTAAAAATGGTTTTTTCGTATTATAGAGGTCTCGAAACGTGTAGATCCGTCGAAAACTCGAGTTGCGATTTTTGACATGATTCCAATACTTTCCCTATACATTACCATGCATTGCAGGGAAAGTAAAAAGAAAGACTATCGGAATGGGAAAAAATATACCAGGTATTTCCAAGTGGAAAGCAAGAAGGGAAATGATTGTTGACAAAGGAGTTTTAATGAGAAACGATAGAGAAACATTAAAAAAGTCCAAATCAAAAATAGAATCAGCAGAAAAAGTTATCTTGACTTCCGAATAATTGAGTTCCATTAATGCTCAGAGGTTAATCCTGCAATGTTCAGCAATTAAAAATATTCATTGGCCGATCAGTTAAATTTGTATATATCCTGTGTTTTGGAGTTTTACATTATAGTCTTATTGCAACAGTTTTCGAGTGTTTATTTGATAGAAATAGACGCTGCTTAAAATCCCAAGACTGAAGTTTGTCTTTTGGGAAAATCAAAAGTTCTGGTTTTGTTTGGAGTTTGTATGGAAAATCAGCACTGTTACCGGGTTGTTCTAGGAGATCATATAGTGATTTCGTTTTGTTACTAGATTGTAAAGTAATTATGTTGTGAAAGAATGTCTACAGAGTCGTATAGTAATTAATATTGTGGATCGGTAGGCATGCGTGGTTTGAATATGTCCTGTATGTTTTTTTGTTTTTTTACTTACGTTCATATTCCCCATCATATTACGATTTAATATTTAGTGTTAAATGCGCTGTCCCAAAGTGGCATGGTATATTTAACAATATTTATGTCTGTGGGCGAGAATGTCGCTGTTTATAAAGATTTTGCACCGTTCATCCTGCTGTTCTGCCTAAGATAGACACATTATCAACACATTTCACTTTCCCTGCAATACATGGTAATGTATAGGGAAAGTATTGGAATTATGCAGCAAATCGCAACTCGAGCTTTCGACGGATCTACAAGTTTCGAGACCTCTAGAATACGAGAAAACTATTTCTAGCGTGACGTCTTTGTGTGTGTCTGTGTGTCTGTCTGTCTGTGCAATGTATGTATCCACTCTAACTAAAAAACTAATGGACCGAATTTCATAAAATTTTGTATGTAAGTCACTTGGGTGAGACCCTGGGGCTGATTAGTTTTTGGTAGGATTCGTAGAAACGGAATCCGCCTTTTTTTTGCGAAATGTCCCGTGAAAATTTCATGTATCCACTCTAGCTAAAATACTAATTGACCAAATTTCACAAAATTTGGTAAATAAGTTACTTATAGGATGCTCTAGTGCTGATTAGATTTTGCTACGATTCGGAAAGGAACAACCTACCTTTTTTACGAAATGGCCGGCAAAAATTTCATTTATCCACACTAGAAATACTAATCGACCAAATTTCAAAAAATTTGGTAGATAAGTTACTTGCGGTGCACGCTGGTGCTGATTAGATTTTGGTACGATTCGGAATAGAACAACCTGCCGTTTTTTACGAAATGGTCCGCAAAAAGCGCCACAATCTAAAAAAAAAAGACTACGTATGCTGAAATGTATCCATTAAATTCTTGTTTTATACGCAACTTTTGACGAGGAAAAGAATATAGCGCACTCCATTATACTTTAGGACTAACCGTTCTCAAGATACTTGAGATTTCTTGCATTAACGTATAGGGAAAGTATTGGAATCATGTCGAAAATCGTAACTCGAGTTTTCGACGTATGTACACGTTTCGAGACCTCTAGAATACGAAACAACTATTTTTAGCTTGACGTCTGTGTCTGTGTCTGTGTGTATGTCTGTCTGTTTGTCTGTGTATCTGTACAATGTATGTATCCACTCTAACTCAAAAACTAATGGACCGAATTTCATAAAATTTGGTAGGTAAGACCCTTGGGTATGACCCTGGTGCTGGTTAGTTTTTGGTAGAATGCGGAAAAAAGAACCCTCCTTTTTTTGCGAAATGGCCCCACAAAAATCTCATGTATTCACTCTAGCTGAAATACAAATTGACCAAATTTTACAAAATTTGGTAGAAAGTTGGATACTCTGGTGCTGATTAGAATTTGGTACGATTCGAAAAAGAACAACCTACCTTATTTTACGAAATAGTCCGCAAAATTCGCTAAAATCTAAAATAAGACTACGTATGTTGAAATGTATCAATTAAATTCTTGTTTTATACTCAATTTTTGACGAGGAAAAGAATATAACGCACTCCATTATACTTTAGGACTAACTTTTCTCAAGGTACTTAAGATTTCTTGCATTTTTGTTACGCCGCTATCGGAAAAATGTCCAATTACCAAATAAAAACAAAAATTGAATTAAAAATGCAAATTTAGTGTTATTTGGGACAATTAAACTCAATCTAATGAATTATTAAAAAAATAAAGAAAATATGAATTTGAGTCTGCAGGGAAAGTCATGTGCTGCCCACATCAGATTTTTTATGAATTCGTAAATTAATTATTACGTAAATTGAAAGTTACGTTATATTAAGACGGTGAGTTATTGAGTCACATAACAGTTTTCCTTTGATAACGACACGAACAAGTAATCAAAAGTGTTAAGTGGAATTTTTAGATCCTGTCCTCAAACTATACCAAACCATCAAGGGAGACAATAATACATCTTATTTTAAAGGGAAAATGTGCTCGGAAATGGAAAAAAAGCTTTGCAAACACTGCGTGAAAATGTTTTACGTCGTAAGTCGAATTCCAATAGAAATTTTTAAAAGTAATTTATTTCATTTCACCTGTATCTCCGCAATAGAGAAATAGACGTTATAAAGCTCGGGAGAGACATTATGAGGCTGCATTTTTATAGGACTAAGACTATAGGGAAAAGTCCAGAAAATAATGAATAAGCATTTTGTTTAAGAGTTTTAATGCTTATTGTGAAGTAATCTATACGGTTGTGTAGAATTATTTTGGAATACTGAAATTGCAACTTCCAGTAAAACTTCTATTACAGCTTCTAGTAGGATAAATTCTAAAGGTACAATTTTTACTTTCCCTGCAATACATGGTAATGTATAGGGAAAGTATTGGAATCATGCCGAAAATCACAACTCGAGTTTTCGACGGATCTACACGTTTCAAGACCTCTAGAATACGAAAAAACCATTTTTAGCGTGACGTCTGTGTGTGTGTCTGTGTGTCTGTCTGTGTGTCTGTGTGTCTGTGTGTCTGTCTGTGCAGATATTGTATCCACTCTAACTAAAAAACTAATGGACCGAATTTCAAAAAATTTTGTAAGTATGTCACTTGTGGGCGGGGCTGGTGCTGATTAGTTTTGGGTACGATTCAGAATAAAAGAACCCGCCTTTCTTGTGAAATGGCCCGCAAAAGCTTGTATCCACTGTAGCTAAAAAACTAATGGACCGAATTTCACAAAATTCGGTAGATGAGTTACGTATAGGTCACCCTGGTGCTGATTAGATTTTGGTACGATTCAGAAAAAAATAACCTGCCTTTTTTTGCAAAATGGCCCGCAAAAATTGCTAAAATCGAAAATAAAAAACTGGGTATAATCAAATATATCCATTAAATGCTGATCTAATACGTAATTTTTAACGATGAAAATAATAAGACCAAACCCATTACACTAGGACTAGCCGTTCTCGAGATATTTTAGTTTTTCGTATTTTTCCTACACCATTTTTGAAAATAAGTCCAGTTTTCAAATGAGAACGAAAATTGAATTAAAAATTAATTAAATTTAATTTAAATAAATAGAGCGTGAATATAAGTCTGCAGGGAAAGTCATGTGCTGCCCACATCAGATTTTTACTTTCCCTGCAATACATGGTAATGTATAGGGAAAGTATTGGAATCATGCCGAAAATCGCAACTCGAGTTTTCGACGGATCTACACGTTTCGAGACCTCTAGAATACGAAAAAACCATTTTTAGCGTGACGTCTGTGTGTGTGTTTGTCTGTCTATCTGTGTGTCTGTCTGTCTGTCTGTGCAGATTTTGTATCCACTCTAACTAAAAAACTAATGGACCGAATTTCACAAAGTTTTGTAGGTAGGTCACTTGTGGGTGGGGCTGGTGCTGATTAGTTTTAGGTACGATTCGGAATAAAAGAACCCGCCTTTTTTGTGAAATGGCCCACAAAAGCTTGTATCCACTGTAGCTGAAAAACTAATGGACCGAATTTCACAAAATTCGGTAAATGAGTCACGTATAGGTCACCCTGGTGCTGATTAGATTTTGGTACGATTCAGAAAAAATAACCTGCCTTTTTTTGCAAAAGGGCCCGCAAAAATTGCCAAAATCTAAAATAAAAAACTACGTATGCTCAAATATATCCATGAAATGCTTGTTTAATACGTAATTTTTTACGAAGAAAAGATTAGGATCAATCCCATTACACTAAAACTAGCCGTTCTCGAGATATTTTAGTTTTTTCATATTTTCTCTACGCCACCTTTGAAAATAAGTCCAGTTATCAAATGAGAACGAAAATTGAATGAAAAGTGAATTAAACGTAATAAAAATAAAGGGAACTTAAACATAAGTCTGCAGGGAAAGTCATGTGCTGCCCACATCAAATTTTTAGTTTTTATACTATTGTTTTGAGCAGTGTTTCCTAATTTTTAACTGAAAGGGCAGAAAAAAAAATACTTGTAAATAAAGGGCAGAAAAAAAAAATAATACCCAAGATTAATTTTGAAGAAACTTGAAGCCGGTTTTATGGTATGGTTAAACTTGTCAGTGCCCATTCAATTTCGCAAAATTGTGTTACATAACACGTTTTCCAGTTGTCATTGCAGATAACGAATTTCCCATACTATTGAACATATAGGAAACGAAAAAAAAAACGGTTCATTGATGTTATTATCTGCTTCGGAAGCGTAATTTTAATTGTAGTAATATCCCTTTCAGAAGGGTACAGTGAGTATATAATATCAATGTCAAATTTTGTAACGTCATGAGATGGTAACTTTTTAAATAAAAATTAATTTAATGATTTTGTATAAATGGTTTATTTTAATTATTTTGTCTATAATGTACGATAAATGCTTACCCAGAAAAGTGTTTTAATGGTATGGGTGACGTTTGAATGCTGCTGAGCTATTGACCCATCCATATCGACTTCATTTTTATTAATCCGAAATCTCTATAACTGTTTGGGTGTAAATATATTAAGGTTGGACTTTCAGTCCGGCAACGAATCAAAAAGTTGTCAGCTAAACGTCATGAGGCCTAGATTTCGTTAATCGTGACGTCACAGTTCAGAGTAAACTTTGAGGAGTTGCAATACACAGAAAGCTTTCACATTATTACAGATGAAAACTGTTCGTTAATTTTGAAGGGGCAATATCCAGACGTAAACAACTTGCTCAGACTAAAACTTATTCAAAGGAGTAATATGTAAGCTTGTGTTACTTATAGAACATAAAATTAAAACATAATATAGATTGACATACGAGTATTACATTTCTAACGAGGTCTCATTTTTTATCATTATAAATAATCATATTTTGGCATTTACATAGGAATTTGGGATATTTAGGATAAAGTAGTACACTGCATATTTTGCATTTACACGGATTAATTCGAAATTCAGCTGAAACAAACAAATAAAGAACGTTGAATCATTCATTGGAAATGAATAATATTTAATAAAACTTCTAAGCATACATTCTTCTGTATCTCAATTTTTACTTTCCTTATATACAATAATGTATAAGGAAAGTATAGTGACAGGGTCGAAAATTCGAATTTGAGTTTTCGACGGGAGAGCATCTCTATTTTTACTTTCCTTATATAAAATAATGTTTAGGAAAGTATAGCGACGGGGTCGAAAATTCGAATTCGAGTTTTCGACGGGAGAGCACGTTTCAAGCATCCCTGATCACGAATCGAGCATTTTTGAAGTGATGTCTGTGTGTGTGTGTGTGTATCAGTGAGTCTGTGAAGACGATAACTGACGAAAAAATGGACCGATTCGAACGAAATTTAGTACAAAAATCACAATCACAACACTGGAAGCCTATTGTTTTTATACGTAATCGAATGTACAAAACTCCCCTAAATTTTCGAGTGAAATTTAGAAAAAATCGTCAAAATATCAAACCCGCTAATAAAATTGCGCAAATAGACATTTCTTATGTAATTTTTCATTAGAAAACGATTGACATAAATTTTAAAACGCTAATATGAATCGTTCTCGAGATATTGCACATTTTTCAAAAAAATTGTCAAAAAGTCATAAAAAATAAAAAATTATATATTTCCTATTGAGAAACATGTTCACTTCTCATATGTAATACCATGCGATAAATTGGGTGACATCAGTCTCGTGGATCTAGCTCGTTCCATTCATGAAAGAAGATAGTTTGAATAATACTTTTGTATTTGAGCGCCAATAGTCATTTATCTGCTATAAGAATAACTTATTTCTTCGTCCATGACGCTTGGCGAGATTTTGGCGACGAATTTGGTGGAATGTCGCCGACTTAGCGACTTTTTTAAATGCTGCTAAATTAATGAAAACACGCCAAATGGAAAAAAATGAAGCTAAATCAATGGAAATGACGACTTATTGACGAAAATTCAATATCTTGGAAGAATATAAATATCTACTATAAAAATAATCTTTTTTTTTACTGTAAAAGTAATATATTCATTGCATTATATAAGGAAAGCCATGTGCTGCCCACATCAGATTTTTTAGATTTTAAAATCAGATATCCTTTACAGAAGGGTTCTTTTAGTTGGTAAGACGTTATGACCTCTCTTCGGATGAGTGCAACAACCGAAATCATTTTTACACTTTTTGTTTATGTAAACACATTCTCTGCAAAAACAAATTAAAAGGTGCATAAATTAAAATAAATGTTTGATTAGTGGATTCGCTATATTAAACTGAGTAATTATCTTTGCTTTTCCAAGGTTTAAAAGCAGAAGAATCCAATGCATCCAACATATTATATTCTGAACAAATATATTTTATAGAGTTCTAAATACGAAACCTTATTTCATTTCATTACTTAAGTATTTTATCATTATCACCAAAAAAGGAGGTGAGGATAATACTGTACAATAAGATATTATGAGAGAGAGATAGAGAGAATTATCACATAATTATTATTACAGTATATTGTTATAGTTGTTCTATTTTTTGTTCCTATTTGTCGTTATTCTATTTATCTCAGCTTTTGCATCAACGGAAAAATCGAAAATTTCATAATATATCGTAACTTTAGTTTCATATTTTCCAATTTGGAGACATTTTTGTTAATTTGACACCACATTAAACAGTCGCCAAATTAGTGATATATATTACATTAGTCGCCAAATTAGTGATATATATTACATTAGTCGCCAAAGTCGCCATATGTATCCCCAAATGTTACATATTCTGTTTATTTTTATGTTATTGTTTTGATACATTTATTTGAAAAACGTGCAATATCTTGAGTACGGTTTAAGCTAGTTTTCTAAGTTTGTGTTATTCGTTTTACACTGCTCACAACTGAAATGGCAACACCATGAAGAAATCGATGTATCTTTATGAAATTTACAGAATATAATTGTAACATGGAGATGTGCAAATTATCAAAAAAATCATAGCATGGAACTATATTGACATTAGATCAATATGGAATAGGCCCACTGCTAGCAGCTATGCAGGATTGAATACGACGAGGCAATTCGTCAATGAGATAGTTAATGGTGTGCTGAGGGGTGACATTCCACAGAGCATGCAATTGGGCTTGTATAACTGAACATGGTTTGCTGGAATTGGGAGTTCTCTTAATCGGTGACCCATGATGTCCCAGATACGCTCAATTGGAAACAAATCCTGAGAATATGCTAGCCAAGGCAGGATATCGAAACCTTCTAGACTATTCATAGTTACCCGTGCAGTATGTGGATTGGCATTATCCTGCTGAAAAGCAGCTCAGGCCTGGTTGACAGATATGGCTGTACCACAGGTCTCACAATATCAGACACATATTGTTGTGCTGTGATACCGCCAGAAACGTTAACCAAAGGTGTTCATCCACCAAATGTTATACTACCCCAAACCACGGTACCACTTAGGTGGGCTGTGTGGCGACTGATAGAAAAAGCTTCCTGGTGGCGTTGTTGAAAGGGCCGCCATACGCCAGTACGGCCATCTGGCATGCCAAAACAGAATTGTGATTCATCCGTGAACAGAATGTCTGTCGACCAATTGCGTCTCATTTGACACCACTAGAGACGACGTAACCTGTGAGGATGTTAAAATATTAGGAGTCGAAAAGATCGTCTACCTCGGAGTCCTATTTCATGCAAACGGTTTCAAATTGTTTTCGTCGAAACCACGATACCTGTAGTGTTGTTGTTGTTGTTGAGACCCAGACCGTCCGACCTACCAGAAAGGTGTAAGGTAACCGTTTGGAGGGCCAGGAAGAGCCACCCAATTTAGACCGGAACCCAGACGATACCTGTAGTGTGGGATTAATGTCGTAACACGGTTGCTGTGGTAAACGGCTCCCGTGCAACGTTTCTTAGAAGCATACGATCTTCACACGGTGTGGTACACCTGGAAGTTCCACTACCTGATCTTCGTGTCGTTTCGTTGTCTCTCACGAACCATAACACATACCGTTGAACTGTGATCACATTACGACTCAATAGTTCAGCGATCCGTCGAAGACTCATTCACCCTCACGTAAAATTATTATGATTTGTTGCCGTTCCGTTGATACAACTGAACGTATGTGGTACTTCGATGTACTCTTAGCATACTGTGATGATTTTTACAACCTGAAACCAATGACGCTGCAATTTAGCTGTGATATCTCTCCTCTTTGACCTGACGCTTTTATGCTGCTCGACAAGGTGTTACGTCACTATAGGATAACGAAACTGTGATCATTTGCATATCTCGCCTTGCTGTTTCCATTGCCTGATTTACATAAAGCTACAACTACAACTTTATGGCTTTGCGGTTTCAGTTGTGAGTTAGCAATGCATAATAAAAAATTACGTATAAAATGATTATTAACATCATTGAATATCCTAATTTTTATTATTTTTTAAAAATTCATTTTAAAATTTAGGAGCATTTCGAACGTTTGGTCGCGTTTAAAACCAATAGGGGCCGAGTATTCATGGATCGTAATAATCGTATCAAATTGCATGCACACCCCTTCATTCCTTTGTGAAATATCGTATTCACAGATTTACGAACACACACACACACACACACACATACACATACACACACACAGACACACACACACACACACACACACACAGACACACACACACACACACACACACACATAGTCATCACCTCCAAAGCGTTCTATTCATGCTCAAGTATGCTTGAAACGTACTCTTTCATCAAAAAATCGAATTCGAATTTTCAACCACGTCACGATACTTTACTATACATCATACTATGCATATCGAGGAATGTAAACATCTCTCTAAACCCGACAAGCCTAAGTTGAATAAACTGTTTACGTTCCGACTGGCTAATGACTATATGGTTTCCATGCCAACAAAATTAATTTTCACTACCCATTTAGAATACATTTATTAGTGGAATATGATATAACATGAATATAATTTTGAATTTTAATAATAGAAATCGTCTAACTCGAACTTAAATCAATGATACTGTACAGCAAAATTTTAGTTTTTAATTATAGTAACGTTAAATAGATAAACTGTAGTATAATTTAGCAGATGTTTATAGTTTTTCCTATATTCTTTAGTGTTAAGTTAGGTTTGCCACAGTTATAGAGTCTATATAAAGGAAAGAGCAACCACACTAAAATCAGCCGAACCACTAGTCACATCTCAAATTCGAGTAAATTCTCGAAAACTGAACCAAAAATGTTATGCGCGAATAAGATTCAATTCCAAATAAAACCAAATCAGACTATTTTAAGACTACTTTGAAAATTTTCGCCCCATTGACGTAAATAAAACATAATTTTTCAGCGCATTTTTGATTGACGCCTCTTTGATAGGTGGTTGACGAGTTTATAGTTCATTTTCCCAAAATTAAAATCATTTTTCTCTTTAATGGACTTCTATGCTTGGGGTTTCTGTGGCGGGATAGGAACTTTACGAAAAGTGCAAACACTTTGGACGCTTATATCTCCGCACCTAATAGATAAAAATGTAGATGATTGTTTCTGTTTTGTCGAAAATAGGGTTTAGATACTGAATATATAGACATAGCTTCAATAATTTAAAATTTTCATCTTTTCTTTTCAAATAATTTTAAAAAGTATCCATTTGAGCAAATGTTTTTCTCATTTTTCCTACTTTATGATTCCTACTTTTCCTACTTTACTGAAAGATTGTTATAAATAGTAAACAATAAAAATATGTATTGAAAATTTAGTTTCTAAATCTATATTTATAGGTAGGAAAAGCTCTTATAGTTTTCGAGTAATCGTCTTGTAAAGTTGAAGAAGATTGAAAATTTTCCGTTTCTCAAGATTATAATTCTTATATATCCAAAACTAAAAGTACTAGCTCCAAATATTCAGTAAGAATTTTTTTTTAATTTTTTTTTTTTTTTAAGTATATACAGGGTGATTATAATTAAAGTTGCGATTTTAAACGCTGTAAAGTAAGAACCACTGGTTAGAATGACCTGAAATTTGACATGAGTATACGTGAAGCAATAGAATTTTGTTTGGCGAAGGAAAAAAAAAACTTAAATATACCGATAGACGGCGCTGTATTTTCCAAACACGGGGTGTTGTTAGCCGAAAGAAACCAATAGTCAACTAAAGAAAACGACAATTTAATAACATCACTTAATTTAATAAAGTTAACTAAGTTCGTCGAACCTCCTGAGAGCAGTTAACGCACTATCACCGTTCTGGTTGAAAAGTTTTACGAGCAAAGCACGATCCTTCAGTGACAGAGTCATGACAAGGCACTTAATGAGAATTGCATGTGCTCCTCGGTTTTTATCTCAACTGTAATGTGCGGCGCGCATGCCTAGTCTTAATTAGCATACCTCCATATTAGAGGTGTGCTTCCACGCGCGACCTAGTGGCTAATTTTTTCGTTCTTCGTCAAGCAAGTTCAATGTTGGATTCATACACTGCCATTTTTTGGTGCATTTTTGAAGTAATTTTTTTTTCGCCAAACAAAATTCCATTGCTTCACGTATACTCAGGTCAAATTTCAGGTCATTCTGACCAGTAGATCTTACTTTACAGCGTTTTAAAATCGCAACTTTAATTATAATCACCCTGTAAAATTGAATTTTGGATGGAGCTCAGTTTTCGAAATATAGTGGTTATAATTTCGATACTTTAGTATATTAATCTAGGTTTTCCAATAGGTGGGAAAGCTGTAATACTTAAAATGCCACGATTGTTGTAGCTAAATGTGTTTACTTACTCCCTGATGCATAAGCATGTAATATTTTATTTTGTTAAAAAAAATTAGAAAATGTTTAATAATTGGTGAGCTTTGAACAGAATAGATGAAAATATACGTGTTCAAATACGTATTTATGTGCGCCCGGACAAGTTTGGATTACAATAAAAACAGTTCATTTAAGTTTAGATTAACTTGAATGTAAAATGGCGTAAGATTTATTATATACGTTTAATTCAAATATCGAAAACAAGTTTGTAAAATAATATGATATTTTGTCTATGGTGAGTGTCCAAATGAAATCAGGGTGAAAATAACAAGAAAGATCAATCATGCTTAAAGCATTGATTATGAAACACTTTTCAACTTCAATGCAATTTTATTTAAAAAAGTCGAAAATGCAATACATTCCTCGGTAATATTTTAAAACTTATCACAATACTACATTGATTTATTATATTTGAAAACTGAAACCTTCATTGAAAAAAATGAACTTCATTCAAATGACGGCATTGAAATATAAATTGCCTGGTTTAAATATCTCTAAAATGCAATACATTCCACGCTAATATTTTTAAAACTATCATAATACTACGATAATTTATTATATTTGAAAACTTCATCGAAAACAACTGAAATAAATTCAAATGACGTCATAGAAAAAATAAAACGCCTGGATCTCTCTATAAAAGAAGAATTTCATTCATCACAATACTATAATAATCTATTTTATTTAAAAATTAAGACCATGGAGCTACAATTCATAAACTCTATGCTTAAAACTTCATCGAAAAAAATCGTCCTTCTGTTTATAAAATCAATTAATATTTCATTCATATCAGCCATGCAGACTCCATGGACTGAATTATTTTGTGTTAAAGAGATACAGTAATTCTAATACAACTCATTCTACATATTTTTGCTGTTTACATTTTACATAGGTGAAAAATAGGCTTAGTTGTAGAAATAATCAAATTTGAATGAGAATTTAAACTGAAATATATTGTCATTGTGTTGTTTTAGTATGTAGATGCACAGAATTTAAGCAAAAATAAAGTAGTTTTAGGACGGATACAACACTCAATATGAATTGAAAAGAACTTTAAAAAATCACGATGTTGAAACAAGATGGATGCCATATATCATTTTGAAGTGGGTCATGTGATCGTTTCATATCATGGTCACGTGATCGTTTCATATAAGATGTGTAATTATTATTTTAATTTTTATTTAAAAAACTACTGAATATATTTCGCTGAAGTTTTTTATATATATTTTATGGAACAATTTGACTATTACCTAAAATTTTGAAGTAATTTGTGAATTTTAAATCCGCTTAAAAAATGTTTGAAAAATTAGGTCCCATAGGGCTCAATGTATTTCATTTTTTCAACCCGGGTTCAATCCAAAACTAATTGGGTGATATTATTTGATATTATTTATTTATATTCCCATAGGTCCTACAGACCGTCTGAACAACATACTAAAATTTCATTTTTATTAAGTCATTTTTACGGCAGTTATCGTGCTAACGGACAGACAGACAGAATGAACAAAGTCATAAACACTTTTCAACTGTGTTGTAAAGTGTTAAAAAGGGCTAGCTAGCTGTAAACTGTTAGAGAGTTATTTGCAGAGCTTTGAAAGCCTGAAAATGAAACAAATGATTCTGGAAAAAAAAATCGAATAAATTTATTGATCTTGACTTCACGAAAATTTTCTATTTCGAGATTTTAATGCCAATATAGGTTTTAAGTCCTCCTGTACACGTTCTGACTATTTTTGGCGTGATGTCCGTCTGGCTGCTCGTATGTCTGTCTGATGTCTGCGGCCGATTTTTTGTGTAAAAGATAGCACACACACACATATTAATGGATTTACACGAAACTGTATATCAGGCTGTTATCAGAAAATCTAGAACTAGATAGGATTTTTTTTTTAATTCGAGCAAAAACTTGAAATTTATTCGAAATTCTATATCTTTTTTTAAATGACGGCATAGGAGAAAATTTGATATAACAATGCATAAAAAGGATTATGTATGGATCAATGATCACGAAATGATGACGTCATTTGGATCGACGATACCAATTTTTCAAAATTTTACTTGCAAAATTAAAAAGATTAAAAAAAAAACCACAAGTTACTTAAAAATGGTTTATGGTATGGAGTCGAATCTCACTCCATGTAATTTCATTTTCATAAACAGAAGCACAATAATATATTATTGCTCCCTGATCAATATCAGATTGAAATTGAGTGATCGCCTCTTTCGAAAACAAAAGTATGACACCATTTTAACGATTATACAGGATATATTCCATGAATTATCTGGTTTCTAAGATTACTTATAAGGCAGAATGCTCGTGGGTCTCACTTGTAAATACACTACGTGACAGTGAAAATGAGACACCAAGAACAAGTGGACAGAAAGTGATGAAAATCGGCAAACAGAGAAAGACAGACAGCAACGAGCAATAAGGGATATTTATTGCAACATGATACACCTCTACACTGAGCGATAACACCGTCTGGTCAGTAGGTTGTAGGACCACAGCCGGTGGCATTACAGGCAGCAACACGTCTAGGTACAGAGTCAATGGGCATGTGGATGGTGTCCTAAGGGATGGCTGCTCATTCCCTATCAACCATTTGCCAGAGTCCAATCACATCCCAGACAATTTAAAAAATGTCAGCGCTGAAAGCATCACATATTAGAGATGTTTAAATAATATTGAATTTTAGATGGAAAGTGTTTCATGAACAATGCTTTACGCATTATCTTTTTTGTTTTTAATATATATTGATTACTGATTATACATAGTATATAAGAAGAGAATTATTACGATGAAGATAAAATATCCGATATCCGGATTTTCAGGTATCACCACGTTCTAGGTGTTGATGGATGTCAATCAGTCCTTTTTAGAATAATACGTGTCTGTCTGGAAATTTGAAAACATATCTACTATACGAAATAATTTTTCAAATGCACTTTGATTTGATGACTTTGATTAAAATCGAACCAATATAAGACTCAATTATTTCAAAGTATACTTTGACAGTTGAAAAATAAAGGATACAGAAAGTCAATAAAATATATAACTTGCTATAGACAGACAGATACACAAACAGACGAACAGACATACACACATACAGACGTCACGTTAAAAATAGTTTTTGGGGTTCTAGAGTGATCGAAACGTGTAGATCCGTCGAAAAATCGAATTACGATTTTCGACACGATTTCAATACTTCTTCTATAAATTACCATGCATTGCATGGAAAGTAAAATTTAAAAAAGCTGATTCTTATTAGATAAGTGTATATCATACTATTCTTTATGACTCACGTTGTCTTGTGTCGTGAATTGGAAGCACCCAATTTGCCCTGAATTGAAATAAATATATGTTCTGCCCATTACTTCCTTTATACCCTAGTTTAATAAAATTTATCTGTTTCCATTCTATTCAACCCGTTCCCGATAATCGATATAAGCACTATTTTAGAGCAATAAAGTGCGCAGGATCGAACATAAAATACAAGTATGTGCTTTATAACACCAAACCATGTACTAAGCATGAATGTGTATTCTAACCACGTAAAGCAGATATAAATATAAATAGTAAAGCTTCAGCTGTGGATTATGTGGCTTATTCTCAAATAACTCTGAAGCAAGTTTTTTTTTCTTATTCTAAAAACAGTCAAATAACTTTGAATGAATTTCGAGAAAAGTTTGAAGTCAAATTGTAAGTTATTCGTATGTTTATAATTTCTGTTAAGTTTTCAAGTGTAATTTCCAGAACTGACTGATCCACAACTAAAAATACAAACCACATATCAAATTAAAAGGCGAGTCTTGTATATTTGTGTGGTACTATTTTTACTTTCCTTACAATACATGGTGATGTATAGCTGGAATCGTGCCGAAAATCGCGACTCGAGTTTTCGACGGATGTACACTTTTTGGGACCTCTGGAACACAAAAAAAACTATTTTAAGCGTGATGACTGTGTCTGTGTGGGTATCTGTATATCTGCGCGTGTGTGTCTGTGTGGCTATCTGTCTGGGCAATGTATGTATCCATTTTAACTCAAACACTAATTGACCAAATTTCATAAAATTTTATAGGTAAGGCACCTGTGAGTGATCCTGGTGCTGAGTAGATTTTGGTACGATTCGGGATAAAAGAACACGTCTTTTTTTGCAAAATCGCCCGCAAAAATGTTTATACCCACTCTAGCTGCATTACTAATTTAACAAATTTCACAGAATTTAGTAGATGAGTCACTTTTAAGTTACCCTGGTGCTGATTAGATTTTGGTACGATTCGGAAAAAATTAACCTTCCTGTTTTACACAATGGCCCGCAAAAATCGTCAAAATCTAGAATAAAAGGCTACATATGCTGAAATGTATCAATTAAATGCTCATATTATACGTAAGTTATGACGATGAAAATAATAAGACAAATCCTATCACTTTAGAACTAACCGTTCTCGAGATATTTTATGTTTTTCGCATTTTTGCTACGCTGCTTTTAAAAATACGTCCAGTTACCAAATGAAAACTAAAGTTGAATTAAAAGTGCAAATTCAGTGTAATTTCAATGAATTATGTCTGTCATCTTGTGCAAATCAATTGAATTTAATGCATTGTTAAAGAAGTAAAAAGTAAATGAATTTGAGTCTGTAGCAAAAGTCATGTGCTGTCCACATCAGATTTTTTTTTTTTTTATCAGACTCAGTATTGCTTCACTTACAAAGTTTTTAATGTACAACATTTAACTCTGAACAGCAGCATTTTGGTGGAAATTAAACTATCGATCATTTCAGCAACAGTTGCTGTATGCAAAAACTATCTTTTATTTCATTTTAATACATTAATTGTTAGCAAATAAACATTGTTCGTTGTTTAAGTTAATCAATACGTTGAACATCAAAACTGGTTCACATCGAATTATTTTCTGAACGCAGTGAAATGAATTTGAAATATAAAATGATCGTGATTGGTGATTGCTGCTGAAAATGAATATTCCTTCTCCCAAACAAAAAAGTAGGGGAAATTCTAATAGATCCTCTGAAACGAGATATTAAATTAGTGCTTCCAAAGTGTGTTCCGTGGAACCAATGGGCTTCCGCTATAGTATTAGGGGTTGTGGGGCATGATAGCTTTGTGTAAATTTTCTTAAATAGCCGAAAAAATGCTTAAAATTTGAATGCATAATTAGACCACAATGGACTTTTTCCCGTTTTAGGGTCCCGCCTTTAAATTAAATTTCAAAAGGGTTCCACGACCAAACATGTTTGTAAAACACTTCTTTAATTGAATATAATAAGGGTCAAGAGAACAACTAGAGGTTAGATACAATACTCATGTTTAATACAATACCCCTGTACAAATACTCCTGTTTAATACAATACTCCTGCACAATACTCCTGTTATTTATACATTTTATAAAATGTATAAATACTTGAGAGATCCATAACCATTCTGCAATTGAAGTAATATAAAAAAGGAAAATAAAAAGGTCTATTCATAGAATATGCCCCGTATAGTCATTACAATAGAATCGGGAAATATTTTGAATATTCAATATGCGAAGGAAAGAATTTGACACTCTGTGCTGTGTGGGCGCCAACGGTCCTACCGTGCTGATAACACCAGTTCTCGTTAGATCACCGAAGTCAAGGCCAACGGTCCTACCGTGCTGATGACACCGGTTCTCGTTAGATCACCGAAGTCAAGCAGCATCGGGCGCGGTTAGTACTTGGGTGGGTGACCACCTGGGAGCACCGCGAGCTGTTGGCACATTTCGGGCGCGGTAGCCTGGTGGTTTGCGCGCTGCATTTACACGCTGCCACAACTGCCGCAGTGTTCATGCGGAGTACGATCACGTTAAACATGTGGGTCCGTAAGTCCTTCCGAGAGGTTGGTGGTAGGGGAAGGAGGGTACTGCCCCTGTGGATGCCTCCCCCACTGGGTTCAGGTCTAAATAGGGTGGCACTTCCCGGTCGCCCAAACAGTTACCTTACACCTTTCTGGTAGGTCGGAAGGTCTGGGTCTCAACAACAACAACTCTGTGATGTGGGGTATCTCAAATGAAAATATAAAAAAAGATGTAAGATAAGTAATAAAATATTATCATGCTTTCTGTTTATCAAAATAAAAAATAAATAAAACGTTAGAATCAGTAAAAACGCATTTTAATAATATATATAAATATGTTACATAAGAGATCAATCTATGAAGGTAAAGGAACTATTAACTTCATTGATGAATCGAATTTAAATCCAGATTCGTTCTAGCTTTTATTTATAAAAATAAATTTTGACGTTCAAATCCATGCCAATGCATTTTATAGCGAGATACTGATTGGCTGACTCATTATTATATACTCTATGCTTCATTACGCGCTCATTAATGTCATATGCATGTGAGAGCCAGTTTGAAAAACAGTTTTCAGCATTATATCGCGAAATAGAATTGTCTTAGTACAATGGTCTATACTTTTGGAAAGAGGAGCTCAAAAGCTATATCAATTCCACATATCAATGTTGATTATTTTCGCGAGTTATAAGGCACCGTAAAGTAATTTTTCATTAACGTAATCGGGATGGAAAGTTTCAAAATGCCTTAAAAATTGCCTCGGCCGATTTTTTTTAATCAAATGTTATTCGCACATACCGTTTTTAACACTTTACAACAAAGTTGAAAAGTGTTTATGACTTTGTTCATTCTGTCTGTCTGTCTGTCTCTCTGTCTATCTGTCTGTCCGTTAGCACGGTAACTGCCGTAAAAATGACTTAATCAAAATGAAATTTTAGTATGTTGTTCAGACGGTCTGTAGAACCAACCTATGGGAATATAAATGAATAATATCACCCAATTAGTTTTGGATTGAACCCGGGTCGAAAAAATGAAATACATTCAGCCCTATGGGACCTAATTTTTCAAACATTTTTTAAACGGATTTAAAATTCACAAATTGCTTCGAAAATGTTAGGTAATATTCAAATTGTTCCATAAAATATATAAAAAAAAATTCAGCGAAATATATTCAGTAGTTTTTTAAATAAAAATTAAAATAATAATTACACCTCTTATATGAAACGATCACGTGACCATGATATGAAACGATCACATGACCCACTTCAAAATGATATATGGCATCCATCTTGTTGATTATGTTTCGGGGATGCGCTCGAATTTGAGCTGCAATTTGTAGTCGACAGATTTTAGGGTGGACGCTTTGCTCTTTATATAGAGATTTTACATAGGTTTTTAGCAATCAATGTTTTAGAAATTTTAAAATATGAATTAAATAAATTATGAACCTGTTCTTTGTATCTCCTGTAGATACACTGGCAAAGCTTTAACCTAACAAATTTCAGCTACCGCTAGTGGGTTGGAGTTATTACTCTAGGAATCATGTTACTAGTGCAATGATCAATATCGGTGGACCTAAGTTTTGTTCTTATTAGTTCTCTTCTTCAGCAACAAATAGCCGATAACTGCACTTGAAGAAATCAAATTTGCTATGTGTCGCAGTTTTGCAAATCCCTGTGGTAAGTGTAACCAATGTTGTTGTTCGCGTGTCCATGGATAAGAGCAATATTGTAGTGGAGTAGTGGTCTAGATTCCCTCAAAAGCATTGATCACAGTCTCTGCCAATGTTGGTGCATCCCAGCTGTAGAGGATCTCCCGTAATGAATCCCTGAGTGGAACTATGCCAATCTTCAAAAGATATATCGCAACAGTTGGACATTCCCAGATGTGGTTGGGCGTGAGCTGGACTTCGGGGCAGTTTTTACAAGGGACATAGGTTCTTGTTTTGTCCGGATGGATCTTCATGCCCGTATAATGCTCAGTTCTTAGCCTGGCGATAGCGGATGTTATATTTCTGGGACAATCGAGTTCTGTTAAAAGGGGTTTCTTATATGTGTGAGTCATAATTCTATATCTGGCCACTGCGTTAGCATCAGCAAGTGTGATGGTGGTGCACTTCTGATCTAGTTCTCTAGCCTCTTTGGCCAAAGAATTCGCACATTCATTTCCCTCAATGTTGACATGTGCAGGTATCCATTGTAGGACACAGGATTTTCCCTTGCTGTGCAACCTTTCGAGAAGGACTATAATTTCGGATGTGATGTTGGTAGTGTAACCAATATAGTAAGTAAGTGTAACCAACATAGGCAGCTTTCAATGAACTTAGGTGTCTCTGCTTTATTTACACATTAAGCATGCTATGATTGATTTATTCGGTCATCATAGAGGATGGTATTATTTCGGCACATAATATGTTTGATGATAGGTTCATCGATACTTATTCCGGGACTGGAAACGTTATTCTTAGAATATATTTGTTCAGAGGAGAAAGTAGTTTTTGAACATAAACTCCATTTTTCAAGTTTAATTTTAAAAATGCTTACATTTTTAGAATTAATTTAAAGCACACCGTATCAAAATCAAGCGTAAATTAAGCATGCAGTGGCAGAAATATTTGTATACATTGCAATTTCCTACAAGTTTAGAGTTTTTACAAATCGTTTTTCTCAGCTTTGAATTTGTATATCTTCCCGTGTGATTACAAAAAGAAATGTTTTTATTCTATTTGTTTAGGAATATATATTATATACATGAAATATACATAAATTTCCTTTATTAATATACGAGTTGAACTAATAACTATACATGCACTAAAACTAAAATTTTTAATTTTTGAAGGAGGGAAAAAAAGTAAATATAGATTTTTTTTCTAAAAAAGTAAATATGAAAAGAAATATTTAAGATTTTTAGACAATACTTTTTCTTGTGAAATATGTTCAAGTAATTTACTTTAGTGCATTAACTAACTTCAATTTCATGGAAACAAATAGTTTTCGGTATTTTTAGTTACAAAATAATCTTGCGCACAGAGAACTCTATTATTAATTTTTCGAAATCCTATGCTCAAAGTCAGCCAAGATATATATGTATTAATAAAGCAATAATATGTATTTTAATATGAACAACAAGCAAATGCTGAATTAAAAAATTATCACCTAAAAATATGAAACCCGTTCCTTTATTCAACATCAAACTCATAGTAAAATATAACAAATTTTCGCCCTCTAAAACTATTTTTTTCTCTTAAAGGTCAAATAATGTATATTTTTCAGCATCAGGCATAATTATTAACGATTCCCGTCTATCAGCATTTCTCGTAACATATACAAAGGCACAGATGCCAATACTATATATTCCAACTTAGATCTGGACTCTTTAAGTCAACAGTCTTATATCTGCTTCAAGTCTATCACCCAAACAAGTATAGTTTCAAATACAAGGTTGTGACTCAATATACAGTTCAAGGGCATCTGCGTTTGGCCGGAACTGGGGGGCGCTATACAGGGATAAAAAAGAGGATAAAATACTTAGTTCCTGCATCTCTCCTCGTCATTAGAAAGAGAGAGAGATGGGGAGTTCTGAGCTGCCTCATTTACTACGTGTATCAGGGGGTGGGGGTCTTTTTTTAGTAACTGTGCAGTATGTCTTATTTCTTTGATGTCAACGTCCATTGTTTATTCTAGGAAGTTTTGTATAGTATTTGTAATATGAGTGTTGTGTTAAGATTTAAGAAAGATTTCTTCGTTTTGCTTACATTTCGAAAATGTTTATTTATATGCTGGAAGTTTTATTATTTTTTATTTAAGATAACATTATGAGGTTATCCGTGTGGCATGTAGCGAATCGTATTGACTGGGCATCGCGCATTATTGTCAGCCAATGACAGCGCTGGATTGCTGATACGGCTTTAAATATGACGTCATCGAAAATAAATGTATTAATATTTTTAATTAAAAATTACTTATTATTTATTTCAATTTAACATTTAACGCAATATTTTTTTGAAAATGTTTTTAAATATTTAAATTTATTTAAAAGTATCTAGATTTTTCAAAATAGACAAACTCTTACAATTTAAATACTTGATTTAACTTTTTAAAGTTTAAGTTTACTTTAAAATATTCGAACATTAAAAGTAAACAGAGACCTCTTAAATGTTATGTATTTTAAAGTAAACAAAATATACCAAAATTTTTAATTATAAAAGCCAATGATTTAAACAAATGACTCAACTTGGCATCATACTGATAGATACGCAGCTATTAATCCTTTTTATAATGATTTTATAAATAAGAACATATTTACAATCAATGTAACGAAACATAAGCTTTTGGCCCTGTATCCAAGAAGGGGCACCGATGACTGCATTTCTTCGATTTTCCTCTATATAGAGGTGTCTATATATTATTTGGGGAAGTTTGCACATCTCAAATTTTCACTGTAATCATATTTAATGTGATGAAGATTTCCGTTTCAAAACTTCTTTTCATTGTGATAAAATGTGTGATAAAAAAAATAATGGAATAAATAGGATAAATAATAATGTAAAAAACAGGAAAGTAGAGGCTTTTGGTATTTAAACACCTTTATTATTTAGAACTAGCCGCCCTTATTATTTATTATTTAGAACAAGCCCTTGAAAATTCTGACCGCGGCAAACTCGTGGCGCAATAACCCTGTGGAGTTAACAAAGTTTGTTTTAGTTTAATGACGTTAAAACTAATAATGAAATTTTAAGATGAACAATAATGCTCTAAAGGGGGGGGGGTTTCTTGAAAATTGATTTGTAAAGTGAATTTATTCTAATGTTTGTGAACTGTGAGAATCTGAGGATTTCTGTACCTGTAAACCTCGGGAAGGGGATCCCTTTGATGTGTACTCACAGCCGGGATCAGTTGCTCTTATGTTTTTTATAGAGGTATGCTCCTCTATTTTTGTTTTACATAAATGAAATTGTATCCGTTTGTCTGCATTTTTAGTATTGCATTGCAAATGACATGAAAGTATGTATGAGACTGATGATGTTGAATGTGAATTTAGTATTTAAGAAATAACGACGAAGTTCTAACGATGCTGCTCAGCGAAAAAAAAATTTTTTTTAAGATTGTCCCCACCACCACCCGATGCACAAATGCACCGCGACAATCTCCATAACTTTCTTTTTATTTATATTTTTATTTCTTCAGTGTTTAAGTTTTTTGATTGTGGTCCCAACCACCATGTGTACAATACATTACCGCAATTCAATCCACCATAATTCAATCATTTAAATTTTATAATGACCATATGCTACGCTATTAATTCCGTCATTTAAAGAATGACTTTTATCATCATAAGTGGTTAATCCCATTTTAATTTGTTTAACAGTATAAATCTAATGGTCTTTACTTGCAATTTTAAATTGTTCCACTCTATTATATCTTCGCCTTGTTAGACAGATATAGTAATCTTGATGACAGACTAGTTTTTTCACAGCATTCTTATTAACACCTTTAGCAGTTATCTACTCCATGGAAAGTGTTTTTAAACTATACATATTTGATCTCAGGCCAACAAACTTCAGAGCAGGAGTCGAATAAGCCGCTTCAAACAAAATCCAACAAACAATCTAACACAACACAGTGAAAGGTTTGTTTAGAGCTTGTTACACTATATTTAGAGTTTGTTACGCTATATTTAGAGTCATCTTGAATTTCATCAGGTGTTTTATAATCGAAATTTATTTATATATTTACAACAAGACCGACTGGACTGCGCGGAAACCTTTTTAGAGCAGAACCCGATTGGGTCCTATCGTACTAAGAGCTTTCTTGACATTTAATTCAATTTATTCAGCTAAAACTGTGGGGTTGGTTTTAGATGAACATATAGAATTATTAAACTTTATTCTTACTTATACAGTTTTGCAAAAAAAAAAAATAATGAAGACATTTAATTGGATGTTTTATACATAAAAAATGTTAAACAGAAAAGAAAAAGGTTTTCTGTAATAGTATGTACATAGATAAAACAAAAGCATATTAGGAGAGCATAGGCTTTCTGAGTTTTCACTCTGCAGTATTATTGAAAGATCTATAAGCTATATGTATACATATACACTGCCCTCCAAAAGTTATGTCATTTGGACCCAAACAAAATGAATGAAGGTATATTATATAATTTATATAACGAGTGATATTGTTAACTAAACTAAATTATAACGCAGGCGTTGTACACCCATTAGAGGGTTAATTTCTCTTCAACTCTATAGTTAAAGAGAAACTCTTCTCGGACGAATGGAGATTTGTCCTACAATCGAATAATAGAGGTTTGCCAGTCTAGGCAGAATGAGGAATGGATAACCAGTTCAGTAACATAGTTGAATACCATCATTTTGGTCTTGGTAGTGTGATGGAATCTGTAGTAATATAGCGATAAATAGAAACCCTACATGTACACGTTTTGTCTCATTAAAGTTTGTATGACTGAATAATTATCTCCTCAAGGTATTTTTCTGTAAAATTTCAAGTTGATCGGGGCAAAATTTCATGACTTATGCACGATTTACCGTTCCGAGTTTAACTGTTACAATGCATATATCCCCTCTAATATTTCTGAAGGGGGACATTTTATTTCTTTTGCATAGGAGACCATCAAGAAAGGGTTACTGCACTGCCTCCTATAAGGCATTAAACTAATTGTAATTCTTGACAATTATGATCAATTATAGAAAATAAGCATAATTTGGAAAATATCTGCAACATTGTATTGCGAATAGCTGAAACGCGTGTCGTGTATATGGCCACACCCACATTTCGCTACGCCCACATTTGGCCGTACCCATGTATAGTAATCCGAGTTTCTGAGTGCCATTGAGAAAATGGTTATATGAAAAAAATTTAAAAGAGAGGAAGTAATTTTTAAGCAGATGGTTTCAATCTAAATCAATGTTTCCGAAAATGCTAAAATAAACAGAAAAAAATACGGGCATTTAAAAAACTTCTTGGTGTGGATTTCATATTGCCACTAATTCTATCATTTTAAGTTTTAAGAAAACGTCATTTAATTTCATTAACAGCCAGAAAGGACATTTGAAAAGTTTTTCAATGTCAGCCATTTGGATAACTTTTAGTTAACTTTAAAACGGGTAACATTATTCTATCTCTTCACAGAGTAAGGATTACGAAAGATTAAAAGTAAATTATTATTTTTTTTTTTACACGCGATCCATAACCATCAATAATATTCTAAAATTATATTTTATATTAAAAGTGATTTCGCTTAATAAACAAGTAAAGCAGGAGCATAATGTATCCAGTAAGCTGTGCTGAGTAAAGCTACAGCTAATTAACTAGCATCTCAATTCTGCGGTCATTTCCAATGGGAAACAAAACGGGTAACATTCTTCTCTCTCTCCACAGAGTAAGGGTTGCGAAAAATTAAAAGTAAATTATTATTATTTTTTTTTTTACATACGATATAAATCCATCAATAATATTTTAAAATTATATTAAAAATGATGTCGCTTAATCAACGAAATAATTTAAACAAAACACATCCAGAAAGCTGTGATAAATAAGGCTGCAGCAATTTAACATTGGTGAAACAATGTATGAGAAAATATACCCACTAATGAATGTTATGGTTAAGCTTAGGAACGATATCATTCATTATATAAAATATAATTTAAAAACATTATCAGTATATATAATTTGCATGATGCAAAGAAAAATAATTTTTAGTGTTTGGTAGTAATTTTTTTTTTAATTTTTAGTAGTAATTAATTTAATTTTTAATAATAAATGACGAAAACTCCTGAATTTTTCTAACCAATTTCCCCTTTACCTCCATGAGTAGAACAAACAAATTTCCGTGGACCCTTCAGACAGCACTGCTTAGCTATGAGAAAACTTGTTACACGCCTTAAAAGTTCTCTATGCGAGATGGTTAAAGTTTCGCCAATGTTAAATTAGAGTAATTGAATGATACTACGTTATTTTATAAAGGCCTTTAAATATTTGATGCAAGGGAACGAAGTGAGTAAGCGTTTTACTTTGTTAACTAAACACCTCTATTTCCTGTCTTACATATAGAGTTTGTTGCTGAACATGTTCGGACAAAAATTGAGCGTACTGCACCCCGAAATCTTTATGGATACGCATTCATTATCTAACGATAACTCTTCAGAAACGTAACCAAATTTTCTGCAATGTGGATATGCGGTAGGCATTAATATTTACAGCCCGATTTCGTTGATGACCGTGGTCGAATAATGATTGCAAGTGTTGGCACCTTTACATAGTACGATTATAACTTTTATAAAACTAACCGATTTCTTTACAATTTGGGCATGTGGTTCAGATAGATAGATCGAGTACGTCGCTGAACGTGTTCGGCTGAAACTTGTACCTACTACGCAACCCCTTGACTGAATGCTCGCTTCTAATTAAGAGAAAATTTAATTTATTTTCATGCAATTTGGATATATGAAGACAAATGTTTTACAGATATAGTTCTTTGTCAGATGTCATCATCGGACAAAAATTGCACGTACTGCAACCAACCCACTTTTCTGACATATATTGTTCCACGATAACTGCTTTGAATCTTAATCAAATTTTCTGTAATTTAGATATGCGGAACAGATTATTATCTTACAGACTGAGTTCGTTGATGAACGTGGTCGAGCAAATATTACACGCACTACGCCTCATTTACCGTACGTTTAACGATAACTCTTCTGAACCGATTTTTATACAATTTTGATATGTAACAAAAATATGTGTTTTACAGATCCAATATTTTGCTAAACGTGGTTGGACAAAAATTTGAGTGCTGAGACCCCCAGTCACTCAACCAGCTGCTCAAACCCTAGAGTGAGTCGGGTGGCCTGGGTCTTTCACGTGATGAGGTCCCTTTTTCGATATACATACATTGTTCCACAAAAACTACTCTGAAACTTTTAACCAAATTATTTTGCAGTTTATTTATATATAGTACAAATTATTGTATACATACCAAGTTTGTTAACGAACATAGTCGAATAATTATTGAAGGTGTTGCACTCCCTTTACTCATGGGCGTATTGTAAGAATATTTCTTCTATAAAACTTAAATGCCTTTTTTTTTTTTTTGAACTTGGTAATATTGTTTTAATTAATCTTTTTCTGGCCGAATTTGGTCCTGCACGTGATCGCATAAATATTGCTCGTGTCAGGCCCCCTTTACTCTATGTTCGCTGATAATTTCTTTAAAACTGAACTTTTATTTATTTATTTATTTATTTATTTTTTAATAAATGTTTTACAGGTCCAGTTCATTGTTGAATGTGATCGGAAGGAAACTGAGCGTAATGTGACCCCACCCTTTCTTCTTTTACTGATATATATTGTTCATAGATGAGTCTTAATCTTAACCAAATTTTCTGAAATTTAGATATATGATACGCATTGATGTCTTAACAGCAGAGTACGGAAACTAACATGTTCGAATCATTATTGTGCATAATGGGCCGCATTTATTTGTTCGCGTATTGTCCGACTATAACTTCTTTGAAACTTAACGATTTTTGATGTGAAACATCTCAGAACGCGGTGTAAGGTGTAAATCATGAAAGAAATGCGACGGAGATGAAACAGAAGTACGTAAAAGAAGTGACATCATGTTGACTAATATGAAACAAGTGTTATAATTTTAGGTTCGGACACATTTTAGGTTGGCGACACATTCGGTACTCTTGACGATGAATTTGGCGAAAGATCGCCAACTTTGCAACTTTTGGCGCATTCCGGAAACTCTTCGAATTTTGTAGATTGAATAAGAACTTCACGAGTTACGTAGTTTTTACGAAATTTACTAAAGAAACGTGATCCAGTAGTTGTTTAGTTTCAACAATCAATCCAATAAATCTTCAAATAACAGATAGTAGCATTTTGTTTTCAATTCCGTGAAAAAAAATTTTTTTAAGTTAATTGAAATATACCTCGCTTTATTTTTAACTAGCCGCCTTCGGCGACCAGCCTGTTTGCTACGCTTTAAAATTCCGAACGAGGCAAACTTGCTGACGTCACAACCCTGTGGAGTTAACAAAGTTTGTTTTAGTTTAATGACGTTAAAACTAATAATGAAATTAAGTTGATAAATAATGTTCTAGGGGGGGGGGGGGGGGTTCTTGAAAATTGATTTGTAAAGTGAGTTTATTCTAATGTTTGTGTTCTGTGAGAATCTGAGGATTTCTGTACGTGTAACCCTCAGAAAGGGACCCCTTTGATGTGTACTCACAGCCGGGATCAGCTGCTCCTGTGTTTTTTTTTTTTTATGGAGGTATGCATCCTCTATTTTTTGTTTTACATAAATGAAATTGCATCCGTTTGTCTGCATTTTTAGTGTTGCATCGTAAATGGCATGAAAGTATTTTTGAGACTGATGATTTTGAATGTGAATTTAGTATTTAAGAAATAACGATGCTGTTTTAACGATGCTGCTCAGCGAAAATAATTTTTTTTAAAAATTGTCCCCACCACTACCCGATGCATAAATGCACCGCGATAATCTCCATAACTTTCTTTTTATTTATTTTTTTATTTCTTCAGTGTTTAAGTTTTTTAATTGTGATCCCAACCACCATCCGGTATATACAATACATCACCACAATTCAATCCATCATATTTCAATCATTTAAATTTTATAATGGCCATATGCTAAGTTCTTAATTCCGTCATTTAAAATATGACTTTTATCATAAGTGGTTAATCCCATTTTAATTTGCTTAACAGTATAAATCTGATGGTCTTTACTTAAAATTTTAAATTGTTCAACTCTATTATATCTTCGGCTTGTTAGACAGTTACAGTAATCTTGATGATAGATTAATTTTTTCACAGCATTCTTATTAATAATAAACCGCTTCAATCAAAATCCAACAAACAAGCTAACACAACAATGTGAAAGGTTTGGGTTGAGTTGTAAGAAAAAGTGACGTTTTTTAAAAATTAATAAATGCATTTCAAGCAAATTTAAAAAAGTAATTTATTTCGAAAATAATTTTATTCCAATAAATTGGATGAATAATTTATTCCAATAAAATATATGGTTTGTTTAAATTTAATGACGTTAACACTAATAATTAAATTTTAAGATGAAAAATAATGTATTTCAAAAACAAAAACATTCATTATTTAAGTTTGTATATATTAAAAGCTTTTTTTGTTTTTAATAAAAACACGAAACAAAACTTTAAACACCCATAATACCTATAGTTCACTGTTAAAATAAACTCTAATCAGAATAGAATGTTTACAAATTAAACAAATATCTAAATACAATTCTAGAATAGAAGTCGAAAACCTGTTAAATCAGAATATATGCCCCTGTTTAAAGTAGAACAATTTTAAAACAATATAAATAAAATACACTATAAACGTGTAAATACACGTAACACGTAATGTTATAAAAAGAGAAAAGAAAAGTTTATGTTCTCAAAAGAAGAATTATGAAGTAAAATAAATTCTTATCTAGACACGGATAAATCGCTCCAAAGAAACTGCTAACATAACAAAATGAAAGTCTTGGGTTGAGTTGTAAAAATAAATTACGTTATCAAAAAATTAATAAATGCATTTCAAGCAAATTGAAATTTAAAATGAAAAGTATTTTATTTCAAAAATAATAATTTATTCCTTAATAATTTATTCAAATAAAATGGATGGTTTGTTTTACTTTAATGACTTACATTCATTATTTGGCAGGCACAAACATCGAATGTTCCATTCGATTTCGCTACGCGTATCTGACGCAATCTTGTCAGAACCGTGATGTCATAACCTCGCCCACCTTCATCCCACCATAAAAACACCTTGCGTATGCGCGCGCATGTGAGTGAAAAATCTATCCCTTATTTCGCGGTTTGGCCGAGAAATTGAAAATCATTACTTCTTCGAAATCCGGATCGTGCGGCTACTTTTTCTTATTTCTCGACCAAATTGGGCTTGTGAGAAAGCCTGATCTTTGAGCTTTCGCAAAATGTAAATTATTAGTCGAAAATGTCGGTATTTTTCCCGACGCGAAGATTTAAATCGAAAGTTCGTTTTTTTGAGCAGAAAAAGTGGCTTTCGTTTTAAAATCTTTGAAAAATATTAAAATTTATCACTGAGATTTGAAATTGATATATGTTTACTCGCAATTGTCTGCTTTTTCCAGTCGTCTGATTTGTTTTTTTCCTATGACGTCTGGATGGTTGTGAAAAAAAGGGGGAAAGGGGAGAAAACGATCGAAAACGCATAAAACATTAAATGATAATGAAAATAATTCAAATTTTAAAAATCTGTTTCCACGTGTCACCTCCCACCCCCGGGTCTCCGATTGCCAAATTTCGTAGCTCTGCGATTCGCGGTCGTTGAGCCTATAGTTTATAAGACAGACACACAGACAGACCACCTTCCCTCCACCATAGAAACGCCGTGCGTCTGCACGCGCATGTGGATGAAAAATCGATCACTTCTTTAAAAACGTCGTGACGTAAAGCTATCGTGACAGGGATTGCTAAATATATGCGAAGAGCACTATAATTATTAAAAATCAAACAGACTATAAACCGCTCATTTAAACTCTCGAATATATATTTCTTAATTTAAATAAAATGGAATTGGAAGAACTGTTTTAAAGTTTTCATTTCCCAAATTAGCATATTCTAACATCGAGACTGGTTAATTTATTGGTACTGACTATTTGAACTGCTTCAACAAATTCGGCAGCAGATAATAAGATTTCTAAATCAGCATCATGAATCTCCAATCAATAAGTAAAATACACTTTTTGCGAAGGAAATGGAAACCATGAGCAATGTATATAAGCACAAATAACACAGTAATGCAACATACAGTTGTTTCAAGGAATACATCTAAACGATCTAAGTTCAGATTGGCTGGACACTTCTTCCAACTGATTTCTGATTGACTCTCTTTTAATTCGGTCTTGGGTATATAATCCCCTCTGCTTCTTTCTTTTGCGCCCATTCCTCATTTGTACTTCCGGTTTGTTGCTTCTCTTGCACTGAGGAAGGGGATCCAATCGTATCATCTAAACAGCTGCATGCTGCATTATTGTGGCACTTTTGCTTATATACGTTGCTCAAGTCTTACTTATTCTTCTCCAATGTTTCATTGTCAATCTTGTAAAGAGCCTTGCTGCCCCAACCGGAAATCGAATCCCGGATCTCCGAACTGGCCAGCTACCATTGCGCTCTACCATTGAGCTACTGGGACGAAATTACAAGCTCTTATCGTCGAAGTGGACTCTGCATTCTCCACCCAGGTGTTTTATAATCGAAATTTATTTATATATTTACAACGAGACCGACCTGTTTGCGCGGAAACCTTTTTAGAGCAGGACCCGACTGCAGGACCCCTTTCTTGACATTAAATTCAATTTATTTAGCTAAAATTGTGGGGTTATTTTTAGATGAACATATGGCATGATTAAACTTTATTCTTACTTATACAGTTTAGCAAAAAAAGAATGAAAACATTTAATTGGATGTTGTACACATGAAAAATGTTAAACAGAAAAGAAAAAAGTTTTCTGTAATAGTATGTACATAGATGAAAGAAAAACATATTAGGAGAGTATATGCTTTTTGAGTTTTCACTCTGCAGTACTATTGAAAGATAAGATATTTGTATACTTATACACTGCCCTCCAGGAGTTATGTCATTTGGACCCAAACACAGTGAATGAAGGTATATTATATAATTTATATAAGGGATGATATTGTTAACTAAACTAAATTATAACGCTGGCGTAGGACACCCATTAGAGGGTTAATTTCGCTTTAACTCTATAGTTAAAGAGAAAGTCTTCTCGGAGGAATGGAAATTTGCCCTACAATCGAATAATAGAGGTTTGCCAGTCTAGCCAGAACAAGGAATGCATAACCAGTTCAGTAACATCGTTGAATACCATCATTTTGGTCTTGGTAGTGTGATGGAATCTGTAGTAATATAGCGATAAATAGAATACCTACATGTACACGTTTTGTCTCATTAAAGTTTATATGACTGAATAATTATCTCCTTAGGGTATTTTTCTGTGAAATTTCAAGTTGATCGGATCAAGACTTCATGACTTGTGCACAATTTGCCCCTCAGAGTTTAACTGTTAGAAGACAGTGTATATATACCCTCTAATATTTCTGAAGGGGAACATTTTATCTCTTTTGCATAGGAGATCATCAAGAAAGGGTTAAGACCATCGAGGTAGTATATAATGGAGAGAGCTTAAGGGTTGCAATCGGGGCCAAAGATAAAGGGAGTTGTAGTCAGGACGAATTTCCTGAGAACCCGTTTTCTTCCGACTGTGACCCTGTACATTTCAATGGCGATTTCTGACCGAGAGCGTGTTTGAGAAATATAAATAGTAAAATAATGGCTATGTACTGTTGTGCTTACGGCTGCAAGGAAAAGCATGTAAAAGGAGGACTTTACTCTTTCCATGGGAAAGTTTTTTTTTTCATTATATATCTTACAAATATAGTTAAGAAGTCATTTTGCTAGATTTTAGCGTGGTGCATTTCATTTGGCTATTAATTTTATTGCTTTTAATGCTATATTATTAGAAGTTTTGCTCTATTTTTGGTGTTTGTGATATTGCAGAAGACTTATAATATCATTCTAATACTTTAAAAAAACATTCGGAGTACTTTTGTGATAGTTATAGAGCTATTTTCGGTATCCTCATATGTTTTCCCTTCGAGGTAGAACTTGGCGATGTTTGGCGACGTTTGGCAAGATTGGGTGGCTAGGGAAGAAACATAGGGTGTTTAGATGATGAGCGTAAAGACGTGTCGTATGATAAAATGTTACTTTCAAAATAAAATATAATAGTTTACATTCATTGAAAATGTCACTTAGATTTTACATCACAATTTTTCAGTGCATTTTATATAAAGATGTATGATCTGAAATATGAGCATGATCTCATTTCTAGTTCAAAGTAAATTGTACTTAATAAGTCGATGTTATTAATCTTATCTATGAGATTGCTCCCCCCCCCCCCCTTCACTCTCTCTGCATATATTTTATACATGCCGATGTTGGTTAGAATTAATTTCATATAAACATCTCGATTGTTCACAATTTAAATATAAAAGGATATATCATCAAACTCCCAGTGTAGTAGAAGTATTTTGGTATTACACTCTTGTTTAGTTTTCGAGAAAGAAATATGCCTTGCCCAAAGAAATATTTGAATCACCGACTTCTTGATCACGCGTTAGCAATCTATTAAACGAGAAATATTAACTCTAAAAGAACCTTACATTCTCTTCATCATAATTTAAGTAATAGGCTTTTTGATCTAGAAGCAGCTCTACCAATATAAATATTTTTACTTACATCATGTTTTATGTACCAAAGTCGTGTTTCAGAGTCTTTCAAGTGCGACTAATATAAATTGAAGTCCAAATTATTATAATTACAGAAATTTGACGAAAATAAAGCTATTGGGACACCTAGCTTAGGTGATTCAAAAGTAATAATTTTATATTGAAATAGGACTACATATATCATCTTCATCAACTAGTTACAACATGATTTAAATGAAATAATATCACACGAAAAACTCAAAAAAAGGAGGGAGGGGGGGGGGGGGTAATGGGAATTAAATAAAGATGTAGTCAGGAGGAAGAGATGAAAAGGCAATAGTTGTTACACATATTTTAATATTTTTTAGTTCGTATGAGATAAAATAGCGAATATATATATATATATTTCCCTATATAAGAAATATTATAAAGTTTTATATTTTTCAGTTTTCCTCGGGAAAGTTAAATATTTTATTATTGCAAATATTACATTGTTTTATATTTGACGGTACACATACAATATATTAAAATAAATTAGATGTAAAAATGACTCAGTCGTATTACGCCTCAAAGCAGATATGGATAATGCTAACATAACTTTCAGAGATAAAGTTTATCTGGATAAAAGTGAAGAATTCTACATTTTAAGCAAGCATGCACACAATTTTTTCATATACTTTATAATTGCTTTTAAATATATTATACATATTCTTCAATTTGTATACTTGTAATCTATTTCATATCATATTTTATTTGTAATTGCTTTGTAGTTCAAGTTGTTTTACAAAAATGACTTCATTAACAAAATTATTCTTTAGTAATAAAATTTTTTGGTAATAAAAATATTCTAATCCTATTTCGTATTTTTCTTCATACATATTTTTTAAAATCTTATAACGTATAACACGTGTAATAACTTCCCATTCATCCTCGACTTTAATAGAAGTTAAAAAAAAAACAGAAGGTACACTACACAGTTTAGGCGATAAATCGCCAAATCATGAAAGTCCTTCTCCTCCTCGTCCTTACTACACCTTCTCAGTGTTTGTCCATGCTACTAGCATGGGGAAGATAGGACCGCACTCCCTCCATATATACTAACTCGTTGGTTAAGACTCTGCATCTTACAAGACATTAAACAAATTATAATTCTTGACAATTACGATTAATTATAGAAAATAAGCATTATTTGGAAAATATCTACAACATTGTATTGCGAATAGCTGAAGCGCGTGTAAGTGTCCTGTATATGGCCACACCCACATTTGGCCACGCCCACATTTGGCCATACCCATATATAGTGATCGAAGTTTCTGGGCGCCATTGAAATAATGTCTATTTACAAAAAATGTAAAAGAGGAGAAGTAATTTTTAAGCAGATGATTTCAATCTAAATCAATGTTTCCGAAAATACTAAAATTAAGAGAAAAAATTACGGACATTAAATAACTTCTCGGTGTGGATTTAATATTGCCACTAATTCAATCATTTTAAGTTAAAAAAGAACGTTATTTAATTTCATTAATAGCCAGAAAGGACCCAAGAAAAGTTTTTCAATGTCAGCCATTTGGATAACTTTTAGTTAAGTTTAAAACGGGTAACATTATTCTCTCTCTTCACAGAGTAAGGGTTACGAAAGATGAAAAGTAAATTATTATTATTTTTTTTTTTTTTACACGCGATCCATAACCATCAATAATATTCTAATATTATATTTTATATTAAAAATAATTTCGCTTAGTGAACAAGTGAAACAGGAGCATAATGTATCCAGTAAGCTGTGCTGAACAAAGCTACAGCTAATTAACTAGCATCTCAATCTTGCGGTCATTCCCAATGGGAAACAAAATCCGGCGCATACTCAAGGTGATATAAATAGTGTGCAGAAGCTGAATCACTCCCTGCGCTTGCCCTGATCTTTGGTGTACCCTAATGTCACAGATGAATAAATATAGTATTCTGTGCCCAATGTTATGACTAATTTCCTCCCTCTACGATGATTTGGTAACTGTTTTTTCGTTCGGATCTCTTATGTGATCGATCGAAGCTTTTTCTGTGTTAACAGTTAACAATTTTTAAGCACTTTTTTCGCCAATTTTGTGTTTAACGAGAATGTCTGAAAACGCGGATACTGTTTCTGGATCCGGTAGATTTTCGTGGTCGCTGTGTGTGCGTAATTTTACCATGCGATATAATTTAAATAAACACTTAAGAAAATTTCATGCAGGAGTAATTTCAGTTCCAGCTTCACAAACACAATACAGACACGCCTTTTTGTGGAACTAAAGCCACATACACCGGGAGGGCGTTGGCCTATAAACTGTTCAATCATCGCCGGCTCGTGCCCAAAAAAGTATGTGTGTGTATGGGGGGGGGGGGGGCAAGAGCTGGAAAAAAGCTTAAAATAGTTAAAAAAACGTAAAAAGTGGGGGGCATTGCCCCCACCCTGTAGAACCGGCTATGTGTTCAATGTAATCCCTCTTTAGACGTTCAAGCACCACTGGACATTAAAACCCTATTGTATGGAGGATTTTTTTCAATATTAATCTTATTATGTAATGTAACTGGTATCTGTCAGTACGCACTGATGTAAACCTAATAAATGCATTTCCCTGATATTGGCCTGTGACGTCCTGATTTTCCCTGACACTTGATAACACTCCAGTTATTTCACAGTACACGATAAGCATGAAATCCAATGTAAAACATTATATTCCTTTTATCGTAATACAAAAAAATCTGATGTGGGCAACACATGACTTTCCTTATATAATGTAATGAATTTACTACTTTTACAGTAAAAACATAGGTTTCTCTTATAGTAGATACTAATATTCCTTCCAAGATATTGAATTTTCGACAATTAGTCGTCATTTTCATTGATTTAACATCATTTTTATCCATTTGGCGAGATTTCCATTAATTTGGCAATATTTCAAAAAAGTCGCCAAGTTGGCGACATTCCGCCAAATTCGTCGCGAAAATCTCGCCAAGCGTTATGCACTAAGAAAAAAGTTATTCTTACAGCAGATAAATGACTATTGGCGTTTAAATACAAAAGTATTATTCAAAGTATATTTTTTCATGAATGGAATAATGGCTAGATCCACGAGAATGATGTCACTCAATTTATCGCATGGTATTACATATGAAAAGTGAACATGTTTCTCAATAGGAAATATATATTTTTATTTTATATGACTTTTTAATATTTTTTTTAAAAAGTGAAATATCTCAAGAACGGTTCGTGTTAGCGTTCTAAAATTTATGCCAATCGTTTTCTAATGAAAAATTACATAAGAAATGTCTATTTGCGTAACTTTATTAGCGGTTTTGATTTTTTGACGATTTTTTCAAAATTTTATTCGAAAATTTAGGGGGGGTTCTGGACATTCGATTACGTATAAAAACAATAGGCTTCTAGTGTTTACGGATTGTGATTTTTGTACCAAATTTGGTTCGAATCGGTCCATTCGTTCGTCAGTTATCGTCTCCACAGTCTCACTGACACACATACACACATACTTTCACACACACACACACACAGACATCACTTCAAAAATGTTTGATTCGTGATCAGGGATACTTGAAACGTGCTCTCCCGTCGAAAACTCGAATTTTCGACCCCGTCACAATACTTTCCTTATACATTATGTATATAAGGAAAGTAAAAAATCTGATGTGGATAACACATGACTTTCCTTCTATAATACAATGAATTTGCAACTTTTACTGTTAAAGAAATAGGTTTTTCTTATAGTAGATACTTATATTCTTTCCAAGATATTGAATTGTCGACAATTAGTCGTCATTTTCATTGATTTAGCGTAATTTTAATCCATTTGGCGAGATTTTTGTTAATTTGACAACATTTTAAAAAGTCGCTAAATTGGCGACATTCCATCAAATTCGTCGCCAAAATCTCGCCAAGCTTTACTGACGGAGAAATAAGTTATTCTTATAGCAGATAAATGACTATTGACGTTCAAATACAAAAGTATTACTCGAAGTATCTTTTCTCATGAATGGAACGAGCTAGATCCAAGAGAATGATGTCACGAAATTTATCGCATGGTATTACATATGAAAAGTGAACATGTTTCTCAATAGGAAATATATTTTTTTTATTTTATATGACTTTTTGATAATTTTTTTGAAAAATGTGCAATATCTCAAAAACTGTTCATGTTAGCATACTAAAGTTTATGTTAATCGTTTTCTAATGAAAAATTACATAAGAAATGTCTATTTGCGTGACTTTAGTAGCGGTTTTCATTTTTTGACGATTCACTGTGATTCAAGTGACGGATGTACACTTTTTGGGACCTCTGGAACACGAAAAAACTATTTTAAGCGTGATGACTGTGTCTGTGTGGGTATCTGTATGTCTGCGCGTGTGTGTCTGTGTGGCTATCTGTCTGTGCAATGTATGTATCCATTTTAACTCAAACACTAATTGACCAAATTTCATAAAATTTTATAGGTAAGGCACCTGTGAGTGATCCTGGTGCTGAGTAGATTTTGGTACGATTTGGGATAAAAGAACGTGTCTTTTTTTGCAAAATCGCCCGCAAAAATGTTTATACCCACTCTAGCTGCATTACTAATTTAACAAATTTTACAAAATTTAGTAGATGAGTCATTTCTAAGTTACCCTGGTGCTGATTAGATTTTGGTACGATTCGGAAAAAATTAATCTTCCTGTTTTACACAATGGCCCGCAAAAATCGTCAAAATCTAGAATAAAAGTCTACATATGCTGAAATGTATCAATTAAATGCTCATTTTATGCGTAAGTTTTGACGATGAAAATTATAAGACAAATCCTATCACTCTAGAACTAACCGTTCTCGAGATATTTTATGTTTTTCGCATTTTTGCTACGCCGCTTTTAAAAATACGTCCAGTTACCAAATGAAAACTGAAGTTGAATTAAAAGTGCAAATTCAGTGTAATTTCAATGAATTATGTCTGTCATCTTGTGCAATTCAATTGAATTTAATGCATTGTTAAAGAAGTAAAAAGTAAATGAATTTGAGTCTGTAGCAAAAGTCATGTTCTGTCCACATCAGATTTTTTTTTTCTAATCAGACTCAGTATTGCTTCACTTACAAAGTTTTTCATGTACAACATTTAACTTTGAACAGCAGCATTTTGGTGGAAATTAAACTATCGATCATTTCAGCAACAGTTGCTGTATGCAAAAACTATCTTTTATTTCATTTTAATACATTAATTGTTAGCAAATAAACATTGTTCGTTGTTTAAGTTAATCAATACGTTGAACATCAAAACTGGTTCACATCGAATTATTTTCTGAACGCAGTGAAATGAATTTGAAATATAAAATGATCGTGATTGGTGATTGCTGCTGAAAATGAATATTCCTTCTCCCAAACAAAAAAGTAGGGGAAATTCTAATAGATCCTCTGAAACGAGATATTAAATTAGTGCTTCCAAAGTGTGTTCCGTGGAACCAATGGGCTTCCGCTATAGTATTAGGGGTTGTGGGGCATGATAGCTACGTGTAAATTTTCTTAAATAGCCGTAAAAATGCTTAAAATTTGAATGCATAATTGGACCACTATGGACTTTTTCCCGTTTTAGGGTCCCGCCTTTAAATTAAATTTCAAAAGGGTTCCACGACCAAACATGTTTGTAAAACACTTCTTTAAATGAATATAATTGGGGTCAAGAGAACAACTAGAGGTTAGATACAATACTCATGTTTAATACAATACCCCTGTACAAATACTCCTGTTTAATACAATACTCCTGCACAATACTCCTGTTATTTATACATTTTATAAAATGTATAAATACTTGAGAGATCCATAAGCATTCTGCAATTGAAGTAATATAAAAATGGAAAATAAAAAGGTATATTCATAGAATATGCCCCGTATAGTCATTACAATAGAATCGGGAAATATTTTGAATATTCAATATGCGAAGGAAAGAATTTGACACTCTGTGCTGTGTGGGCGCCAACGGTCCTACCGTGCTGATAACACCGGTTCTCGTTAGATCACCGAAGTTAAGGCCAACGGTCCTACCGTGCTGATAACACCGGTTCTCGTTAGATCACCGAAGTCAAGGCCAACGGTCCTCCGTGCTGATAACACCGGTTCTCGTTAGATCACCGAAGTCAAGCAGCATCGGGCGCGGTTAGTACTTGAGTGGGTGACCACCTGGGAACACCGCGTGCTGTTGACACATTTCGGACGCGGTAGCCTGGTGGTTTGCGCACTGTATTTGCACGCTGCCACAACTGCCGCCGTGTTCATGCGGAGTACGATCACGTTAAACCTGTGGGTCCGTAAGTCCTTCCGAGAGGTTGGTGGTAGGGGAAGGAGGGTACTGCCCCTGTGGATGCTTCCCCCACTGGGTTCAGGTCTAAATTGGGTGGCACTTCCCGGCCGCCCAAACAGTTACCTTACTCCTTTCTGGTAGGTCGGACGGTCTGTGTCTCAACAACAACAACTCTGTGATGGTTGGTATCTCAAATGAAAATATAAAAACACATGTAAGATAAGTAATAAAATATTATCATGCCTTTTGTTTATCAAAATAAAAAATAAATAAAACGTTAGAATCAGTAAAAACGCATTTTAATAATATATATATAAGTATGTTACATAAGAGATCAATCTATGAAGGTAAAGGAACTCTTAACTCCATTGATGAATCGAATTTAAATCCAGATTCGTTCTAGCTTTTATTTATAAAAATAATTTTTGACGTTCAAATCCATGCCAATGCATTTTATAGCGAGATACTGATTGGCTGACTCATTATTATATACTCTATGCTTCATTACGCGCTCATTAATGTCATATGCATGTGAGAGCCATTTTAAAAAACAGTTTGCAGCATTATATCGCGAAATCGAATTGTCTTAGTACAATGGTCTATACTTTTGGAAAGAGGAGCTCAAAAGCTATATCAATTCCACATATCAATGTTGATTATTTTCGCGAGTTATAAGGCACCGTAAAGTAATTTTTCATTAACGTAATCGGGATGAAAAGTTTCAAAATGCCTTAAAAATTGCCTCGGCCGATTTTTTTTAATCAAATGTTATTCGCACATACCGTTTTTAACACTTTACAATAAAGTTGAAAAGTGTTTATGACTTTGTTCATTCTGTCTGTCTGTCTGTCTCTCTGTCTATCTGTCTGTCCGTTAGCACGGTAACTGCCGTAAAAATGACTTAATCAAAATGAAATTTTAGTATGTTGTTCAGACGGTCTGTAGAACCAACCTATGGGAATATAAATGAATAATATCACCCAATTAGTTTTGGATTGAACCCGGGTCGAAAAAATGAAATACATTCAGCCCTATGGGACCTAATTTTTCAAACATTTTTTAAACGGATTTAAAATTCACAAATTGCTTCGAAAATGTTAGGTAATATTCAAATTGTTCCATAAAATATATAAAAAAAATTCAACGAAATATATTCAGTAGTTTTTTAAATAAAAATTAAAATAATAATTACACCTCTTATATGAAACGATCACGTGACCATGATATGAAACGATCACATGACCCACTTCAAAATGATATATGGCATCCATCTTGTTGATTATGTTTCGGGGATGTGCTCGAATTTGAGCTGCAATTTGTAGTCGACAGATTTTAGGGTGGACGCTTTGCTCTTTATATATAGATTTTACATAGGTTTTTAGCAATCAATGTTTTAGAAATTTTAAAATATGAATAAAATAAATTATGAACCTGTTCTTTGTATCTCCTGTAGATACACTGGCAAAGCTTTAACCTAACAAATTTCAGCTACCGCTAGTGGGTTGGAGTTATTACTCTAGGAATCGTGTTAGTAGTGCAATGATCAATATCGGTGGACCTAAGTTTTGTTCTCATTAGTTCTCTTCTTCAGCAACAAATAGCCGATAACTGCACTTGAAGAAATAAAATGTGCTATGTGTCGCAGTTTTGCAAATCCCTGTGGTAAGTGTAACCAATGTTGTTGTTCGCGTGTCCATGGATAAGCAATATTGTAGTGGAGTAGTGGTCAAGATTCCCCCAAAAGCATTGATCACAGTCTCTGTCAATGTTGGTGCATCCCAGCTGTAGAGGATCTCCCGTAATGAATCCCTGAGTGGATCTATGCCAATCTTCAAAAGATATACCGTAACAGTTGGACATTCCCAGATGTGGTTGGGCGTGAACTGGACTTCGGGGCAGTTTTTACAAGGGACATAGGTTCTTGTTTTGTCACGATGGATCTTCATGCCCCTATAATGCTCAGTTCTTAGCCTGGCAATAGTGGATGTTATATTTCTGGGACAATCGAGTTCTGTTAAAAGGGGTTTCTTATATGTGTGAGTCATAATTCTATATCTGGCCACTGCGTTAGCTTCAGCAAGTGTGATGGTGGTGCACTTCTGATCTAGTTCTCTAGCCTCTTTGGCCAAAGAATCCGCACATTCATTTCCCTCAATGTTGACATGTGCAGGTATCCATTGTAGGACACAGGATTTTCCCTTGCTGTGCAACCTTTCGAGAAGGACTATAATTTCGGATGTGATGTTGGTAGTGTAACCAATATAGTAAGTAAGTGTAACCAACATAGGCAGCTTTCAATGAACTTAGGTGTCTCTGCTTTATTTACACATTAAGCATGCTATGATTGATTTATTTGGTCATCATAGAGGATGGTATTATTTCGGCACATAATATGTTTGATGTTAGGTTCATCGATACCTATTCCTGCACTGGAAACGTTATTCTTAGAATATATTTGTTCAGGGGAGAAATTAATTTTTGAACATAAACTCTATTTTTCAAGTTTAATTTTAAAAATGCTTACATTTTTAGAATTAATTTAAAGCACACCGTATCAAAATCAAACGTAAGTTAAGCATGCAGTGGCAGAAATATTTGTATACATTGCAATTTCCTACAAGTTTAGAGTTTTTACAAATCGTTTTTCTCGGCTTTGAATTTATATATCTTCAAAAAGAAATGTTTTTATTCTACAAAAAGAAATGTTTTTATTCTATTTGTTTAGGAATATATATTATATACATGAAATATACATAAATTTCCTTTATTAATATACGAGTTGAACTAATTACTATACATACACTAAAACTAAAATTTTTAATTTTTGAAGGAGGAAAAAAAAGTAAATATAGTTTTTTTTTCTAAAAAAGTAAATATGAAAAGGAATATTTAAGATTTTTAGACAATACTTTTTCTTATGAAATATGTTCAAGTAATTTACTTTAGTGCATTAACTAACTTCAATTTCATGGAAACAAATAGTTTTCGGTATTTTTAGTTATAAAATAATCCTGCGCGCAGAGAACTCTATTATTAATTTTTCGAAATCATATGCCCAATGTCAGCCAAGATATATATGTATTAATAAAGCAATAATATGTATTTTAATATGAACAACAAGCAAATGCTGAATTAAAAAATTATCACCTAAAAATATGAAACCCGTTCCTTTATTCAACATCAAACTCATAGTAAAATATAGCAAATTTTCGCCCTCTAAAACTATTTTTTTCTCTTAAAGGTCCAATAATGTATATTTTTCAGCTTCAGGCGTAATTGTTAACGATTCCCGTCTATCAGCATTTCTCGTAACATATACAAAGGCACAGATGCCAATACTATATATTCCAACTTAGATCTGGACTCTTTAAGTCAACAGTCTCATATCTGCTTCAAGTCTATCACCCAAACAAGTATAGTTCCAAATACAAGGTTGTGGCTCAATATACAGTTCAAGGGCATCTGCGTTTGGCCGGAACTGGGGGGCGCTATACAGGGATAAAAAAGAGGATAAAATACTTAGTTCCTGCATCTCTCCTCGTCATTAGAAAGAGAGAGAGATGGGGAGTTCTGAGCTGCCTCATTTACTACGTGTATCAGGGGGTGGGGGTCTTTTTTTAGTAACTGTGCAGTATGTCTTATTTCTTTGATGTCAACGTCCATTGTTTATTCTAGGAAGTTTTGTATAGTATTTGTAATATGAGTGTTGTGTTAAGATTTAAGAAAGATTTCTTCGTTTTGCTTACATTTCGAAAATGTTTATTTATATGCTGGAAGTTTTATTATTTTTTATTTAAGATAACATTATAAGGTTATCCGTGTGGCATGTAGCGAATCGTATTGACTGGGCATCGCGCATTATTGTCAGCCAATGACAGCGCTGGATTGCTGATACGGCTTTAAATATGACGTCATCGAAAATAAATGTATTAATATTTTTAATTAAAAATTACTTAATATTTATTTCAATTTAACATTTAACGCAATATTTTTTTGAAAATGTTTTTAAATATTTAAATTTATTTAAAAGTATCTAGATTTTTCAAAATAGACAAACTCTTACAATTTAAATACATGATTTAACTTTTTAAAGTTTAAGTTTACTTTAAAATATTCGAACATTAAAAGTAAACAGAGACCTCTTAAATGTTATGTATTTTAAAGTAAACAAAATATACCAAAATTTTTAATTATAAAAGCCAATGATTTAAACAAATGACTCAACTTGGCATCATACTGATAGATACGCAGCTATTAATCCTTTTTATAATAATTTTATAAATAAGAACATATTTACAATCAATGTAACGAAACATAAGCTTTTGGCCCTGTATCCAAGAAGGGGCACCGGTGACTGCATTTCTTCGGTTTTCCTCTATATAGAGGTGTCTATATATTATTTGGGGAAGTTTGCACATCTCAAATTTTCACTGTAGTCATATTTAATGTGATGAAGATTTCCGTTTCAAAACTTCTTTTCATTGTGATAAAATATTTGATAAAAAAAATAATGGAATAAATAGGATAAATAATAATGTAAAAAAACAGTAAAGTAGAGGCTTCTGGTATTTAAACACCTTTATTATTTAGAACTAGCCGCCCTTATTATTTATTATTTAGAACAAGCCCTTGAAAATTCTGACCGCGGCAAACTCGTGGCGCAATAACCCTGTGAAGTTAACAAAGTTTGTTTTAGTTTAATGACGTTAAAACTAATAATGAAATTTTAAGATGAACAATAATGCTCTAAAGGGGGGGGGGGGGTTCTTGAAAATTGATTTGTAAAGTGAATTTATTCTAATGTTTGTGAACTGTGAGAATCTGAGAATTTCTGTACCTGTAACCCTCGGGAAGGGGATCCCTTTGATGTGTACTCACAGCCGGGATCAGTTGCTCTTATGTTTTTTATAGAGGTATGCTCCTCTATTTTTGTTTTACATAAATGAAATTGTATCCGTTTGTCGCATTTTTAGTATTGCATCGCAAATGACATGAAAGTATGTATGAGACTGATGATGTTGAATGTGAATTTAGTATTTAAGAATTAACGATGAAGTAAGTTCTAACGATGCTGCTCAGCGAAAAAAAGTTTTTTTTTTAAGATTGTCCCCACCACCACCCGATGCACAAATGCACCGCGACAATCTCCATAACTTTCTTTTTATTTATTTTTTTATTTCTTCAGTGTTTAAGTTTTTTGATTGTGGTCCCAACCACCATGTGTACAATACATTACCGCAATTCAATCCACCATAATTCAATCATTTAAATTTTATAATGACCATATGCTACGCTATTAATTCCGTCATTTAAAGTATGACTTTTATCATCATAAGTGGTTAATCCCATTTTAATTTGTTTAACAGTATAAATCTAATGGTCTTTACTTGCAATTTTAAATTGTTCAACTCTATTATATCTTCGCCTTGTTAGACAGATATAGTAATCTTGATGACAGACTAATTTTTTCACAGCATTCTTATTAACACCTTTAGCAGTTATCTACTCCATGGAAAGTGTTTTTAAACTATACATCTTTGATCTCAGGCCAACAAACTTCAGAGCAGGAGTCGAATAAGCCGCTTCAAACAAAATCCAACAAACAATCTAACACAACACAGTGAAAGGTTTGTTTAGAGCTTGTTACACTATATTTAGAGTTTGTTACGCTATATTTAGAGTCATCTTGAATTTCATCAGGTGTTTTATAATCGAAATTTATTTATATATTTACAACGAGACCGACTGGACTGTGCGGAAACCTTTTTAGAGCAGAACCCGATTGGGTCCTATTGTACTAAGAGCTTTTTTGACATTTAATTCAATTTATTCAGCTAAAACTGTGGGGTTGGTTTTAGATGAACATATGGAATTATTAAACTTTATTCTTACTTATACAGTTTTGCAAAAAAAAAAATAATGAAGACATTTAATTGGATGTTTTATACATAAAAAATGTTAAATAGAAAAGAAAAAGGTTTTCTGTAATAGTATGTACATAGATAAAACAAAAGCATATTAGGAGAGCATAGGCTTTCTGAGTTTTCACTCTGCAGTATTATTGAAAGATCTATAAGCTATATGTATACATATACACTGCCCTCCAAAAGTTATGTCATTTGGACCCAAACAAAATGAATGAAGGTATATTATATAATTTATATAACGAGTGATATCGTTAACTAAACTAAATTATAACGCAGGCGTTGTACACCCATTAGAGGGTTAATTTCTCTTCAACTCTATAGTTAAAGAGAAACTCTTCTCGGACGAATGGAGATTTGTCCTACAATCGAATAATAGAGGTTTGCCAGTCTAGGCAGAATGAGGAATGGATAACCAGTTCAGTAACATCGTTGAATACCATCATTTTGGTCTTGGTAGTGTGATGGAATCTGTAGTAATATAGCGATAAATAGAAACCCTACATGTACACGTTTTGTCTCATTAAAGTTTGTATGACTGAATAATTATCTCCTCAACGTATTTTTCTGTAAAATTTCAAGTTGATCGGGGCAAAATTTCATGACTTATGCACGATTTACCGTTCCGAGTTTAACTGTTACAATGCATATATCCCTCTAGATGGCTTGATTCTAAAGAAATCCTGAATTTTGATCCACTTGTAGTAGAAGATGACTCGCCTGTGGGGTATATTATCGAAGTGGACATAGACTATCCTCATGATTTGCATGATGAACATAATGACTATCCACTAGCGCCTGAAAAGGTTCATATCACCCCGTCTCTGATTTCGGAGTATAGTCGTAATTTATCTAAAGAAATGGATTTAAAAATATGCAAGGATCAGATCAAATTAACACCCAATTTGAATCACAAGGTTAAATATGTCCTACATTATAGAAATTTAAAGCAATATATGAAGCTAGGGATGAAACTTGTGAAAATCCATCGGGTATTAACTTTCAAGCAAGAACCTTGGTTGAAGCCTTATGTGCAATTTAACACTAAGAAGAGAACACTGGCAAAAAATTCTTTTGAAAAAGATCTGTTCAAACTTATGAACAACGCAGTTTTTGGTAAGACGATGGAAAATTTGAGAAAAAGAATGGATGTTAAACTAGTACAGACTGAAAAGAGATTTAAAAAATGTCTTGCATCACCAGCCTTTCACTCTTTCAAAGTATTTAATGAAGATCTGGTTGCAGTTCATATGCATAAGACAAATTTAAAATTGAATAAACCTATCTATGCTGGTTTTTCAGTACTAGATCTGAGTAAAACACTCATGTATGAGTTTCATTATAATTTTATTAAAAAGGTGTATGGAAGTCGAGCTGAATTACTTTTCACAGACACGGATTCTCTGTGTTATGAAGTTGAAACAGAAGATATATATAAAGATTTTGAAAGTCATCAAGATTTTTTCGACTTTTCGGATTATCCATGCGATCATCCACTTCATTCAAACAAAAATAAAAAAATTATTGGAAAAATGAAAGATGAGTTGAATGGTATTCCTGCCCTAGAGTTTGTAGGGTTAAGATCAAAAATGTATAGTTTAAAAACATCGTTTATGGAAAAGAAAACTGCTAAAGGTGTCAATAAGAATGCTGTGAAAAGATTCATTCATCATCAAGATTACTACAACTGCTTAACAAGACGTAAATGTAATAGAGTTGAGCAAATTAAAATTGCTAGTAAAGATCAGAAGATTTATACTGTGAAACAAATTAAAATGGGGTTATCACCCTATGATGATAAACGATATATTTTAAATGATGGAATTAAGAGTTTAGCTTATGGCCATTATCAAATTCAAATGATAAAGGCATGCTAAATTAAAAATTGTAGCGGTGTATTGTATACATCGGGTGGTGGTGGGACTACAATTTAAAAAAAATATTTATATTAATCAATGAAAATGAAGATTTATTCTTTAGAGAAAGTGAATTCATTTACATACATTGCAAGAAACTGTCTATGATCAAGTAGAATCATGATGAATTACATTAAGATACATTACTTTTTACATGTATACTGACAGAATCCAATTTAATTAAAGGCACTCTAACATGATAAAGATGCTTATGGATCAAAATCTGGAATGATTGAAATATGTATATATATATATATATATATATATATATATATATATATATATATATATACACACACATATTGAATGCTCAAGATATACAAACGAAATGAAATTTGCAAGCAAAGATTAGATTTATACTGTGGAAAAAAAACTTTATATTTACTTATTGATTAATAACATCCTTCTTATCTGACTGATAAAAATCTCCATTCATAGAAAAACATCACGTGGCAAGATGAAGCTCCACCCCTCTCCACCAGGAGCTATGTTTTAACATGGGAAGTATAGCTCCTGCAGGAGCCCCATGTTAAAGTATAGCTCCTGCTGGTCCAGAACCCCCGTATTTCTGAAGGGGGACATTTTATTTCCTTTGCATAGGAGACCATCAAGAAAGGGTTACTGCACTGCCTCCTATAAGGCATTAAACTAATTGTAATTCTTGACAATTATGATCAATTATAGAAAATAAGCATAATTTGGAAAATATCTGCAACATTGTATTGCGAATAGCTGAAACGCGTGTCGTGTATATGGCCACACCCACATTTCGCTACGCCCACATTTGGCCGTACCCATGTATAGTAATCCGAGTTTCTGAGCGCCATTGAGAAAATGGTTATATGAAAAAAATTTAAAAGAGGGGAAGTAATTTTTAAGCAGATGGTTTCAATCTAAATCAATGTTTCCGAAAAGGCTAAAATAAACAGAAAAAAATACGGACATTTAAAAAACTTCTTGGTGTGGATTTCATATTGCCACTAATTCTATCATTTTAAGTTTTAAGAAAACGTCATTTAATTTCATTAACAGCCAGAAAGGACATTTGAAAAGTTTTTCAATGTCAGCCATTTGGATAACTTTTAGTTAACTTTAAAACGGGTAACATTATTCTATCTCTTCACAGAGTAAGGGTTACGAAAGATTAAAAGTAAATTATTATTTATTTTTTTTACACGCGATCCATAACCATCAATAATATTCTAAAATTATATTTTATATTAAAAGTGATTTCGCTTAATAAACAAGTGAAGCAGGAGCATAATGTATCCAGTAAGCTGTGCTGAGTAAAGCTACAGCTAATTAACTAACATCTCAATCCTGCGGTCATTTCCAATGGGAAACAAAACGGGTAACATTCTTCTCTCTCTCCACAGAGTAAGGGTTGCGAAAAATTAAAAGTAAATTATTATTATTATTTTTTTTTTACATACGATCCAAATCCATCAATAATATTTTAAAATTATATTAAAAATGATTTCGCTTAATCAACGAAATAATTTAAACAAAACACATCCAGAAAGCTGTGATAAATAATTCTGCAGCAATTTAACATTGGTGAAACAATGTATGAGAAAATATACCCACTAATGAATGGTATGGTTAAGCTTAGGAACGATATCATTCATTATATAAAATATAATTTAAAAACATTATCGGTATATATAATTTGCATGATGCAAAGAAAAATAATTTTTAGTGTTTGGTAGTAATTTTTTTTTTAATTTTTAGTAGTAATTAATTTAATTTTTAATAATAAATGACGAAAACTCCTGAATTTTTCTAACCAATTTCCCCTTTACCTCCATGAGTAAAACAAACAAATTACCGTGGACCCTTCAGACAGCACTTCTTAGCTATGAGAAAACTTGTTACACGCCTTAAAAGTTCTCTATGCGAGATGGTTAAAGTTTCGCCAATGTTAAATTAGAGTAATTGAATGATACTACGTTATTTTATAAAGGCCTTTAAATATTTGATGGAAGGGAACGAAGTGAGTAAGCGTTTTACTTTGTTAACTAAACACCTCTATTTCCTGTCTTACATATAGAGTTTGTTGCTGAACATGTTCGGACAAAAATTGAGCGTACTGCACCCCGAAATCTTTATGGATACGCATTCATTATCTAACGATAACTCTTCAGAAACGTAACCAAATTTTCTGCAATGTGGATATGCGGTAGGCATTAATATTTACAGCCCGATTTCGTTGATGACCGTGGTCGAATAATGATTGCAAGTGTTGGCACCTTTACATAGTACGATTATAACTTTTATAAAACTAACCGATTTCTTTACAATTTGGGCATGTGGTTCAGATAGATAGATCGAGTACGTCGCTGAACGTGTTCGGCTGAAACTTGTACCTACTACGCAACCCCTTGACTGAATGCTCGCTTCTAATTAAGAGAAAATTTAATTTATTTTCATGCAATTTGGATATATGAAGACAAATGTTTTACAGATATAGTTCTTTGTCAGATGTCATCATCGGACAAAAATTGCACGTACTGCAACCAATCCACTTTTCTGACATATATTGTTCCACGATAACTGCTTTGAATCTTAATCAAATTTTCTGTAATTTAGATATGCGGAACAGATTATTATCTTACAGACTGAGTTCGTTGATGAACGTGGTCGAGCAAATATTACACGCACTACGCCTCATTTACCGTACGTTTAACGATAACTCTTCTGAACCGATTTTTATACAATTTTGATATGTAACAAAAATATGTGTTTTACAGATCCAATATTTTGCTAAACGTGGTTGGACAAAAATTTGAGTGCTGAGACCCCCAGTCACTCAACCAGGCTGCTCAAACCCTAGAGTGAGTCGGGTGGCCTGGGTCTTTCACGTGATGAGGTCCCTTTTTCGATATACATACATTGTTCCACAAAAACTACTCTGAAACTTTTAACCAAATTATTTTGCAGTTTATATATATATAGTACAAATTATTGTATACATACCAAGTTTGTTAACGAACATAGTCGAATAATTATTGAAGGTGTTGCACTCCCTTTACTCATGGGCGTATTGTAAGAATATTTCTTCTATAAAACTTAAATGCCTTTTTTTTTTTTTTGAACTTGGTAATATTGTTTTAATTAATCTTTTTCTGGCCGAATTTGGTCCTGCACGTGATCGCATAAATATTGCTCGTGTCAGGCCCCCTTTACTCTATGTTCGCTGATAATTTCTTTAAAACTGAACTTTTATTTATTTATTTATTTATTTATTTTTTAATAAATGTTTTACAGGTCCAGTTCATTGTTGAATGTGATCGGAAGGAAACTGAGCGTAATGTGACCCCACCCTTTCTTCTTTTACTGATATATATTGTTCATAGATGAGTCTTAATCTTAACCAAATTTTCTGAAATTTAGATATATGATACGCATTGATGTCTTAACAGCAGAGTACGGAAACTAACATGTTCGAATCATTATTGTGCATAATGGGCCGCATTTATTTGTTCGCGTATTGTCCGACTATAACTTCTTTGAAACTTAACGATTTTTGATGTGAAACATCTCAGAACGCGGTGTAAGGTGTAAATCATGAAAGAAATGCGACGGAGATGAAACAGAAGTACGTAAAAGAAGTGACATCATGTTGACTAATATGAAACAAGTGTTATAATTTTAGGTTCGGACACATTTTAGGTTGGCGACACATTCGGTACTCTTGACGATGAATTTGGCGAAAGATCGCCAACTTTGCAACTTTTGGCGCATTCCGGAAACTCTTCGAATTTTGTAGATTGAATAAGAACTTCACGAGTTACGTAGTTTTTACGAAATTTACTAAAGAAACGTGATCCAGTAGTTGTTTAGTTTCAACAATCAATCCAATAAATCTTCAAATAACAGATAGTAGCATTTTGTTTTCAATTCCGTGAAAAAAATTTTTTTTAAGTTAATTGAAATATACCTCGCTTTATTTTTAACTAGCCGCCTTCGGCGACCAGCCTGTTTGCTACGCTTTAAAATTCCGAACGAGGCAAACTTGCTGACGTCACAACCCTGTGGAGTTAACAAAGTTTGTTTTAGTTTAATGACGTTAAAACTAATAATGAAATTAAGTTGATAAATAATGTTCTAGGGGGGGGGGGGGGGGGTTCTTGAAAATTGATTTGTAAAGTGAGTTTATTCTAATGTTTGTGTTCTGTGAGAATTTGAGGATTTCTGTACGTGTAACCCTCAGAAAGGGACCCCTTTGATGTGTACTCACAGCCGGGATCAGCTGCTCCTGTGTTTTTTTTTTTATGGAGGTATGCATCCTCTATTTTTTGTTTTACATAAATGAAATTGCATCCGTTTGTCTGCATTTTTAGTGTTGCATCGTAAATGGCATGAAAGTATTTTTGAGACTGATGATTTTGAATGTGAATTTAGTATTTAAGAAATAACGATGCTGTTTTAACGATGCTGCTCAGCGAAAATAATTTTTTTTAAAAATTGTCCCCACCACTACCCGATGCATAAATGCACCGCGATAATCTCCATAACTTTCTTTTTATTTATTTTTTTATTTCTTAAGTTTTTTAATTGTGATCCCAACCACCATCCGGTATATACAATACATCACCACAATTCAATCCATCATATTTCAATCATTTAAATTTTATAATGGCCATATGCTAAGTTCTTAATTCCGTCATTTAAAATATGACTTTTATCATAAGTGGTTAATCCCATTTTAATTTGCTTAACAGTATAAATCTGATGGTCTTTACTTAAAATTTTAAATTGTTCAACTCTATTATATCTTCGGCTTGTTAGACAGTTACAGTAATCTTGATGATAGATTAATTTTTTCACAGCATTCTTATTAATAATAAACCGCTTCAATCAAAATCCAACAAACAAGCTAACACAACAATGTGAAAGGTTTGGGTTGAGTTGTAAGAAAAAGTGACGTTTTTTAAAAATTAATAAATGCATTTCAAGCAAATTTAAAAAAGTAATTTATTTCGAAAATAATTTTATTCCAATAAATTGGATGAATAATTTATTCCAATAAAATATATGGTTTGTTTAAGTTTAATGACGTTAACACTAATAATTAAATTTTAAGATGAAAAATAATGTATTTCAAAAACAAAAACATTCATTATTTAAGTTTGTATATATTAAAAGCTTTTTTTGTTTTTAATAAAAACACGAAACAAAACTTTAAACACCCATAATACCTATAGTTCACTGTTAAAATAAACTCTAATCAGAATAGAATGTTTACAAATTAAACAAATATCTAAATACAATTCTAGAATAGAAGTCGAAAACCTGTTAAATCAGAATATATGCCCCTGTTTAAAGTAGAACAATTTTAAAACAATATAAATAAAATACACTATAAACGTGTAAATACACGTAACACGCAATGTTATAAAAAGAGAAAAGAAAAGTTTATGTTTTCAAAAGAAGAATTATGAAGTAAAATAAATTCTTATCTAGACACGGATAAATCGCTCCAAAGAAACTGCTAACATAACAAAATGAAAGTCTTGGGTTGAGTTGTAAAAATAAATTACGTTATCAAAAAATTAATAAATGCATTTCAAGCAAATTGAAATTTAAAATGAAAAGTATTTTATTTCAAAAATAATAATTTATTCCTTAATAATTTATTCAAATAAAATGGATGGTTTGTTTTACTTTAATGACTTACATTCATTATTTGGCAGGCACAAACATCGAATGTTCCATTCGATTTCGCTACGCGTATCTGACGCAATCTCGTCAGAACCGTGATGTCATAACCTCGCCCACCTTCATCCCACCATAAAAACACCTTGCGTATGCGCGCGCATGTGAGTGAAAAATCTATCCCTTATTTCGCGGTTTGGCCGAGAAATTGAAAATCATTACTTCTTCGAAACCCGGATCGTGCGGCTACTTTTTCTTATTTCTCGACCAAATTGGGCTTGTGAGAAAGCCTGATCTTTGAGCTTTCGCAAAATGTAAATTATTAGTCGAAAATGTCGGTATTTTTCCCGACGCGAAGATTTAAATCGAAAGTTCGTTTTTTTGAGCAGAAAAAGTGGCTTTCGTTTTAAAATCTTTGAAAAATATTAAAATTTATCACTGAGATTTGAAATTGATATATGTTTACTCGCAATTGTCTGCTTTTTCCAGTCGTCTGATTTGTTTTTTTCCTATGACGTCTGGATGGTTGTGAAAAAAAGGGGGAAAGGGGAGAAAACGATCGAAAACGCATAAAACATTAAATGATAATGAAAATAATTCAAATTTTAAAAATCTGTTTCCACGTGTCACCTCCCACCCCCGGGTCTCCGATTGCCAAATTTCGTAGCTCTGCGATTCGCGGTCGTTGAGCCTATAGTTTATAAGACAGACACACAGACAGACCACCTTCCCTCCACCATAGAAACGGCGTGCGTCTGCACGCGCATGTGGATGAAAAATCGATCACTTCTTTAAAAACGTCGTGACGTAAAGCTATCGTGACAGGGATTGCTAAATATATGCGAAGAGCACTATAATTATTAAAAATCAAACAGACTATAAACCGCTCATTTAAACTCTCGAATATATATTTCTTAATTTAAATAAAATGGAATTGGAAGAACTGTTTTAAAGTTTTCATTTCCCAAATTAGCATATTCTAACATCGAGACTGGTTAATTTATTGGTACTGACTATTTGAACTGCTTCAACAAATTCGGCAGCAGATAATAAGATTTCTAAATCAGCATTATGAATCTCCAATCAATAAGTAAAATACACTTTTTGCGAAGGAAATGGAAACCATGAGCAATGTATATAAGCACAAATAACACAGTAATGCAACATACAGTTGTTTCAAGGAATACATCTAAACGATCTAAGTTCAGATTGGCTGGACACTTCTTCCAACTGATTTCTGATTGACTCTCTTTTAATTCGGTCTTGGGTATATAATCCCCTCTGCTTCTTTCTTTTGCGCCCATTCCTCATTTGTACTTCCGGTTTGTTGCTTCTCTTGCACTGAGGAAGGGGATCCAATCGTATCATCTAAACAGCTGCATGCTGCATTATTGTGGCACTTTTGCTTATATACGTTGCTCAAGTCTTACTTATTCTTCTCCAATGTTTCATTGTCAATCTTGTAAAGAGCCTTGCTGCCCCAACCGGAAATCGAATCCCGGATCTCCGAACTGGCCAGCTACCATTGCGCTCTACCATTGAGCTACTGGGACGAAATTACAAGCTCTTATCGTCGAAGTGGACTCTGCATTCTCCACCCAGGTGTTTTATAATCGAAATTTATTTATATATTTACAACGAGACCGACCTGTTTGCGCGGAAACCTTTTTAGAGCAGGACCCGACTGCAGGACCCCTTTCTTGACATTAAATTCAATTTATTTAGCTAAAATTGTGGGGTTATTTTTAGATGAACATATGGCATGATTAAACTTTATTCTTACTTATACAGTTTAGCAAAAAAAGAATGAAAACATTTAATTGGATGTTGTACACATGAAAAATGTTAAACAGAAAAGAAAAAAGTTTTCTGTAATAGTATGTACATAGATGAAAGAAAAACATATTAGGAGAGTATATGCTTTTTGAGTTTTCACTCTGCAGTACTATTGAAAGATAAGATATTTGTATACTTATACACTGCCCTCCAGGAGTTATGTCATTTGGACCCAAACACAGTGAATGAAGGTATATTATATAATTTATATAAGGGATGATATTGTTAACTAAACTAAATTATAACGCTGGCGTAGGACACCCATTAGAGGGTTAATTTCGCTTTAACTCTATAGTTAAAGAGAAAGTCTTCTCGGAGGAATGGAAATTTGCCCTACAATCGAATAATAGAGGTTTGCCAGTCTAGCCAGAACAAGGAATGCATAACCAGTTCAGTAACATCGTTGAATACCATCATTTTGGTCTTGGTAGTGTGATGGAATCTGTAGTAATATAGCGATAAATAGAATACCTACATGTACACGTTTTGTCTCATTAAAGTTTATATGACTGAATAATTATCTCCTTAGGGTATTTTTCTGTGAAATTTCAAGTTGATCGGATCAAGACTTCATGACTTGTGCACAATTTGCCCCTCAGAGTTTAACTGTTAGAAGACAGTGTATATATACCCTCTAATATTTCTGAAGGGGAACATTTTATCTCTTTTGCATAGGAGATCATCAAGAAAGGGTTAAGACTCTGCATCTTACAAGACATTAAACAAATTATAATTCTTGACAATTACGATTAATTATAGAAAATAAGCATTATTTGGAAAATATCTACAACATTGAATTGCGAATAGCTGAAGCGCGTGTAAGTGTCCTGTATATGGCCACACCCACATTTGGCCACGCCCACATTTGGCCATACCCATATATAGTGATCGAAGTTTCTGGGCGCCATTGAAATAATGTCTATTTACAAAAAATGTAAAAGAGGGGAAGTAATTTTTAAGCAGATGATTTCAATCTAAATCAATGTTTCCGAAAATACTAAAATTAAGAGAAAAAATTACGGACATTAAATAACTTCTCGGTGTGGATTTAATATTGCCACTAATTCAATCATTTTAAGTTAAAAAAGAACGTTATTTAATTTCATTAGTAGCCAGAAAGGACCCAAGAAAAGTTTTTCAATGTCAGCCATTTGGATAACTTTTAGTTAAGTTTAAAACGGGTAACATTATTCTCTCTCTTCACAGAGTAAGGGTTACGAAAGATGAAAAGTAAATTATTATTATTTTTTTTTTTTTACACGCGATCCATAACCATCAATAATATTCTAATATTATATTTTATATTAAAAATAATTTCGCTTAGTGAACAAGTGAAACAGGAGCATAATGTATCCAGTAAGCTGTGCTGAACAAAGCTACAGCTAATTAACTAGCATCTCAATCTTGCGGTCATTCCCAATGGGAAACAAAATCCGGCGCATACTCAAGGTGATATAAATAGTGTGCAGAAGCTGAATCACTCACTGCGCTTGCCCTGATCTTTGGTGTACCCTAATGTCACAGATGAATAAATATAGTATTCTGTGCCCAATGTTGTGACTAATTTCCTCCCTCCATGATGATTTGGTAACTGTTTTTTCGTTCGGATCTCTCATGTGATCGATCGAAGCTTTTTCTGTGTTAACAGTTAACAATTTTTAAGCACTTTTTTTCGCCAATTTTGTGTCTAACGAGAATGTCTGAAAACGCGGATACTGTTTCTGGATCCGGCAGATTTTCGTGGTCGCTGTGTGTGCGTAATTTTACCATGCGATATAATTTAAATAAACACTTAAGAAAATTTCATGCAGGAGTAATTTCAGTTCCAGCTTCACAAACACAATACACACCCGCCTTTTTGTGGAACTAAAGCCACATACACCGGGAGGGCGTTGGCCTATAAACTGTTCAATCATCGCCGGCTCGTGCCCAAAAAAGTATGTGTGTGTATGGGGGGGGGGGGGGGGGGGGCAAGAGCTGGAAAAAAAGCTAAAAATGGATTAAAATAGTTAAAAAAACGTAAAAAGTGGGGGACATTGCCCCCACCCTGTAGAACCGCCTATGTGTTCAACGTAATCCCTTTAGACGTTCGAGCACCACTGGACATTAAAACCCTATTGTATGGAGGATTTTTTTCAATTTTAATCTTATTGTGCAATGTAACTGGTATCTGTCAGTATGCACTGATGTAAACCTAATAAATGCATTTCCCTGATATTTGCCTGTGACGTCCTGATTTTCCCTGACACTTAATAACACTCCAGTTATTTCACAGTACACGATAAGCATGAAATCCAATGTAAAACATTATATTCCTTTTATCGTAATACAAAAAAATCTGATGTGGGCAACACATGACTTTCCTTATATAATGTAATGAATTTACTACTTTTACAGTAAAAACATAGGTTTCTCTTATAGTAGATACTAATATTCCTTCCAAGATATTGAATTTTCGACAATTAGTCGTCATTTTCATTGATTTAACATCATTTTTATCCATTTGGCGAGATTTCCATTAATTTGGCAATATTTCAAAAAAGTCGCCAAGTTGGCGACATTCCGCCAAATTCGTCGCGAAAATCTCGCCAAGCGTTATGCACTAAGAAAAAAGTTATTCTTACAGCAGATAAATGACTATTGGCGTTTAAATACAAAAGTATTATTCAAAGTATATTTTTTCATGAATGGAATAATGGCTAGATCCACGAGAATGATGTCACTCAATTTATCGCATGGTATTACATATGAAAAGTGAACATGTTTCTCAATAGGAAATATATATTTTTATTTTATATGACTTTTTAATATTTTTTTTAAAAAGTGAAATATCTCAAGAACGGTTCGTGTTAGCGTTCTAAAATTTATGCCAATCGTTTTCTAATGAAAAATTACATAAGAAATGTCTATTTGCGTAACTTTATTAGCGGTTTTGATTTTTTGACGATTTTTTCAAAATTTTATTCGAAAATTTAGGGGGGGTTCTGGACATTCGATTACGTATAAAAACAATAGGCTTCTAGTGTTTACGGATTGTGATTTTTGTACCAAATTTGGTTCGAATCGGTCCATTCGTTCGTCAGTTATCGTCTCCACAGTCTCACTAACACACATACACACATACTTTCACACACACACACACACAGACATCACTTCAAAAATGTTTGATTCGTGATCAGGGATACTTGAAACGTGCTCTCCCGTCGAAAACTCGAATTTTCGACCCCGTCACAATACTTTCCTTATACATTATGTATATAAGGAAAGTAAAAAATCTGATGTGGATAACACATGACTTTCCTTCTATAATACAATGAATTTGCAACTTTTACTGTTAAAGAAATAGGTTTTTCTTATAGTAGATACTTATATTCTTTCCAAGATATTGAATTGTCGACAATTAGTCGTCATTTTCATTGATTTAGCGTAATTTTAATCCATTTGGCGAGATTTTTGTTAATTTGACAACATTTTAAAAAGTCGCTAAATTGGCGACATTCCACCAAATTCGTCGCCAAAATCTCGCCAAGCTTTACTGACGGAGAAATAAGTTATTCTTATAGCAGATAAATGACTATTGACGTTCAAATACAAAAGTATTACTCGAAGTATCTTTTCTCATGAATGGAACGAGCTAGATCCAAGAGAATGATGTCACGAAATTTATCGCATGGTATTACATATGAAAAGTGAACATGTTTCTCAATAGGAAATATATTTTTTTTATTTTATATGACTTTTTGATAATTTTTTTGAAAAATGTGCAATATCTCAAAAACTGTTCATGTTAGCATACTAAAGTTTATGTTAATCGTTTTCTAATGAAAAATTACATAAGAAATGTCTATTTGCGTGACTTTAGTAGCGGTTTTCATTTTTTGACGATTCTTTCAAAATTTCATTGGGAAATTTAGGGGGGTTCTGAACATTCGGTTACGCTTAAAAACAATAGGCTTCCTGTGTTTACGGATTGTGATTTTTGTACCAAATTTCGTTCGAATCGGTCCATTCGTTCGTCAGTTATCGTCTCCACAGACTCACTGACACACACACACACAGACATCACTTCAAAAATGTTTGATTCGTGATCAGGGATGCTTGAAACGTGCTCTCCCGTCGAAAACTCGAATTCGAATTTTCGACCCCGTCACAATACTTTTCTTATGCATTATGTATATAAGGAAAGTAATGAATAGCACATTTTATAAATTTACTGAATAGCACATTTTATAAATTTACTGAATAGCACATTTTATAAATTATTATTCAATTAAAAAAAAACAACAAATTTTGCGGCTCGAAACATTTGAGTCATCTCCTTTTCAATTTATTTATACCTCTTCTCAAGTATAGGGGTTTGAGAGTGAGCAGGGAGGTTTCCAGGGGCGAATTTACAGGTCAATAATCCAGGAGGGGGGATGCCGTTGCCTATCTATCAATGTTTTAGGTACAGAATATTAGAAAAAAATCTAATGTGGGCAACACATGACTTTCCTTATATAATGAAATGAATTTACTACTTTTAGAGTAAAATAAATAGGTTTTTCTTCTAGTAGATACTAATATCCTTTCCAAGATATTGAATTTTCGACAATTAGTCGTCATTTTCATTGATTTAGCGTCATTTTTATCCATTTGGCGAGATTTTCGTTAATTTGGCAACATTTCAAAAAGTCGCCAAGTTGGCGACATTCCGCCAATTTCGTAGCCAAAATCTCGCCAAGCGTTATGGACGAAGAAATAAGTTATATATATATATATGTATATATATATATATTTATAACTTATTAGATATTGAATTTTCGACATATATTATATAACTATTATTATATATTTATATATTTTATAACTTATTAGATATTGAATTTTCCACAATTAGTCGTCATTTTCATTGATTTAGTGTCATTTTTATCTATTTGGCGAGATTTTCGTTAATTTGGCAACATTTCAAAAAGTCGCCAAGTTGGCGACATTCCGCCAATTTCGTCTCCAAAATCTCGCCAAGCGTTATGGACGAAGAAATAAGTTGTTCTTACAGCAGATAAATTGGCGTTCAAATGCAAAAGTATTCCTCAAAGTATCTTTTTTCATGAATGGAACGAGCTAGATTCACGAGAAGGATGTCACCCAATTTATCGCATGATATTATATATGAAAAGTGAACATGTTTCTCAATAGGAAATATTTTTTTTTCTATTTTATATGACTTTTTGATAATTTTTTTGAAAAATGTGCAATATCTCGAGAACGGTTCATGTTAGCGTTCTAAAATTTATGTCAATCGATTTCTAATGAGAAATTACATAAGAAATGTCTATTTGCCCAACTTTATTAGCGGTTTTGATTTTTTGACGATTTTTTCAAAATTTCATTCGAAAATTTAGGGGGGTTCTGAACATTCGATTGCGTATAAAAACAATAGGCTTCCAGTGTTTACAGATTGTGATTTTTGCACCAAATTTGGTTCGAATCGGTCCATTCGTTCGTCAGTTATCGTCTCCACAGACCCACTGACACACACACACACACACACACACATACTTTCACACACACACAGACATCACTTCAAAAAGGTTTGATTCGTGATCAGGGATGCTTGAAACGTGCTCTCCCGTCGAAAACTCGAATTCGAATTTTCGACATCATCGAATTTGGCGACATCATTCTCGTGGATCTAGCTCGTTCCATTCATGAGAAAAGATACTTTAATTAATACTTTTGTATTTGCACACCAATAGTCATTTATTTGGTATAAGAATATCTTATTGAAACGTGCTCTCCCGTCGAAAACTCGAATTCGAATTTTCGACCCCGTCACAATACTTTCCTTATACATCATGTATATAAGGAAAGTAATAGATAGTACGACACTCAAACATGTCGGGGGAGGAGGCGATATCCGCGCCTGGAGGTATTCCTCCCCCAGTAGCTTATCATTATGTATTACAGCATTAAGAGGTTTGTTTACACAACGCTATTAACTAGCAAAGTAATATGTTCATGCAAATCGCCCGGCACAGGAATTAAAGTAAACTTGCAATTGAATAACTTCACATAGATAGCGATAAGAAAATACCTTTTTTTCCGCTTGTGTGTAAAATTACGAATGTAATTTTCAAGTGTATAAATTACGAAATCATAAAATATTATATTATTTGAAATAAAACTTTCCTTTACCATACATTTAAAATCGGATTAGAATTTAAAAAATAGAGGGCAGTTCATTGTTCTGTTTACCATTCAACCATTACATTACAAATTACAATGCCTAAAAATCGTAAAATCTCAGAACGAACATTAAAATCCAAGGTAACACTGTACATATTCGTAAATATTCTCATTGGGATGCAATGCTGTACATTTTGGATCGCATTTTTATAATTTTAATCGTAAAACTTTTATTGGGAAGCATGTCAGACTGTCAGCTTTTCAGCTTCTGCACACTATTTATACCCTTTCCCGGCCGTCCAAATAGGTGCTCTTAGTCCCCTGGACGAGTCGGACGGTCTGGGTCTTCTACACTATTTATATCACCGTGAGTCCGTGAGCATGCACATTGCGCCGGATTTTGTTTCCCATTGGGAATGACCGCAGGATTGAGATGCTAGTCAGCAACTTAACATTCGATTAAACGTTTTCTAACGACAGTGGGGAAAATACACACACTAATGAATGTTATAATTTAGGTTAAAAACGATATCATTCATGATATAAAATATAATTTAAAAACATTATCGGTATATATAATTTGCATGATGGGAAAAAAATAATTTTTTGTGTTTAGTTTGCATGATGCAAGAAAATATAATTTTTAGTGTTCAGTAGTAATTTTTTTAATTTTTAGTAGTAAATGAATTTTTAATAATAAATGACGAAAACTCCTGAATTTTTCTCTCTGTCCACAGAGTAAGGGTTGCGAAAAATTAAAAGTAAATTATTATTTTTTTTTTACACAAGATCCATATCCATCAATAATATTTTAAAATTATATTTTATATTAAAAATGAATTCGCTTGATCAGTAACAGTAAAAAATTATAATGGACTCGGGAAGGTTTTTGCTGAATAAAGACGCAGCAAATTCAGATTGGTGTAACGATGAAGGGGAAAATACATTCACTAATGAATGCTCTATGTTATAGTTCAGCTTAGAAACGATATCATTCATTGTATAAAATATAATTTAAAAACATTATCGGTATACATAATTTGCATGATGCAAAATAAATTAATTTTTAGTGTTTAGTAGCAATTTTTTTAAAATATATAGTGGTATTTAAATTAATTTTTAATAATAAATGACGAAAACTCCTGAATTTTTCTAACCAATTTTCCCTTTACCTCCATGAGTAGAACTAACAAATTACCGTGATCTCTTCAGACAGCACTGGTTAGCTATGAGAAAACTTGTTGCACGCCTTAAAAATTCACTATGCAAGGTTGCTTAAAGTTTCGCCAAGGTTAAATTAGAGCAATTGAATGATACTACGTTATTTTATAAAGGCTTTAAATATTTGATGCAAGGGAACGAAGTGAGTAAGCGTTTTACTTTTGATAACTAAACACCTCGATTTGCTATTTTACATATCGAGTTCGTCGCTGAACATGTTCGGACAAAAATTGAGCGTACTGCACTCGGCAACCTTTATTAATACGTATTCATTATCTGACGATAACTTCTCTGAAACGTAACCAAATTTTCTGCAATTTCGATTTGCGGTAGACATTAATATTTTACAACCCGATTTCGTTGATGACTGTGGTCGAATAATGATTGCAAGTGTTGCGCATTATAACTTCTAGTCGCCCGGGCGGTGAAGTAGATAGCGTCTTCGGCTGCTGTCTTGTGGGCTCGGGTTCGAATCCCGAATAAGGCATGGATGTTTCTTGAGGATAAAGTCAGTCTTCTGCCTTCTGGACCCTCATCAAATGTGAAGCTGCACCCTCTCCGACCTTTGTCACTGATGTTTCTTGTAATTCACTTTGATCTCTCGTCTTGTGTCTTTCTTCGTTCTTTACTGCGTCACTGGTCCTGATTTCTACCGAAACAGGAGGTCATCAGTAAACAACAATAACTTCTATAAAAATAACCGATTTCCTTCCAATTTGGATATGTGGTTCAGATAGATAGCTCGAGTACGTTGCTGAACGTGATGGGTTAAAACTTGTACGTGCTACGCCCCCCTTTACTGAATGCTCATTTCTAATTCCTAAAAAATTTAATGTATTTGCATTCAATTTGGAAATATAAAGACAAATAATTTACAGATATAGTTCTTTGTTAAATGTCATCAGCGGACCTAAATTGCACGTGCTGCACCCCATCCCCTTTTCTGACATATATTGTTTCACAATAACTGCTTTGAATCTTAACCAAATTCTATGTAATTTAGATATGCGGAACAGATTATTATCTTACAGACTGAGTTCCTTGATGAACGTGGTCGAGGAGATATTACACGCACTACGCCTCATTTACCATACGTTTAACGATAACTCTTCTGAACCGATTTTTATACAATTTTGATATGTAACAAAAATATGTGTTTTACAGATCCAATATTTTGCTGAACGTGGTTGGACAAAAATTTGAGTGCTGAGACCCCCAGTCACTCAACCAGCTCTTCAAATCCTAGAGTGAGTCGGGTGGCCTGGGTCTTTCACGTGTTGAGGTCCCTTTTTCGATATACATACATTGTTCCACAAAAACTCTTCTGAAACTTTTAACCAATTTTTTTTTGTAGTTTAAATATATAGTACAAATTATTGTATACAGACTAAATTTGTTAACGAACATAGTCGAATAATTATTGAGGGTGTTACACCTCCTTTACTCATGGGCGCATTGTAAGAGTATTTCTTCTCCAAAACTTAAATGTCTTTTTTTTTTAAACTTGGTAATATGATTTTAATTAATGTTTTTCTGGACGAATTTGTTCCTGAAAGTGATTGCATAAATATTCCACGAGTCACGCCCCTTTACTGTATGTTCGCTGATAATTTCTCTAAATCTGAACGTTTTATTTTTTACTTTTGAATGCAATATTGTTCCACAATAACTGCTTTAAATCTTAACCAAATTTTCTGTAATTTAGATATGCGGAACAGATTATTATCTTCCAGACTGAGTTCTTTGATGAACGTGGTCGAGCAGATATTACACGCACTACGCCTCCTTTACCGTACGTTTAACGATAACTCTTCTGAACAGATTTTTATACAATTTTTATATATATACATATTTATACATATACATATACATATACATACATATTTATACATATTTATACATATTTATACATATATGCATATTTATACATATACATATACATACATATTTATACATATTTATATATATTTATACATACATATTTATACATATTTATACATATATATATTTATATTTATACATATTTTTTTGTAAAGTGACCGTTTACAGACCGTTTTACAGGTCCAGTTCGTTGCTGAACGTGATCGGAAGGAAACTGAGTGCAATGTGGCCCACTATTTCTTCTTTTACTGATACATATTATTTATCGATGACTCTTAAACTTTACCAAATTTTCTGAAATTTAGATATATGGTACGAATTGATGTCTTAACAGCAGATTGCGAAAACAAACATGTTCGAACCATTATTGCGCGTAATGGGCCGCATTTATTTATGCGCGTATTGGGAGACTATAACTCCTCTAAATCTTAACGATTTATGATGTGAAACATCTCAGAACTCGGGATAAGATGTAAATCATGAAAGAAATATGACGGAGATGAAACAGAAGTATGTAAAGGAAGTGACAGCATGTCGACTAACATGAAACAAGTGTTATAATTTTAGGTTCGGACACATTTTAGGTTGGCGACACATTCTGTATTCTTGACGATGAATTTGGCGAAGATCGGCAACTTTGTAACTTTTAGCGCGTTCCGGAAACTCCTCGAATTTTGCAGATTGAATAAGAACTTCACAAGTTAAGTAATTTTTACAAAATTTACTAAAGAAAAGTGAGCCAGTAGTTGTCTACTTTCTACAATCAATCCAACAAATCTTCAAATAACAGATAGTAGAATTTTTTTTTCAATTCCGTGAAAAAAAAATTTTAAGCGAATTGAAATACACCTCGCTTTATTCTGTACTTGTCGCTTTCGGCGACCAGCCTGATTATGAACGTGGCAAACTCGCTGGTGCCATAACCCTGTGGAATTAACAAAGTTTGTTTTAGTATAATGACGTTAAAACGCATAAAGATATTTTAAGATGATAAATAATGTTCTAGGGGGGGGGGGGGTGTTCTTGAATATTGATTTGTAAAGTGATTTTATTCTAATGTTTGTGAACTGTGAGAATCTGAATATTTCTGCACATGTAACCCTCGGAAAGGGATCCCTTTGATGTATACTCACAGCCGGGATCACCTAGCTCCTCCTGTGTTTTTTATGGAGGTATGCTCATCTATTTTTTGTTTTACATAAAATGAAATTGTATCCTTTTGTCTGCATTTTTGGTATTGCATTGCAAATGACATAAAAGTATTTTTGAGACTGATGATGTTGAATGTGAATTTAGTATTTAAGAAATAACGATGCTGGTTTAATGATTTTGCTCAGCGAAAAAAAAGTTTTATTTTAAGATTGTCCCCACCATAAAGGCACAGTGACAATCTACATAACTTTATTTTTTTCTTTAGTGTTTCAGTTTTTCAATTGTGGTCCCAACCACCACCCGATGTATACAATACATCACCACAATTCAATCCACCATAATTCAATCTTATAAATTTTATAATGACCATATGCTAAACTCTTAATTTCGTCGTTTAAAATGTGACGTTTATCATCATAAGTAGTTAATCCCATTTTAATTTGCTTAATAGTATAAATCTGATGGTCTTTGCTTGCAATTCTAAATTGTTCAACTCTATTATAGCTTCGCCTTGTTAGACAGATATAGTAATCTTGATGACAGATTAATTTTTTCACAGCATTCTTATTAACACCTTTAGCAGTTATCTTCTGCATAGAAGGTGTTTTTAAACTTTACATCTTTGATCTCAGGCCAACAAACTCCAGAGCAGGAGTCGAATAAGCCGTTTCAATCAAAATCCAACTGCTAACACAACAAAGTGAAAGGTTTGGGTTGAGTTGTAAGAAAAAGGGACGTTTTTAAAAATTAATAAATGCATTTCAAGCAAATTGAACTTTAAAATGAAATGTAATTTATTTCGAAAATATTTTTTTTACTCCAATAAAATGGATGAATAACATATTTCAATAAAATGGTTGGGTTGTTTAAGTTTAATGACGTTAACACTAATAATTAAATTTAAGATGAAAAATAATATATTCCAAAAACAAAAACTTTCAATATTTAGTTTTGAATATATTAAAAGCTTTTTTGTTTTTAATAGAAACACGAAACAAAAATATAAACACCCATAATACCTAGAGTCCACTGTTAAAATAAACTCTAAACAGAATGGAATGTTTACAAATTAAACAAAAATCTAAATACAATTCTAGAATAGAAGTCGAAAACCGGTTAAATCTGAACAATATATAGGCCCTGTTTAAATCAGAACAATTTTAAAACAATATAAATAAAATACACTATAAACGTGTAAATACACTTAATACGTAACGTTATAAAAAGTGAAAGAGAAGTTTATGTTCTTAAAAGAACAATAATGAAGTAAAATAAATTCTTATCTTTTTTTTTCCAATGGCCAGACATTGACTCTTTCATCTTCGCCTATACATCGGCCAGAATAGTGAACCTCTTAGCCGTCAAATGACGTTACCCCAGCGCACCAGTGGGGGTGGGGACACATTGCACTCAACAACACAAACATCCATGTCTTACGTGGGACTCGAACCCACAACGTGGCGGCCGATCAATTGCTGGAAATACGCGCCTTGACTGTTCGGCCACCACGTCGACTGAAATGAGCCAACAGTACGCGGTATTCCCAGGTGGTCACCCATCCAAGTACTAACCACGCCCGATGCTGCTTAACTTCGATGATCTAACGAGAACCGGTGTTTTCAGCACGGTAGAGCTGTTGGCTAATTCTTATCTTGATACGGATAAATCGCTCCAAAGAAACTGCTAACACAACAAAGTGAAAGGTTCGGGTTGAGTTGTAAGAAAATATGACGTTTTTAAAAAGTTAATGAATGCATTTTAAGCAAATTGAAATTTAAAATGAAAAGTAATTTATTTCGAAAATAATAATTTATTCAAATAAAATGGATGGTTTTTTAGTTTAATGACGTAAATTCATTATTTGGCAGGCACAAATATCAAATGTTCCATTCGATTTTGCTATGCGTATCTGACGTAATCTCTTCAGAACCGGGACGTCAAAACCTCGTCAAAACCGTGACGTCATGACCTCGCCCACCTACCCTCCACCATAGAAACACCATGATTCTACGCGCATGTGGGTGAAAACTCGATCTCTTCTTACGCGGTTTGGCCGAGAGATCATTACTTCCTTAAAATCCGGATCGTGCAGCTACTTTTCCTTATTTCTTGACCAGATTTGGCTTGTAAGAAAGCCTGATCTTTGAGCTTTCTAAAAATGTAAATTATTAGTCGAAATTGTCGGTACTTTTCGCGACGCGAGGATTTAAAGACGAAAGTTCATTTTTTTTTTTAGTCGAAAGTGACTTTTTTTAAAATCTTAAAATAAAATTAGAATTTGTCTCTGAGATTTGGAATTGATGTATTTTTACTCGAAATTGTCTGCTCTTTCCGGTCGTGTGATTTGTTTATTTCTACGACGTCTGGATGGTGGAGAAAAGAGAGGAAAATATGGAAAAACGGTCGAAATCGCATAAAAATTAAATAATAAAAAATATAATTCAAATTTTTGAAATCGGTTTTGATGTGTCATCGTCCCACCCTCCCGGGTCTTCGATTGCCAAATATTGTAGCTCTGCGACTCGCGGTCGCTGAGCCTATAGTGTATAAGACACACAGACAGACATTGCCTTTTATTATATAGACACATATAGTAGGACGTCAAATTTTTTTGGATAATGGTGCAACAATATTTCGACTTATTCTTATATTGACATCATGGAGATGTCTCTATTACATTAAGGCTTACTCTAATAATAGTCCTTTAATTATGTCCACAGTATGCCGTCATAACTGTGATATGCCGTCATATCATTACAGAATTATCCTATAAATTTGTGAGTTAAAAATGAGTGCAAGCTTATTTTTTCCTATTCGCATAATGTCTATATAATTTATCTATTATTATTTTTAGTTTAAATTTTTCTACATAAAGTTAAACTTACCGAATTAATCCTCCTTTATATGTATATTTAACGCTCTCAAAAGTTGGGCATGTGGGGTGATAACTGCAGTTGAATTTATTCTTATTATTAATAAGCACCTTCATAACCTGAGCATGTTTAAGTTGGGCAAATATTTTGAAATCGTGAATAATACGTATAATACGTATATGAATAATACGTATATGAATAATACGTGAGTAATACGTATAGCTCTGAATGTAATGTAGAAGAAAAAAATCTGATGTGGGCAACACATGACTCTCCTTATACGATGCAATGAATTTAATACTTTTACAGTTAAAACAAAATGTTATTCTTATAGTAGATACTTATATTCTTTCCAAGATATTGAATTTTCTCCAATTAGTCGTCATTTTCATTGATTTATCGTCATTGTTATCTATTTGGCAAGATTTTCGTTAATTTGGCAACATTTAAAAGTCGCCAAGTTGGCGGCATTCCGCCAAATTTGTCGCCAAAATCTCGATAAGCGTTATGGACGGAGAAATACGATACTCTTATACCAGATAAATGACTATTGGCGTTCAAATACAAATGTATTCTCAAAGTATCTTTTCTCATGAATTGAACGAGCTACATTAACGAGAATGATGTCACCCAATTTATCGCAGGATATCACATATGAAAAGTGAACATGTTTCTCAACAGTTAATATATTTTTTTAATTTATGGGATTTCTTGATAAATTTATTTGAGAAATGTACAATATCTCAAGAACGGATCATGCGTTCTAAAGTTTATGTCAATCGTTTTCTCAGGACATATTATATAAGAAATATCTATTTGCGTAACTTTTTTAAAGGTTTTGATTTTTTGATGATTTTTTCAAAATTTCACTCGAAAATTTAAGGGGGTTCTGAACATTCGATTGCATTTAAAATCAATAAGCTTCTAGTATTCATGGATTGTGATTTTGGTACCAAATTTCATTTGAATCGCTCCATTCGTTTGTGAGATATCGTCTCCACAGACTCACTGACACCCACACCCACACACATACTTTCACACACACACACACACACACACAAACAAATATCACCTCAAAAATGTTTGATTCGTGTTCAGGAATGCTTGAAAAGTGCTCTCCCGTCGAAATCTCGAATTCGAATTTTCGACCCCGTCACAATACTTTCCTTATGCATTATGTATATAAGGAAAGTAATAGATACTAAGAAAACAAAGTAAAAGTGTTGGTAGAAAAGAAAAACAGTTTACTTTGATGCTAGGTGCAATAATGTTTTATCACTGTAAGCACAGGTCTAGAATGATTTTTCCCACACTATTTGTTTTATCTTTGCTCTGTGACAAATCATCACTTTCACTCGGTTAGTGTGGTATACTGAACTCAATTGAAGAGTTCAATATATAATTTACTTCTACATTTTTTCTACGTTGAGCACTACACCTATTTCTTCCCTGAAACTTGAACACGTAAGCATATTTAAAATTGTGGGGTATATCGCTATTATTTACGGAACAATGTCATCTTCGGTACAACACTTTCCTTCTACTTTCCCTACATAGTATCCTATAAGGGAAAGTATTTCCCTAACAGCATTTTTTTTCACAGTGACGTAAGGTTTACGTCACATTGTGAGTTTGAGACGTCACAGGATGTCGCAGTATGTCTCGGCAATGTCATATTGTGGTCACAGCGAAGTCGTTTTGGTTATTTTCATGGTCGCTTGTGACGTCGCATATTAACTTGTTTGTGACGTCACATTGTAATTGACATTTTAATGTTGTCACATTGATATGTGTTAATTAAATTGTGGAAACGTCACAGAATACAGTCACAATGAAGTTACAAAGTTACTAATACTTAACGTCGCAAAGAAGTCACAAATATGATGTCACATTGTGACCGAGGTGAAACGTAACTACAACGTCACTGTCACACATGTGAAGACCTTTGCTGTGAGGGTTGTGGCGTGGTTGAAAATTCGAATTCGAGTTTTCGACCGAAGGGCACCGAACTCGAATCGAATGTTTTTGAGGTGATGTGTGCATGTGGGTGTGTGTCAGTGAGTCTGTGTAAGCGATATCTCACGAATTAATGGAGCAATTCGAAAATGAAATATAGTACGATTATTACAGTCACTACTCCATTGATTTTAAACGCTATAGAATGTTCTGAACCCCCCAAAATTTTTGGGAAAAAAATCACTAAATATCGCAGATGCTTTCGTAATGTGAAATAAATGCTCATTTCTTACGTAATTTACCATTGCAAAACGAAAGGAACCAACTGCAGAACGCTAACATAATTGCCGAAAACAAAATTGACAAATTGCAATTATAAATTAATAAGAACAATTTAATAAAAAATATTAATAACAAATTATTAACACATTTCCGAAACTATTGCCAAATTGTAAAAAATAAAACTTATTAATTAACGAAAATGATGACAAAATTGATGAAAATTGAATGTCTTGGAAAATAAAGTTGAATTTCTTTAATAACTTCTGTCGCTCTGAGGGAATTAATATACTTAATTCGAATTATAGTGTGTTCCACTGTTTGTGGTACTGATATGTTTAATTATGGGGAGGGGGGGTCTAAGGTGTCGTACACTAATTACGTTTTGTAAGGGGTTATATAGTAATTATGTTTCGTATAGAAAATCGCATGTAAACATTATGTCATGGATTTCTTACATCATCAGTTTGCTGTGAAAGAAGTGAAGCCATTGCATTATGTAGGAAAAATTATGTACTGGCCATATCAGATTTTCCCTAAAGGGTTTATATGAATAAAAATCTACTTAGAAAATTGCGTAAAATGGAAAGACAAATTTTTAGCACAATTCTGAAAGTGAATTCTTAAAAGCGGGAATTGCCTTAACCCAGACATGTATTTTACTGAAATGAATTAAAATTTCCGCATATTATCTAAATTTGATTAATTAATATTTTAATTTCTTAATATGTTATTTCGTATTTTTACAATAAAATGCAATATAAAAATTTTAAAGAGCATTAAACCATTTCAATCATTTAGAATCTAAAAGAGGACGACATTAAACTAATTTTATTGTCAATGTAATGAAACGAAATATTGAGAATTTAAAAATAATAATTTACTTATCTGAAATATAACAAATCGCTTAATATAGGAACAGAGATACCCCAGTTTTTAAGGCTTTAGGATCGCACAAGGTAGACGCGAGTTCGATCCCCACCGCTAGAAACTATTTCCATATCTAGCCAGAGTATGTGCCCCTTAAATCTGTATATATAAAAGTCCATTTGAGAAGTGATGGGTTAAGAAACGAGGGTATGGTCCTTGTAGTTGCCAGCCCTATTGGATTCCGGTCTAAATTGAGTGGAAATGTTCTGGACGTTCAAACAGCTATGTTACACTTTCAGGTAAGTCTGACGGTCTGGTTAGAAAAAAAATCGCTTAATATATGAATCGAACCAGTCTACATTGAAATATTTTAGTACTAAGGATAGTCTTTTTAAAAATTATGTGTATTGTTAAGTTACTGGTATTGGTAACTTTATCATATGTTAGTAGAATTATAGATCTTTTCACTTCAGTTACCACACAAGCCATTCTCTTTGAAATTTGTAGATGTATGGGTATATCTGATTTGTGTTGTTCAAAATTTTCCTAAACTTCTATATTTCGTTTTATTAAATAATTAGTATAGCTGTCAGCTACAGGATGAGCGTCACGAGCAAAACGCCGATCGAAGAAATTCCAGACATGTTAAATAGGCGATACATCAGGTGAATAGCCAGGCCAAGGAACAAACTGTATCTGTTGTGTTGAAAATAAGCCTTGTACATTCCTAGCAACATGTGGACGGGCATTGTCCTGTTGAAATATAGCTCCAGTAATGCGATGAATGGACTACGACTTCGGACTCCAGAATTCGTCTGATATATCGGTTGCTGTTGATATTACCCATAAGTCTTAACAGCTGAGGTCGTCCAAGATACCCAATGACGCCCCAGACTATCACGCTTAGCTTTCGTCCAGTATGATGACGCATAACACACACCGGAAGGTTGCGTTCGCCGCTATAGCGTCTAACGTGGATTCGGCCATCACTGTACCCCAAATTAAAGGGGAATTCATCGGAAAATACGACTTGTTGCCAATCGGCACGCTAGTGCCTATGTTGATGAGCCCATTGTAGCCGCAGGCGTCTGTGGTTTTACGTAAGGGGATTTCTGTACAAAGGAATTCTTGAACGCAGTCTACGGTGCAGCAAACGCCAGCGAATTGTTGGAGCAGACAATGGTACACCTGTAGCAGTGCTCCAACGTTCTGCCAACTGTCGAGATGAAGTTATACGGTCCACCACTGCCATGCGGATGAGGTGTCTACCATCCCGTGCAGACACAACATTCCGTCTCCCACTGCCGGATTTGCGACTCGTTCGGTTCTCTTTAGTCCACTGCTTCCACATTTGCATCACTGTAGGGTATTGAGCTCCATACGAACTGCTATTGCACAATAAGAAAAAACCCTTCATGTAGGCCGATCATTCGTTCCCGTTCAAACTCCGTAACTTGCTTATATAGCGCCATTTGTCGCCGTAGAGGCATACCGACTTCTCATGAAACGTTTACCGCTGACAAATAACCATAAACTATTTTCAACGTCTCTCTACAGTTCTCTATTTATACAGCTAAAACAGAAGTTGATAGTGCGCTGCTTAGCCCACGCACTCGCGTTGACTCTGAAATTCTAATCATTTGCATAGCACACCCTAATTTGCATTTGCTGTAAGTTTCAGATCAATCGCGTGATTGCTTTATGATGTTGCAATTTTTACAAACATATATATACAGGGTGAGTCAGAACTCATGGGCAAAACTTGAAGGGGTGATAAATCACATCTAAACAAGCAATTTTTGTCATACAAAGCAGGGTCGTAACGCAAGAGGTGAACTGCTAGACATCGCTGACATTGAACGCAGTGACGGCTGCATCAGAACTAGCCAGGGTTTAAGCTGAAAGCCTGATCTCTCCTGCCTCGACTTTTTCTTATGGGGCCATATGAAAAGTCTCATTTACAACAGCCCCATCGACTCTGACGAGGACCTTGTTGCTAGGATTGCTGTTACTGCCGGCGTTGTCCAAGATATGCCGGTAGTTTTTGCTAACGTGCGCTGGTCGCTTTTTTTGTCATACAAAGCAGGGTCGTAATGCAAGAGGTGAACCGCTAGGTGGTATCTCATGAAATGAGGAATTGATGACTCTCTCGTGAAAAGAAGAAACACAAAAATGACAAAGTAGGAACGAAGTGCGTTTTCCTGACAGAAATTGCAGAATGCATGGACAAAGTTGCAGAAACTGCTCAAAAGTGCTACCACCAGCAGTAATGCAGGTTTCACACCTGCGACGTAGCGAGCGGAGTACGTTAGCAAAAACACCCAGCATATCTTGGACAACTCCGGTAGCAACAGCAATCCTAGCAACAAGGTCCTAGTCGGAGTTGATGGGACTATCGTAGATGAGACTTTTCATATGGCCCCATAAGATAAAGGTCGAGACAGGAGAGATCAGGCGATCAGCTTAAACCCTGTCTAGTTCTGACGCAGTCGTCATTGCGTTCAATGTCAGCGACGTCTAGCGGTTCACCTCTTGCGTTACGACCCTGCTTTGTATGACAAAAAGTGCTTCTTTAGATGTGCTTTATCACCCCTTAAAGTTTGACCCAAGAGTTCTGACTCACCCTGTATATATAGATATATATATTTCTAAATAAAATATATGTGTCATAATACCTTATCTCAGCACTTAGCTGAACATGAAAAGATACTTACACATCCTCGGCAACTATAGAAAAATTTAATAATATATTATCAAGCAGAATAATTTTAGGTAACTTAACTAATAATACTAAACTTCAGAACGATTATGTATAATATCTAATGTATGTGGACACTTTAGACTAAATGACAAATTATTCAAAAAATGTATAAAATATTCTATAAATAATATAATTCATACATAAACAGCATATATCAAATTTATTACCTGAAAAAGAGAAATGACTGAGAGAAAAGTGAAAATGAAGTGAGTAGTAATTAAATATCGATATGTATTTTAACTTAGGTTCAAAAGCCATAGGGAAAACATCAACTTTCATAAATTGATGGTGCTGATGGTTATTATTGTTCCTTTCGATGAGTGAATAATTCACAAACGCTTTCAAATGAAACGGATTATATTTAGGACTGACTCATCAGGGTCCAAGTTTCTAGCACTTTTCTTTCAACATGCTTTTATTTAAAAAATAAGAATATAAATTTTAGCCAGTAGTTTTTTCTTTAATTTACTTGATAAATGTATGACAAATTAATAAATTTATCTGAGTAGTACTGCCACGTTATATTGATACTAGCCTCTTTTTTCAGGAAACTGACTAATAATGATCTCTGAAACCGGCTCTAAGGCTATCGTTAATCTCATTGGCTAGCACAATGTGTTTATTAACGAGTTTTGAAAATTTGATAATTTATTTTAATTTCACAAGAAGAAAATATGCCTCAAAAGCATGTTGTGAAAACTGTTGTGTCGGAGATAGGTGACGCTTGGAACAAAGAAAGGATTCCAATTTCTGGGGAGATGAGCATCGTCCGAAAGATGGATTCTTTACTGAAAAATACAGAAAGATTTACCGTAACAAGAATTGCAAAAGTTCTGCCCAGCTTGCCAGAGAGACTGATTTTGTGGAGTCATCAATCTCCTCTTCGACATTACTCATCATGATATCCTGATAAAAATTGATAATACCTGATAAAAATTGATCAAGTTTAAAATACCGGTCAAAGGGTCCATCAAGAGGGATGAACACTTCTTGATGGACCAAAGATCGGAACGAAAGTATTTTTTGGGAGGGGTGAACATAAATGTAGTTAAGAAGGAACATCTAAAAGCAGTGAAATCCTTAAAATAGATTAAAAGGTTTAAGATGATAGATTTGATGAAAGGCGACGGTGGAAACACAGTTGACAAGTTCTTCGAACTATACGAAGCGGTCGATTCAATTAGTGACTCTGACGTTGAGTTAATCGTAGGTTCAAAAATACATTTTGATGCCATTGCTATAGCTAATTAAACGTCAAAACTACAAAGGGTGCAAAAATGGGTGAATAGACTATTATATTTGGAGATCTTGCTTCTGCTTTGCACCGCATGAACATCAGCAACAATAAATCAGTCTATCTGGATGCAGTAGCTGCACAAAATTATGGGAACCCAGGCGTAGTAGTCAGTATTCATTTGTCCGTAATGCTGCGTCCATGAAGATCAAGGACACAACAGCGCTTCCAACATGCTGCAAAAATTAAAGCAACATTCTTGTCTTTTAGTAATCCTTTTCGATGGAAAACTACTCCTGGCTATTTCTGGTGGACCAACGAAGGGGGAACGAGTTGTCATTTTAGTTTTAGGCGACACGGTGGAAAAACTTATGGGAGTTCCTAACGTTGAACAGTGAACAGAAGAGCAAGTATACGACTGCCTTTGATACGACTGCCTCGAATTTATGTAGCTTGAATGGAGCTTGTGTTCCACTCGAGCAAAAGCTGCAGAAAGAATTTATTTGGCTAACATGTCAGCACCACGTACTTGAAGTGGTATGTGGAGATGTCTTATGTACATTATTTGGCGTGGCGTCTGGTGCAAAGGTTTTGATATTTCGTCGGTTCCACAGATTTTGACCGAATATCAAACCGAGAAAATGTGAATCATACAGTGATAGCAGAACGGAAAACTACATTTACTTAATACTCAAGCAATAAACTTTGTAAATGATTATTTTCGGAGAAAATAAGGAAATCTACTTAGAGATGATTACCGAGAGTTATTGGAGCTCACTTTGATTTGTTTAAGAAAAATTTCTCCACATGGTATGAACTTTACAGTTACCGTATACCTTTCTGGTAGGTCGGACGGTCTGGGTCTCAACAACAACAACAACAACATGGTATCAACTTTCAATACGCGCGGTGGATGTCAAGTTACTATACGCACTCAACACTAATTTCTTTCGAAAGCAATTCGACCTGACAAAACTTGAGAACACATTTTATCTTGAATTCGGTTTTTTTTGTTGTTGTGTTGACCTACGTGAAAACCTGAATGGAGTACTAGAATGCCTGTAATGTACTTATCAATGACCTCAATATAATTAGAGCCCTTTCTAACTGCTTGAAAACTTCTGAAATTATCTCAAAGAAGACAATCGCAGTACTAAGTCTTCATGTGTGATACTTGGGCCAAGAAATGGCCCCACTTGGCATTTTCTCAAATTTGGTGTCTGTAGATTCGAAGCGCCTGATGTGCGTTCTTGTAAGCGTCTGACGTTTACAAGAACGCACATTTTAAAGACTGAAGGCAGATCAGTCAGATACACTGGAACAGAAGATCTGAACAACAATACACTTAACTATATCATTGGATCTGATTCCTATTTCTTTTCTGAAGATTTGCAATTGGACAGGTCTTAGTTTTTGCCAGAAAGCCAAGAATACAGTAATGGCTCTTATAGTTGTCAATTACAGTTCTAAAAGAAGAATCGCTCTTGCTACCACTTCCATCTCTGACTAAGTTGGAAGATCAGAAACTATTAATCTTTTAAGTTATTGTGGGCTACTGGATACGTTTTGCAGATTCAAAGAAAATCATGCCGACTGATTCACAACACAGTGGTAATTACTACATATGACAGTGGTAATTACTATACTGAACAGTGGTAATTACTACATATTGTGACATTAAATTTTGAATTCGCAAATTTCGTAGAGGGATTGACAGGGGGACAAACTGTGACGACAGCCAGTCTGGATCAATGACATTATAGAATCGCATTAGCAATGACTTTTCTCACCAAATTCATTGCTTTCACAAGGGGTTGATCCTCAGTCTACTCACCAGAGCTTGAACTAGAGCATGTGAGGTGCAACCAACAGAAGCCAATCAAACACCAGTTTTTGAGTCTAGCCAATGGACGTCCTAGTAAGATGACCGCCCAGAGATTGATGGCCAAGGTTTGATATCATCCCCGTCAACATGGGCACAAGAATCTTTTTGGACTAAACTTGTTGAATTTTTCTGATGATATGTGCTTAGAAATAATTTCCCCCGTCCAAAACGAGGGCAAAAAGTTTCGATATAAAGAAATGTAAGAAAGCCTACTCAAGGGCGTGAACAGACGCAAGTCTCATCTTCTCATAGTACAGAGAATGTCAATAGTAATGGTGATATTACATTTTTAACTTCTCCTTATTGATTCTTCTCTTGTGTCCTCTGTATCTCCCCTCTGGACGATGATGGTAAAATCGATCAGAGGTAATTGATTTAGCAAACATTTCTAGCTAAAAATTACAATTTGTAAAGGGTTAGAATATCAACCTTTTCGAATGATTTAAAAGTTTATTTAATAACTATATATATAATTGCGAATAATTTTAACATGTATATAAAGTAATGCATTTAAACGAGAAAACAATTGGCTCATATGTGTGTTGGACTTTCACGATTACTTTATTGGAATGTTTATGTGTTACCTTTCAGCGGCCCACAGATAAGTGGAGAACCAAACCACACATACTATAATTATATTAATGCTGTGAACTTATATCCATAATTGTATGTGAGCTTATTTATGAAAAAAATTAGATTTAACTTGTTTCGTTAAAGTATCCTAGTGTCATAAATACTATGTTTATATCTTTCTTAAAGCGCGTCCAGTCTTTTATAAAGAAAAGCAATATAAAAGTAGTATAGTTTATATCTTCTCATAGTAATAAACATTTTAAAGTTGTAAAAGTCGGCCTAGACTATAGTCGATATTATAAGTGTTCCAAAATTGAGCCTTTAAGCCACTAAAAACAGTTTGAGGGTCTAGAAAGACCTTAAAATCATAATCTTTGCTCCAGTGAGGTCAAAAATCTGACTACGTTATTTTCTGGTCTATAATCGATACTATAAATGTGCAATGATTCGGTTTCTAGGTCGCCAAGGGAATTATGGAGGATCTGAAAACTTTTCGGAAAACCCTATTCCTAGCACACACACACCCTCCTCGGGGGGTGTAAATCGAAAATATGTCTACATTAAATCTGTCCGATGATTGATACTATAAGTGGTGAAAGATTTAGTTTTCTAGGTCATCAGGGTTGCTTCTGGAGTGTCTAAAAAGACTTTTCAAGCCAGTTCGAAATCCCTGTTTCTCTGCTCCCATAATGATAAATCGAAGAGTTAGCTTTGTTAGGTTCTGCATCGTAATCGATACTATAAGTGTCGAAAGCCCAGACCACCCGACTCGTCCGAGGACTTAGAGTAACCGATTGAATGGTCGGCAAGATACTATAAGTGTGTAAAAATTGATTCTTCTGGGTAGCCTGGGTATTTCTGGAAGGTTTGGCAATTTTGTAGCCAGGTAGAAGCCAGAGGGGATAAAAATCCCACCAAAGGTATACTTATCTTCCCTAATAAATATAGTAAATTTTAGTAGTGGTGTAAAACTTCTTTCAAAATGTTGACATTATGCAATGACAGTCAAATGATGAGAAGACCGAGTTAATATTATGCGTTAGCTATTAATTATTAGCATTTTTTATCAATTAAGCATTGCAGCAAGTTAAATTCTTTATTGTCATTAATTGTAATTAGTACTGTAATTAGTATTAATATTGATGTATATTAGCTATATGGATTTTCACATTCAACTATTAGTTTACAAATGTAGTTACACTATTAACTAATAATAATTAATTTTATTAATAAATTATTAACTAATAAAAATTAAGTTAATATAATTAACTTAATACAGAAAATTGTGTCATAGATATAGATTTCTATCCTGACAATTTGGAATTAATTCCTAATGAAGCTACTATTAGTAAAAATATTAATGTTTTGGATTTAAATCTTATTATTGAACCTTCTAATAGAATTGTTACTAATTTATATGATAAAAAAAACTTTTTTAATTTTAACGTTAATGAAATCTTACCATTTAATTCCTGCAACTCGATTATTTTGTTTAGAAATAATATTCTTTATCAGTTTTTTAGAATTTATAGATTATCTGATAAAAAATTTCATGCTATACACATTGATAATCTAAAAATTACCAGCAATTTATACAAATATCCCTCTTATTTTGTAAATGGTATAGTTAAAAAATTTAGATTAGCTGGATTTTCATGAATTCTATTCATGGTGTTATATATATTAGCCTGACATTGCCATACTCTTGTTTTAATTATATTTTATTTTTACATCCACTTACACATTAGCCTTTCTATTATTGCCCCTCTTGATTGTATATTATCTCTTATACTTGTTTTTTCACATGACTGTCATTTATTTCTTCCATATGGCAACGGTAGATCATAATTTTTTTTCCTTTGTGAATGCCAATACTGGTCTCTTCATTTTGGGTTCCCGAGATCAACAGGTTCGTGTATTTGTTGAGTTATATCCATGTATCCTTTTTTATTTTTATTTTTTCTTCTTTATGTATGTTGTCCAAGTAGAAAGAGTTTATAGATATAATCTATCTATTTCTTCAGAAACATACATTTTTGTGTTTGCTTCTACAAGACACTTGGACTTTAGAAAGAGTTTTGAAGAAGTGAACAAATCCATGATTTAGGCTTATACCTTGTCCACGTGTATAGCGTTTCTGCTTGGATTTCATCTGATTTTCTTTTATCGATCCCATACCATTGATTTTTGGTATTTTCTTTGACTTGATGACTCGAAATTTGTATTTTTTTCCATTTGCTTGAAGATTTGCTCATTTATTCTTTTATTTTGCAAGCTTGTTAGAAAGTTAGGTTTTTCGAGTTACAGCTTCTCACTTTTCTTTCATTGGACTTTCAAACTGTTTTTATTAGTGGAATCATTATATTTATTAACTGCATTTGCGCAATAAATTAAATGTATTTTGCATTGTCTTTCCTATTTACTCATTTTTTTACATTTGCATATTGGCAAAGTATCCTTATTTTTTTAAGTATGCTACGGTATTTATAAAAAATTTATATATATATATATATATATATATATATACATTATAAAACTTGAAAAATTTATTTTCAATTTTAGTGAACAGATTAAAAAGCTAAATGCAAAAAATAATTTATAATACAACTTGTAAAGCGCTATGCTGCAATATTTACATGTGTATTCCTATAAAAATTCCCAAAAAGGACAAGTAGCAATGTACTCGTTCAGATTCTAGATGTGTGACAGAAGTACCGGCCGGGGGGAGTTGCGACCCCCAGCACTCCGGTTAAAGCTTTTTCCGCCATGGCAAACGCTCCCGGTAATCGATACTCCCTACACGATTTCCTTCATGACCCTTTATACTTCCGTAAAAATTACACACATATACAATTTCAATAACATGTAAAAAGCTAAAAGTTTACTTTTCCACGCTAAAACTATCCATGAATCATGTTGTAAAAATATAACAATTAATTTAAAATACAAAATATTCAAGACTATTAAAATCCCAGTCTGAGAGGATCAAAACTAATGTTTGAAATACAATCAGAGTGTCTGTATTTTTAAATATGGACTCAAGACCTATTGGCTACTCCATCGCCATATATATACTAATGTTTGAAATCATTTAACTCATGGTCAATTATTACTGTAAAAACTATATATTCAAGACTATTGAAATCCATGTTATTATTATGAAAATCCTTTTCTGGATACCAAAACCTATTGGCTTCTTTATCACCATAAAAATCCTAATGTTTGAATTTACTGCACTTGTGATAGTTTAATGCTCAAAAATCGATATATTCAAGTCCAAAGACATTCCAGACAGAGAGATATTTTTAAATATTGGATACAAGACATTTAAACATTATAATAACCTTATAAATATATAGACACATAAATACGCCATAGTCCAAACTCTACGCAATACACCTTCCCGTGGAACAACACATAACTTGTTGACTTTATACCAATAATTATACCAATAATATTTTTGAGCATTAAACTATCACAAGTGCAGTAAATTCAAACATTAGGATTTTTATGGTGATAAAGAAGCCAATAGGTTTTGGTATCCAGAAAAGGATTTTCATAATAATAACATGGATTTCAATAGTCTTGAATATATAGTTTTTACAGTAATAATTGACCATGAGTTAAATGATTTCAAACATTAGTATATATATGGCGATGGAGTAGCCAATAGGTCTTGAGTCCATATTTAAAAATACAGACACTCTGATTGTATTTCAAACATTAGTTTTGATCCTCTCAGACTGGGATTTTAATAGTCTTGAATATTTTGTATTTTAAATTAATTGTTATATTTTTACAACATGATTCATGGATAGTTTTAGCGTGGAAAAGTAAACTTTTAGCTTTTTACATGTTATTGAAATTGTATATGTGTGTAATTTTTACGGAAGTATAAAGGGTCATGAAGGAAATCGTGTAGGGAGTATCGGTTACCGGGAGCGTTTGCCATGGCGGAAAAAGCTTTAACCGGAGTGCTGGGGGTCGCAACTCCCCCCGGCCGGTACTTCTGTCACACATCTAGAATCTGAACGAGTACATTGCTACTTGTCCTTTTTGGGAATTTATATATATATATATATATATATATATATATATATATATATATATATATATATATATATATATATATTTATATACATATATGTATATATAATATATATCTGTGTGTGTGTGTGATTTCTTATAAGAATAGAAGAATAGAATAACTAGAAAAAAATCATTTGAAGAGGACAGTACGAAAGCAAATTTCTGTACTGAGTTAATCAAAAAGAACTTCTATTCTTATATAACACTACTAAAGCTGCACCCCGATGGCCCATAAAGTATCTCTATTGTTCTAGATAAGTAATGGAGTACTTTAGTTGTGTTCTTCCAATCTCCCCCCTGCATGGGAAGTTTTATCTACCTTTCTAATACACCAGTATGAAACCTTGCTGTTTGTCTTTCGTCAATGTTGGGGGCTGATGTTTCTTTGCTGTTTGGGTAATATAATTATCTTAACTGTTATGAAGATATATGCAAAGAATGCAATAGGCTGCGAAAGCGTTAACTAGCATTTTAATTCATTTAACTGATTAAGAATTTTTCCTTCAACCGTTTTGTTTCATTTTTATCTATGTTAACTAATGGAAAATAGTCCCTGCCTCTAGCTTGTTGAGTTTTTAGAATTTGTTTTCGCTGTGTCTTGCATACACTCTGAAAAGAAGAAAGTTTATGTTTTTCTCAGAAATTGGTAAAACAGCTAGAAGTATTTTATATGCATAGAAAAGTAATACATTAATTTTGCAAAAAATATTAAAAATGTGTCTAATTATTTCAACTTTTTCTTTTTAATTTTAAGATTAAACATTCCAAATCTTAACATCCATGGCCGCCAAACAACAACCGCGAAAAACTTCTAAAGTCTAAATGAATCAGAGGTTAAAGACTATTTACCTACAGTTAACGGGGGGAGGGGGAGGGTGATATAAAATAAGAGGATGGAGAAATATATTCTCTTAAGCTTAAATTTATTTGCAGTAAATAATAATAAAAAATAATAGTAAATAATGACATATTAAAATAATTGATGAGAAGGTAAACTACAACTCCACCCATGGCAACAAAATTCATCTGTACTAAAGTTAGGATTACTAGACAATTTTTCTTAACTTAGTCATAAAACGCGCCAGATGACTATTATGGTTATCTAAATAGATTTCCTGCAAGACAGAAGTATCAATAATGCCTGATACAGTTGTCAACGTTTTGGAAATCAAGTTGTATAATAATATCAGCTATTCCAAGTTTGATTTTATGGAACTGTTCATTAATTAAGCCTAAGATTCTTTTAATAAAAATCTGATGTGGGCGGCACATGACTTTCCTTATATAATGCAATGAGTTTACTACTTTTACAGTTAAAAAAATGTTATTTTTATAGTAGATACTTATATTCTTTCCAAGATATTGAATTTTCGTCAATGAGTCATCATAGTCATTGATTTAGAGTCATTTTTATCCATTTGGCGAGTTTCTCGTTAAATTAGCAACATTTAAAAAAGTCGCCAAGTTGGCGACCACCAAATTCGTCGCCGAAATCTCGCCAAGCGTTATGGACGGAAAAATAAGTTATTTTTACCGCAGATTAATGAGTATTGGCGTTCAAATACAAAAGTATAATTCAAAGTATCTTTTTTCATGAATGGAACGAGCTAGATCTACGAGAATGATGTCACCCAATTTATCGCATGGTATTACATATGAAAAGTGAACATGTTTCTCAATAGGAAATATTTTTTTTTATTTTATATGATTGTTTGATAATTTTCTTGAAAAATGCGCGATATCTCGAGAACGGTTCATTTTAGCGTTTTAAAATTTATGTCAATCGTTTTCTAATGAAAATTTACAGAAGAAATGTCTATTTGCGTTACTTTATTAGAGGTTTTGAGATTTTGACGATTTTTTTGAAATTTCACTCGAAAATTTAGGGATGTTCTGAACATTTGATTGCTTATAAAAACAATAGGCTTCCAGTGTTTACGGATTGTAATTTTTGTACCAAATTTCGTTCGAATCGGTCCATTCGTTCGTCAGTTATCGTCTCCACAGTTTCACACACACACACACATCACTTTAAAAATGTTCGATTCGTGATCAGGGATGCTCGAAACGTGCTCTCCCGTCGAAAACTCGAATTCGAATTTTCGACCCTGTCACAACTTTTCTTATACATTATTGTATATAAGGAAAGTAAAAAGTGATTGGATTTTTCTATGTTTTGAATATAATGAAAGGTCATGCAGGGACAAAGTAAAGCATAATGGAAGTCAATAGCCAATCAAAAATTTTAAAACGAGCTTTCATCATGGAATTGATTCTACAAAATTATAAGGATATACCAAATTTTATTAACAGCACTAGTCAATTTATATAGAAATATATCCCTGTAACACTATATTTCATCATATACCGGTAATTATTTTTCCCTGGTTTAAAATCCTTTCTGGGAGTTTTGCAAATAGAAATATTGAGTGCGACTTGTTTCAACTTCTCCCTGGCCGTCCTTTCAGCGCGGTTTCTTCAGCCATTCCTATAAACTGCTCTGTTGACTCTCACATTTTTAACACTTCACAATATAGTTGTTAACACTTTACAACATAGTTGAAAGTGTTTATGACTTTGTTCATTCTGTCTGTCTGTCCGTTAGCACGATAACTGCCGTAAAAATGGCTTTATCAAAATGAAATTTTAGTATGTTTTTCAGACGGTCTGTGGGACCTATGGGAATATAAATGAATAATATCACCCAATTAGTTTTTTACTGAACCCGGATTGAATAAATGAAATACATCGAATCTTATGGGACCTAATGCTTCAAACATTTTTTAAGCGAATTTAAAATTCACAAATAGCTTCGAAAATTTTAGTAAATATTCAAATTATCAAATAAAATATATAAAAAAAAGTTCAATAAAATATGTTATGTAGTTTTTTAAATAAAAATTATTTAATATAGGGAGAAAAACAAATTCAATTAAATTCTGACTGTCGTTATATCCTCCAGAAAGAAAAAAGAGATATATTATATAATAAATATCTTTCCAAGAGTTAAATCATTTTATGTATGAGAAAGGTTTCACATTTTAAAATAAGTATGGTAGATAACAATTTTTCAAATTTTTATATAAAATAAATTATTATAGTATTGTGATGAATGAAATGAATGGAAAAATGTTTATGAATAAATGCTGCCTTTATAGAGAGAGCCAGGCGTGTTGCATTTCGATGACGTCATTTGAATAAATTTCAATTGTTTTCGATGAAGTTTTCAAATATAATAAATTATTGTAGTATTGTGATAATTTTAAAAATATTACCGAGGAATCTATCGCATTTTAGAGATGTTTAAACCAGGCAATTTATATTTAAATGCCATTATTTGAATAAAGCTCATTTTTTTCGATGAAGTTTTAAGTTGTCAAATATTATAAATTGATGTAGTATTGTGAAAATTTTAAAAATATTACCGAGGAATGTATCGTATTTTTGAGATGTTAAAATAAAATTGCATTGAAGTTGGAAAGTGTTTCATAATTAATGCTTTATGTATGATTGATCTTTCTTGTCATATATACTGATAACATTGTAAGATTTTCCGACACGCAGATTGAGCTTCAGCGTAAAATTAATTTGATGTCTCATTATTTCACGAATCTCAAACTCACTGCCAATTTAAATAAAATTAAAATTGTTATTTTCGGGAGTAAAGGATGTATCTCTACCCCTTCTAAACGGTTCTGGAACAATTCGACTGAAGAAGTTGTGAAGGATTACTTGAACCTATCTGGGAATACCGTTTGATATAGAACTGTGAAATTTGGTAAGTGCCGAAGCGTTGGCTAGAAATATCAGATAATGTGCTCGACAACATGAAATATTTGATACTTAATAATGGCTGCGAGAAAACTTTCCGTGTTTCACAATTTTGCAAATATGTATAAGTACGGACCAATTTAGTCTTATTACGTGGTCGGATTATTATTTTTTTCCCCTCAAAATTTAGTTCCAGTAACTAGGCCCGGGTAGTTCCGTACGAAAGAATTTATTTTAAAATATTTAACTGTGATATTAATTAACATTTACATATGCATAATGTAAGTGAAAAATTCACATATAACCATTCAAGGACCCAAAAAAAATTGCCTTTCAGTTTCAAAAATTATCTTTGATTTTGCTTATAAAACATTCCCTTAACAACATTTCATAGGAAGTAATAGCAAATGGATCAATTTAATATGAAAATAAATCAACTTACTATATTGAATGCGTAGACCAATCTGAATACATAATTATTTAATTTTTGTCAAGCGTTTAAACGTGAATGATGGTAAAGGTGAAGTGCTGAAAAATGGAAATTCCGCAGTTATTTGTTTGTATGCTACCATAATATTGTTTCAAATGAACAGAATGAAGCTGTCGATGATGACCATAGGCCATTTGCTGTAATATTTTTTAATTTCCGGCATGGACCAGCTGGCGATCATTAATATCCCATATCACCTGTGAGGCAAAAATAATTTGCCACTAGTTTTGCATCAAATTTCCAGATATGACCTTAAGTGATAAACAACCACTGGCCAATTGTTAACAATGTTGACTAATTTTTGAGTTCATTACATATTTTACAACAGTCCGCATTTCTGTGCAAGCAGACAGTTCTTGTGCCACTTACATGTTCTGACTGGAATTTTGTATGGTATTATAGTTGCTTGTATTTTATGCGATTAAACTTTCTTTTTCTTTCTCTTGTTTATGGTACGATTATTTTTTAATTAATTGATGCAGATTTAAGAATTTTCTCAAATTTTTTAAACTGAAACACAAATAAAGAAATAAACGCTGAAGATCGTTTTGAATACTATTTTGTTTAACCAAATTAAATTTAAAATGTTAAAATGTAAGATTACAGGCTAGTTTTAAAAAGATTTGAGATATAACTTTTATCTGTTATATAACTTTATATTTTTATTTTTTAAATTAGAAAGTAAGAAATTATTTCCTCTAAAAGCTTTGAAAATGAAGACATACAAACTTTTATGTTTTGAAATGAATCAAAACATAAAAGTTTTGATTTAAATAAAAGGAATATATTTTTCTTTTAGCTGAATTAAAAAAAGTAGAATGTTAAAAAAAAGAGAAACTTGTGATGAAAGAAAAATGTTCGTTAAAGATTGGGAAGAAATTACTAATCGGTTGAAGTGCCTGTTTTTAGAGACAAGGACTACAACCGAAGAAATTCCAAAAAAGAAAAAAAAAAAAAGATCGCGTCCATCTATTCCTTTCCGCCGGCGGCATCCCGTAATTCATCTCCCGAAACGAAATCTCGACGTACCCCCCTTCCTCTCCACCACACAAGTTCGATCATCGGAGAACAAAACACTACACAGGAATGATAACGATCTCCACCAGGGGGCGCAGGTCGTCCACTATCCAACAAAAAAGATCGAACTCCTCCCATTTCCTCTGCGCGGGAACCTAACGCATGCGCAAATAGGGCGCCAGACGAAGTGGCATAAATAATCCCTTTATTCCTAGCCCTGCGGCGACCATGTTCTGTCATTGGTCGAAGGGCCGCCGACGCAGACGATCGTGACACTCACGTGTCCCCCTCCAGCGTACGGAAACTCTTGGATGCGGCATTCTACAACATCCGGTTTTCCCGCCAAAGTCAGGGATCCAGAGATATCAGATGTTTGAAATCTAATAGTGAGAGTTGTAGACGAGCATTTATCTGATTTTTTTCTTTATTTAAAAGAGAAAAAGATTGCTATCACACATAACATGGTATGACTTAGATAAACAATATTTTAGCACTATCATATTGCTTTATCAATATTACCTACTAATGAATTAAAATGAATATCATTGTTTGTTATTATAATCCAACGTATACTAGAAGGCATGAATCCATTGAACACAAGTAGAATCGAATGATCTTATTATACAGATTGGGTGTGACAGGAGATATAAAACATTAAAATTGGTTGTTTATTAGTGGATAAATACTAAGTGTGCTAGCTGTTTTATCAAGAAATTTTCACATCAATCAGAATAACATTCATCGCAACATTCTGAATATTTTGAATCTGTTATATAACTATATATTTAATGTTTTTACGATTACGTAAAAAAAGCAACGTCTAGTAGAATATGTTACATATTAAAGAAAAGAATTGAGATGTCTTAAAATTCCACAAAGAGTATTCTTGAATTCTCTTATTGATCGGACTGATTCGAAACTATAGCAGAAAATCATCTGCCCGAGACTGTATCCTTCGCTCTACAGGGAAGAATGTAACTGCAACCGTTCTATGAAATGAACACCATGCTGAGCAAGAAATCAAGCAATGCAGCAGCTTAGACTCTGTTGTCATGTGTTTTCCCTGTTGGGTTATGACATTATGTGCGAAGTTGTCAATACTAACAGCTTACGATCAGCTTACTATAGGCCCGATTTTTTAGCCTTCATACTTGTCGGCTAGGAAGATACGTCTCTCCGGAAGTAAGTAAATATATTTATTAAAATATATAGTTTAAAAATAATTTTAAAAAATCATAGCACAAATTTATTAAAAATGTAATTTATCAGATGATAAGATATCACCCTGGCTATATCTTCTAAACTATAAAATTATGAAATATTTGTAAATTAGTTGAGTATGGTACGTAATATTTTGATTTTATTCTTTTTTTTTTATTCGACCAGTGCTAAGGATTTTTTTTTTTTATGAGATTTTAAATATTGTTTACGACATTTTTCTTTGATATTTATATTTCCAACAATTGTGTTAAAAGAACAAGCCTAATCTTTTAACCCCACATGAGGTATTGATTGAGAAAAAAGTGCAATATAAAATTAATAGTTATGGACAAACTCGTATTATACTAATATTATAAAAATTAGTATTTAAAAACAGATTATTGACATCACATTCTAATCATAATATGGATTTCGTTTGGAAATAAAAATCCACAGATACATTCATTATTGCAGATAAATTCCTCATAAACTAAATTGGACAACAAACTCATATTAAAAATGAGGATTGGCGAGCGTAACAATTAGAGAACAGGACCATTTTGTTTATTTTCGAATTTAAAACTTAGATTTTAACTAGTATAACAATAAGAGCTAATTCCATTATTAGGAAATATAAAAATAACATTTTAATAAAGGTGTAATATCATGAGAAACGTGATTGGCATCAGTAAAATTTGTATTCTTTCTGGTCTAGTAGAGGGCGTAGGGAGAGGGGGGGGGGGAGTTCGTGAGCCATATAATAACCCCTATTGGTTGAATAACAACATTAGCTTTTTCAAACGCATCAAACTTCACTGCTTTTTCAAACGCATTTCAAACATCCTTAATGAAATGAAAATAAGTGCAGCACTGGATTTCCCTTTTTGTAAAACCAGCGTTTAATTTTCCCACGGGAATTTCTTTAATTGAAAAGGAAATCCTTCGCATTCGATTGTCAACCCATTCTCTTTTTCTAAATTCTATCCATGCCTGTCCTGCTCTAGTGCTCGACTTGCTACAAAGCAAGTTATAAATGATTTATGATATTCTGAACTTGTATTGTGAAATACATTTAACATAAAAGTACGTACCCGTTCATCCCGATCAAATGCATCCGGGTGTTATCAAAATAATCTAGAAAATGCAATGTTCTATAAATCAAACGGTATTCATTAATCCAATCCATATGCTGCAAAAAAATCGACTGGGCGGAACTTGTAATAGAATATACATAATAAATGAATTTTAAATCCTCTCAGCATTTTAGTTTAATTTGAAGTGAGAAAAAATGTCTGATCCGAAAAATATCATTACTCCACTTGTATTTAAATCCGTCAAATATCGGATACTCTTTAAAAATTTAGTTGCAAGTTTTTTTTTAATACATTTTATTTTGTTTAACAATATATAGTAACGGAATATAGTTCAGTCAGGTTCTGCCCTGTAGTCGATACTATAAATATGCAAAAGGTTCAGATTTTTAAGTCAAAAGGGAAGTTCTCCAAGACCATTTTGTTCGTCCCCTGGGAATAAAATCCAAAATCCTGATCTGTTATGTTCTGTCTTTTATAGCGTTTTGTAAGTGTGTAAATATTTAATATATAGGTCGCCGGTTGACTTCTGAAGGGTCAGAAAATACATTTTAAAAACACCCATTTTCCTCCATCTCTGGGAGAGGAATCGAAAATCCGAATCAATTATATCCTTCCCTGAGGCCTATTATAAATGCGCAAAGATTCAATCTTCTAGGACACCGCGAGGCTTCTGTCGGGTTTGAAATAACACAAATACGTTAGACGATTCTTATTTAGATAGTGTTACAAAATCTTAGAGTGAATGATGTCGATAATACAGTTTAGTCGTATAAGATCTCTTCTGCTTAAACCTGATGTAATAGGTGTAAAGATTATGACTACACGTCTTATTTATATAATGTTTAACATTCTTTACCGAAAAGAGAAAAATATAGCAGTAACTCCAGCCCGATGAAGCTAACATCGTTTTGCGTGAGTAAAATCTTTTTTTTTTGTGGGTGGTTTGTCTTTTTTAGACATTTTTAAAACAGTTCAAAATATTAAAATATAAAAATTAGAACCACCTTTTCGAAATATAAAAATATTCAAATTAGAACCACTCTGTTTAAAACTAAGAAACTGATCCAAAATGCAATTATATATCCTTGTAGAGCTTTCAAGTGATGTAAATTACTTAGTATAGATCATAGCTAGCATTTTGATTTTTCTATACACAATCATTGCAAACTTGGAACACTGAAAATTTCTGGTATTCTTGAACTTGACAAAACGATTCCTCGAAAACTATAATAGCTTTGTAAAATCAAATTATCAGTGGATTTCCTACTGAAAATTTTTGTCGCTTTTTGTCTATATCTATATTTTATAGTTTAAAAGATATATTTCGAGCGAAAGCAAGCAAAGTGAGACAAAAGCTCGCCCTGACAGAGACTTTTCAGTTTTTTCGAAAACAAAAAGTATTGAAATATGGACGTTATCTTTATATAATTATCATATTTTTGACAAAACAAATAAAAATTATTTACATTTTTATTTATTAGGTTCTGAGATATAAGCGTCTAAAGTATTTACATTTTTCGTAAAGCTCCAATTTCAGCCAGCGATATCTCAATTATACGAGTAGATATAGTTGGAATACTTCGAAATTCCGTATAAATTGAAGAAAAATATTATTTGAAAGTTTGAACTTAATAAAATATTTATGAACATCTTTTAGAACGGATTATATACGAACTAGAAGAAATCCGCCGTTGATCGGGATAATACTGAAATAAAATTATTACGATATAAAATCTGAAATATTAAACCATTAAACCGGCTCGCTTCCAGGAAAGCTTAAGAAACCAATGAAACGTATCGAGTGTGGCTTAACTTGAGTTTCTCATACCATAATCTATTTTTAAGTAGCTTGAGGATTTTTTTTTTTTTTTCAAATTTTACAAGTAAAATTTTGAAAAATCGGTATCTTTGATCCAACTGATTGCAATTATAGCGCGTTAACCTTCACTTTAAAGAGCTTGATAAAATCTTTCGATTAATATCATACTTGACAATGTACTCCGGGAGGGTAACTTGCCCTTCCTACCCCTCCCGCAAAGTGGGGCTAATGACGTCATGAACACAAAAATTGTATCGCGGCTATTTTTGACATCAATGATTGAAACTACTAAGTCCCCTAATCACTGAGCCATAAATAATCCCTTGTGCATGATTATATCGAATTTTGTCCTATTCTGCCCTGTTAAAAAAATATAAAATGTTGAATAAATTTCGGCGTTTCTGCTCGAATTTAAAAGAAAAATTCTATATAGTTCTAGATTTTTCGATAACAAAGCCGGGATATAAAGTTTCGTGAAAATCCAATAATATTTGTAGCAGCTATTGTGAAGACAAGAAATTGACCACAGACATCAAACAGACAGACTGACGGACATCACTCCAAAAATAGTCAAAACGTGTTTCAGAGGTCTTAAAATACATATCGGCATCAAAATCTCGAAATCAAAAATTTTCGCAAAAACAATACTTTCTCAATACTACGTATGAGGAAGCAAAAATATATAAATCCGTTTAGATTTTATTAAGTTATACGGGATCATTATAAACAGACAAAAGCGGATATTTTAATTTCTTCGTTTCTTGAGCAGGAGTAAGAGGATAAAAAGAGGAAACATTCCCAGATCTTCGTCTTTTCGCCTAAAAAATATTCCATCCATGTGCATCATGTATTTCAGGCAATATTTTTAGCTCAGTAATAAGCTAATAGTATACGTAACTTTCTAATAATTTCTCCAAGAAAGCAAGCAAATAAAATTTGGTGATTATAGCTGTCCTGTTCCCAGGTCAAGTATAGTGTGCTCTTAACAAACTCTAAGATGCAACTGCTACAACTTGTTAATCGTACACTGTTTTCTACCTGGGAAAGGTGGTTTTAACGCTCTCGAAGTTATTGCAGTCACCAAATGTTCTATTGTCTTTCAGGGTCTTTGATTCTATATTTAAGGAAGTCTTTAAGTCCATCTTTAAGAAAGTCTTTAAGTCTATCTTTAAGGAAGTTTTAAGTCTATCTTTAAAAAAGGCGTTAAGTCTATCTTTAAGGAAGTATTTAAGTCTATCTTTAAGGTCTTTAAGTTTATCTTTAAGGAAGTCTTTAAGCCTATATTTACAAAAGTATTTAAATCTATCTTTAAGGAAGTCTCTTAGATTGTCTTATAGTCTGTTTTCTTTAAAGAAGCATCACAAAGTTATATTGTCACACGAAGCATATTTATTTATCTTGTTTGAAAAATATTTTTGAATTTTCATTTTATAAATGAACAAGGTAAAAAATATGTAATATATTGAGGTATAATTATTTTACTATTAAGCTTAGTAATCCAGTGAAAAAAAGTATGTAAATATGTTGAGTCATTCTTCTAAATGGCTGTAATAATTATAATATTAGAGACAGGCAAAATCATAATGATTAATTTTCTTTACGCCACGATTTGTTATAAAACAATAAAATAACAGAATGCTTCCATGATATAATATCAGAATACTTCCTTGATATAATATCATGGCCTGAAAAAAAAAAATCATCAAAATCGATCGTGCAGTTCAAGAGAAATTTCGTTTTCACTCGCCTATTGGAATTTACCCTTTCGTATATTAGATAACTTATAGCAAATGGAAACGTTATACAGCTAATGCGAAAGGTCAGGGTAGGGACAACAGAGGATTATATGTCATAATTCTCCATTCTCACTACTAGTGGAAATTACATATCTTCTCCATACAGCCCATTTTGGTAAATGCGATCTAAAATTGCACCCCCCCCCCCCCCCCTCTTTCTTTTCAGAGGAGTCACGTATGCAGAAAAGTGAATTTTGGTAGAAAAACGCAAGCTTTTGAGTTTTTCATTAACGGAAACATAATACAACACTCAGGTTATATGGGAAAATATATTAGTCAATCAATTAATACAAAATACATGTTGCTATTGGTGCTATTTGCTACAATACTCCGTGTAAATAACTCAGAAAGATTCCAATGACGACTACTGTAGACGACTCTGTGACGACTACTGTGACGACTCTGCAAACATAGACTTTTCCTCTATTAAATCATAGTTTTAAACTTAAAACATGTAAGGAAGCGTGGTAGAGTAAATCTTGAAAGAAATGTGACTCAGAAGAAACGGAAGAATGTGACGGAAGTGACATTATATTCTTACGAATGCGAAACAGGAAACCGTTGTTACAATTTGAAGATTGTGTCGCTTGACAATGGCGACTAATTCTGTGACCTACGTGTCAGATGCTGCGACTTTTGGCAGGTTCTAGAAACGTCTCGAATCTTATAGATAGGCAAAGAACTTTAAGAGTTACTTGCTTTTTCCGCAGAAGATATGGTGTATAAGCTCGACTTCACTTAGTTGGATTATTAACATGACACGATTAAAAGTATTTGCCGAACTCAATACAGAACCCAATGTATAGTTTTTCCTCTGATTATATATGCACGTAACCTGTGTAATATTATAAAACAACACTGGTAGTAAACTGTAAAAAAATTAAATTTGGATCAGCGATATCTGTGATTCGACATTTCTGTTATACGTCAGTATGTGCTTAGTGTTTTCGCCGAGCGTCCGCTCGTCCAAAGTGACTGTAAACGTTACATTCAAATTTCATTGTCAATAACTTCGTCGTTTCTGGTCCGATTTATTAAAAAATAAATTGCATTCTATTAATCTATAGAAGGATTATAATTAAAAAAAAAAATCTGATGTGTGCAACACATGACTTTCCTTATAAAATGCAATGAATTTACTTTCTTTCCAAGATATTGAATTTTCTTCAATTAGTCATCATTTTCATTGATTTAGCGTCATTTTCATCAATTTGGCGAGATTTTTGTTAATTTGGCAACAATTAAAAATGTCGCCAAGTTGGCGACATTCCGCCAAATTCGTCGCCAAAATCTCGGCAAGCGTTATGGATGGAGAAATAAGTTATTCTTACAGCAGATAAATGACTATTGGCGTGCAAATACAAAAGTATTAACCTAAGAATCTTTTTTTCATGAATGGAACGAGCTAGATCCACGAGAATGATGTCACCCAATTTATCGCATGGTATTACATATGAAAAGTGAACATGTTTCTCAATAGGAAATATTTTATTTTTATTTTATATAACTTTTTGATAATTTTTTTGAAAAATCTGCAATATCTCGAGAACGGTTCCTGTTAGCGTTCTAAAATTTATGTCAATCGTTTTCAAATCGTTGAAACATTACATAAGAAATGTCTATTTGCGTAACTTTATTAGCGGTTTTGATTTTTTGACGATTTTTTCAAAATTTCACGCGAAAATTTAGGGGGGTTCTGAACATTCGATTGTGTATAAAAACAATAGGTCTTTACAGATCCAGTCTTTACAGATTGTGATTTTTGTACCAAATTTCGTTCGAATCGGTCCATTTGTTCGTCAGTTATCGTCTCCACAGTCTCACTGACACACATACACACACATACTTTCACACACACATACTTTCACACACACACTCAGACATCACTTCAAAAATGTTTGATTCGTAATCAGGGATGCTTGAAACGTGCTCTCCCTTCGAGAACTCGAATTCGAATTTTCGATCCCGTCACAATACTTTCCTTATACATTATGTATATAAGGAAAATAATAAAAACAATAGCGAAACTTTTCCCTGTGTACCTCGTACCATGACCTTACACTGCAAACACCAATCTTTTCCCATTCGAAATATATGAAAGGAATTATGTTTCACATTAATCTTTTATAATGAGTAACATAGTTATTTTCTTTTACAGTGCAGTGATACAATTTAATCTTAATTCTTATGCTCAGCAGTGTAATTAATTGTTTCACAAGCAATAACGCATTGCATAACTTCCATGAGAAATCTGATCAACTAGAATGACACCCTTCAGGTAAATGGAAAGTAAAAATAGTGACGTTAATAAAAATTAATAAAAAAAGATAATGTTCCCATACTAGAATTGGTTGTGTTTCTCAGTGGAGGAGCTTAAAATCCTCCCCCTTTCCCCATGAGATTTTCATCTGGGGGTTCTATCATTTATAATCTCCTAAATACTTCCTCAATTGTTTGCAGGCCCCCTCTGCAAACATTGTTCTCCCGTTTTGTGCGGTTTCGCGTTATGATTGTACCACATCTGCTATTTAGCAATTTAATTGAATTGAAAGAAAAAATCGGCACTGTAGTACTATTTATTTTATATATTCACATAAATTAAAAGATTTCTTCTAGTACAGGTTTTCATTTTTATAAGGAGTGTACAACGATATTTTTACTTTCCTTATATACATAATGTATAAGGAAAGTATTGTGACGGGGTCGAAAATTCGAATCCGACTTTTCGACGGGAGAGCACGTTTCAAGCATCCCTGATCACGAATCAAACATTTTTGAAGTGATGCCTGTGTGTGTGTGTGTGTGTGTGTTTTTGTGTGTGTGTGTGAAAGTGTATGTGTGTGTGTCAGTGAGTCTGTGGAGACGATAACTGACGAACGAATGGACCGATTCGAACAAAATTTGGTACAAAAATCACAATCCTTAAACACTGGAAGCCTATTGTTTTTATACGCAATCGAATGTTCAGAACCCCCCTAAATTTTCGAATGAAATTTTAAAAAAATCGTCAAAAAATCAAAACCGCTAATAAAGTTACACAAATAGACATTTCTTATGTAATTTGTCATTAGTTAAACGAATGGCATAAATTTTAGAACGCTAACATGAACCGTTCTCGAGATATTGCACATTTTTCAAAAAAATTATCCAAAAGTCATATAAAGCAAGAAAAAAAATATTTCCTATTGAGAAACATGTTCACTTTTCATATGTAATACCATGCGTTAAATTGGGTGACATCATTCTCGTGGATCTAGATCGTTCCTTTCATGAAAAAATATACTTTAAGTAATACTTTTGTATTTGAACGCCAATAGTCATTTATCTGCTGTAAGAATAACTTAATTCTTCGTCCATTACGCTTGGCGATATATTGGCGACGAATTTGGCGGAATGTCGCCAACTTGGGGACTTTTTTGAAATGTTGCCAAATTAACGAAAATCTCGCCAGATGGATAAAAATGAAGCTAAATCAATGAAAATGACGACTAATTGTCGAAAATTCAATATCTTGGAAAGAATATGAGTATCTACTTTAAGAAAAATCTATTTATTTTTACTGTAAAAGAAGTAAATTCATTACATTATATAAGGAAAGTCATGTGGTGCCCACATCAGATTCTTAATTATGTTGTTCTATTCCTGAGATAGCACGTTGCATGAAACACTTCACGCTTAAATGTTACAAATGAATATGTAACAATTATATCTAAAGGTACTTGGTATCTTTTCATCCTCGGAAAATTATAAAGATAATGAAAACTTAAAGGGCTTTTAAAGGTGTATCTATATATATATATATATATATGTGTGTGTGTGTATAAACTCATATTTGTAAAAATTGCAACACCATTTTATTTTTATTTTACAAATGACCAGGCGCTTGATTTCTCATTATTCGCCTATACACCGGCCAGAAACATGGACCGTTTAGCCGTCACATGACGTTGCCCCGGCGCACCAGTGGGGACGGAACACACTGCGCCCAACGACACAACATCCATGCTCGCAGGTGAGACTCGAACCCACAACCAGGCAGCCGAACGATCTCTAGGAAACGCTTGCCTTTGACCTTTCGACCAGCGCGTGGGCATTGCAACACCATGAAGGGACTATCAAAATTGAATGAAATTTATTCCGCAAACGAACTGTATTGATACAAATAAACGATTAAATTTACAAAAAAAAAAAAAAAAGTATTACATGTCGGAAATCAGTATTTGGTAAAGCCACCAAGCGTTGCAATAAGTGCTTCTATACGACATGACATAGAATCAAACGGTTTTTGAACTTGTATCTGAGGAGAAGCATTCCAGATTGCTGCTATCCGAACCCAATGTTCAGCTGTAATGAGACGAGCTATGAGGCTGTAGCTATGAGACGAACTTAACGAGCGAGACGCCGACCGACAAAATCGCAGATATGTTCAATAGGCGACATATCCGGTGATTAGGCAGGCTAAGGAATAAGCTGTATCTGCTGGGCCAAAAAGAAGTCTTGAACATGCCTATTAACATATGGACAGGAACTGTCCTGTTGAAATACAACTTCAGGAATGAATTGAAGGATGGGTACGACTTCGTGCTCCAGAACTTCTTTAATGCACCGGTTGCTGTTGAGATTGCTCACAATTCTTAGCAATTCTTAGTAGCTAAGATCGTTCAAGATACACAATGGCGCCCCAGCCCATCACGTTTGCCGTTCGTCCAGTATGACGTTGGATAACACACCCCGGAAGGTGGCGTTCACCGTTATAGCGCTTAACGTGTTGCCAATCGGCACGTTAGTGTCTATGTTGTTGAGCCCATTGTAGCCGCAGATGTCGATGGTTTTGCGTCAGAAGAATACTGTACAAATGAATTTTTGAAAACAGTACACGGTGCTGCAGACGCCAACGAATTGCTGGAGCAGACAATGACACACCTGTAGCAGTACTCCAACGTTCTGCCAACTGTTCAGGTGAAGCTGGACGTTTCATCACCGTCATACGGATGAGGTGTATATCATCCTTCGCTGACGTAATATTTCGCCATCCACTGCCGGATTTGCGACAATATATATATTGTAATTTTTTATTTGCTTGTCATATTACCAAATACTTATACGACTATTCCCTTATGAAGTTCAAAGACAGTTTGGTGATTGATAAAATATTTAAAATTCTGATTGATTTATTAATGGTCAATGGTTACATTACTTTCATTATATACATTGTACAAAGAAGTATAAAGAAAGTATTGTAACGGCGTTAAAAATTCGAATTCGAGTTTTCGACGGGAGAGCGCGTCTCAAGCATCTCTGAACACGTCTTGTGACGTCTCTATGTATGTGTATGTGTGTGAGTGTGCGTGTGTAAGTATATGTGTGCGTGTGTAAGTATATGTGTGCGTCCGTATAAGTATGTGTGTCTCCGTATAAGTATGTGTGTGTCCGTGAGTCTGTGGAGACGATATCTTACGAAAGAATGGAGCAATGTTGTTGTTGTTGAGACCCATACCGTCCAACCTACCAGAAAGGTGTAAGGTAACCGTTTGGACGGTCGGGAAGTGCCACCAAATTTAGATCGGAGCCCAGTGGGGGAGGCATCTACAAGGACCGTACCTCCCTTACCCTATCACTAACCTCTCGGAAGGACTTACGGACCCACATGTTTAACGTGATCGTACTCCGCATGAACACGGCGGCAGTTGTGGCAGCGTGCAAATCCAGCGCGCAAACCCCCGGGCTATCGTGCCTAAAAAGTGCTAACAGGACGCGGTGTTCCCAGGTGGTCACCCACCCAAGTACTAACCGCGCCAGATGCTGCTTGACTTCGGTGATCTAACGAGAACCGGTGTTTTCAGCACGGTAGGGCCGTTGGCGCGAATGGAGCAATGTGAACGAAATTTGGTACAAAAATTACAATTCATGTATACTGGAAACACAGTGTTTTCTATTGCAATTGGATGTTCAGAAGACCCCCCCAAATTTTGAATGAAGAATTTTGAAATCATCCAGTAATCAAAAACCTCTAATAAAGTTACGCAAAGACTCATTTCTTATGTAATTTTTCATTAGAAAACGATTGACATAAACTTTAAAACGCTAGCATGCACTTTTTTTGAGACCCTGCACATTTTTTAAATTAATTTATCAAAAGATCACATAAAATGTAAAAAGTATTAAATATTTTGAAATATATTCACTTCTATCTCGTTCCATTCACGAGAAAATATACTTTGGGTAATAGTTTTATATTCAGATGCCAATAGTTATGTATCTACTATAAAATAACCTATTTTTCCACCCACAACGCTTGGCGGAACTTTGTCCAAATATGGCCAACTTGGTGACGTTCTTAAAATGTTGCCAAAATAAAGAAAATGTCTCCAAATTTATGATGGTAAATCAATGAAAAGGACGACTAATTGATGAAAATTCAATATCGTGGAAATAATCGACTATAAGAATAAAACAAACATTCCTCTGTCCGTCTTTCCGTAACGCTTGGTGACAAATTTGTTGAGATGTTGGTAATGTTTCGAAAATTTTGAATTCCATCATATGACGACCTTCTAGTATATAAGAAATGCTCTTCCCAATTTGTGTCTGTATGTGCGATGTGCAAATACAAAATATAACTTATATAAACTGCTACTTACAACAGCGCGGAGTGCGTAGCTAACAAATCCAGAATGTTCTGAATCGTTCTGAGATTTCTTATACATCCCTATGCAGAGGCATCGTGATTTCGTCGTATGCAAATAATAGAGTCATTACCACTACTCAAGCTAAGTTCAATAAAGTTTGATATTTTATGAAATATTGTAAATCATCAAATCCAGATTTCATACCAGCAAAATAAACTGCTAATTAAGGGCCTCACATGACGTTTTAAAAATATCTAATGTGGGCAGCATTTGACTTTCACTACACAATTCAATTACTTCACTTCTTTCCTAGCGAAATAATAATGGTGTACAAGATCCACAGAACAATGATTTTGGCATTGAATCAACACCATGTGAATTCAAATCTGGTGTTTTGGGCAACTGACTTCAGACAGAGTGAATTATTTATTCTCTTGTGCGAACTTTGTATGGTAATGCAATTAACTGTTAATACATATATATCCCTTGAAATAAACCAATATTGGTGAATTGTTTGATGTAAAAATTCAAAACTAATACATAAAGCATATTCTCTTGTGAATAAATACACATAATACACATTCCATGCCAACGGTCCTACCGTGCTGAAAATACCGGGTCTCGTTAGATCACCGAAGTCAAGCAGCATCGGGCGCGGTTAGTACTTAGGTGGGTGACCACCTGGGAACACCGCGTGCTGTTGACACATTTCGGGCGCGGTAGCCCGGTGGTTTGCGCGCTGGATTTGCACGTTGCCACAACTGCCGCCGTGTTCATGCGGAATACGATCATGTTAAACATGTGGTTCCGTAAGTCCTTCCGAGAGGTTGGTGGTAGGGGAAGGAGGGTACGGTCCCTGTGGATGCCTCCCCCACTGGGTTCCTGTCTAAATTGGGTGTCACTTCCCGGCCGTCCAAACTGTTAGCTTACACCTTTCTGGTATGTCGGACGGTCTGGGTCTCAACAACAACAGCAACAACATAATACACATTCCATGTTCCATGATAATAAAATGTTATTTTATTGTACGGTTCCAGTTATTTATTTCCTTAAATTTTAGTAATCATTGGGTTCAATGGTAACGATAAAAATAAACTTTGCCTTCAACGTGACATATCTGTTGTAGATGTACCGTCACTTGAAAGGACACTTAAATGCAATAAAAAAACAACAAAAAAAAAAACAGATATAGTCCATCAAAGATTCTTACATTCATTTCATATCTATAACATAACGTTTTATCATTCTGTAAATAAGACATATCTTTATATTTTACCCCTCCATAGAATGAAAATAAACAAAATACTTGCACAAGATAAGTTTTCTTAATATCATACATATTGCAATATCAAACTATTACTTGAATAAATAAATCATTATCATTAACGCATTCTTGCATTTCAAAGCTGTTTAACCATTTATGTAGTAAATAAATAGTTAAATTATAGCACTTGTTAAAAAAATGTCTTCTATTTTATGTTTTAGGTGCAAACACGGTTTCTATGGCAACGCGCGTAAACAATTTTGTCTTGTAGATAATGTTCTTTCGAACAAGTAGATAACAACAGTTTGTTTACAGTTCGCTGAAACGATAATCTAGTCAACATGCATTTCGATCTTTAAGTAACTCATTATTCAAATAAGACAGGATAAACTTTCATTTTCTGTTGTGATCCTTTTTTAACACTTTACAACATAGTTGAAAAGTGTTTATGACTTTGTTCATTCTGTCTGTCTGTCCGTCAGCACGATAACTAACTCAGCACGATAAAGAAAATATTTTGTATAAAGTATAAGGAAAATACACAACATAATCAAGCGCAAATAATATTTTTAATCTATGCTGAATTGTGTTGTGCAATTTTTTAACACTTTACAACAAAGTTGAAAAGTGTTTATGACTCTGTTCATTCTGTCTGTCTGTCTGTCTACCCGTTAGCACGATAACTGCCGTAAAAATGACTTTATCAAAATGACATTTTAGTATGTTTTTCAGACGGTCTTTGGGACCTATGGAAATATAAATGAATAATATCACCCAATTAGTTTTGGATTGCACCCGGGTTGAAAAATTGAAATACATTGAACCCTATGGGACCTAATGTTTAAAACATTTTTTAAGCGAATTTAAAATTCACATATTGCTTCGAAAATTTTAGGAAATATCCAAGTTATCCCTTAAAATATATAAAAAAAGATTGATCTTTCTTGTTTTTAAATATTAATATTGATATACAGTGAGTGCTGTTGTCAATCAATGGATAACATTTTATTTGAATGATAGTTGCAGTAAAGAATGGAAGCATTTTGATTACCCCATAAGTGAAAACGCTTGAGGAAAGGATGAGAAAACGCAAATTCAAATAACGTAATTAAATGCAAATTTGTTTAATTTATGCCCAATTATGTTGTTTGCGCTTTTCCTCATATATTTTTTGTTTTACATTTTTTACCAATATTTAATAGCCAATTTTTTCTTGGAATGGAAAAAAATCGTCTATGTTTATTACTTTAATAATGCATAGTATATATAATATAATGCATAGTATATGTAGAAAAGATACAACTATCGTCTATCAACATATTTTCTATTCTGCTACTCCTAAATTTTGACAAATATGCAGGTTTTGAGCATCCTTAAATATGTAAAATTCATTTTTTCAATGTGTGTGTATATTTCTATCCGTTTTTGAGGTTGTGAATATATTATTTTGAATAAATCGAGCAAGTCAAAGAATTTTTGCACTATAACATTAATACATTTAAGAGCCAGCAAGAGATTTTTTTCCACAATGAGCGTTATATTTATCTATCTAAAGATTGTTAAAGTTCTATTTTGTTTGGAACCTTTTTCAATGCAAAATATTTTCAGGGAACTCTGTTATTTGTAAAATCACGCACGCACAAACGCATGCATCAACACACACACACACATATTTTGAGATGTTTTCACACAAATCCTTTCCTTAGCGATATACAATATTATCAAATAGCTTTCATTTCAACATCCTCGAAGAAATTATCTTTCAAAAAAACTTTTAAAAGAGGAATAGACAAGTTTTAATGATTTTTTTTAAAATATATACTTTTTATGCGTTTTTACTTTTAAAAAGCATATATACCCCAAAAACGTACATATACCTAAAAAAGCACATATACCAAAACAAAAGTACATATACCTATGATTTTAGAGATTTGTTTCATAATATAAATATTAATTATCGCTTTAAAATAATTTTAGACATACACTAATAATTTTGAACACTACAATAATTATTCATTGCATCTTTTTAAAAAGTACTTAATTTCACACTCTACGAAAATTATATTCTGCTCGATAGTTTATTTTTAAGCATCAGTTTGCTTGTCATCATTACTGTTTAATCATCAGTACTGACATCATTACTGGATATATATATAATGTATAAAGAGAATTTATAAAAAGTGAAAAAAGGAAGGAAGGCTTAGCAAAAAGCTTACACAATGGCGGTAAGGGGTTGTGACCTCACTCCCCAGTTGTCAACAAGCTTGTCATAAATGCCGCGGCATTGCACTCCTGGACGCCAGCCTTGGCTGAAGCCCACCTCCGGAGTGACAATAAGAATTATCACAAGACCTCCAAAAAAGAAAGAATCAAGGACGAGAGGATGACCATTACTGTATTAGCAACCAGTCTCGCTGACCACGGTGACCTTTATATTGCCTCGCTTGATCGTTCTGCGGTCCTGTCATTTGCAGTATGCGAACCATCATCTGCTAAATGTATATAAAAAAAGATTTTAACTTTATACAATACACAATATTGTTACGATATAAATTATCAATATATTTAAAATATACAACAAAGATGATCATAAAGGATAAATACACTATACAAAACACTATTCACAAGACTTACGAACAAATATAGATATACACAAAAAGTCGTGACATTTAACATAGAGCAAGCACAGCAACTCATCAAACAAATCATCCTGATAAAGTCACTTCCCGTTTGTACAACACACGGAAGGCCAACTCCAACACGCCAGCGGCCCGAGAAGAACCCCAAGGAAAACATGACAGCCCATTAACTCCTGAAGGTAAGGTTAGATGCATGATATGTGTATATGTAATTAGCGCTATGCAGCTTGATTACAATACTCAAATATATAATAATATATGAAAATTGGAAGTAATTATAGAAATTTGAAGTGTTATAGTATATATGCGCAATGCAGCAAGATGTACTATACACAATATAAAATGTATAAAGAGAATTTATAAAAAGTGAAAAAAGGAAGGAAGGCTTAGCAAAAAGCTTACTCTATGGCGGAAAGGGGTTGTGACCTCACTCCCCAGTTGTCAACAAGATTGTCATAAATGCCGCGGCATTGCACTCCTGGACGCCAGCCCTGGCTGAAGCCAACCCCCGGGGTGACATTAAGAATTATCACAAGACCTCCAAAAAATTAATAAAATTTTTAAATTGATTTTAAAAATATATATGTATATTCACCCCTCTTTACTACATGTAATTCTTAGTCCATTCCTTAACTTTTATATGGAACAGGGAAAAAGGGGTATTTTTGTACCAATTTAGTACGTGTTTTATTTATAAGGTTTTCTTATCATGTTTTCTTAAAATATTCAATGGCTTGTCGTATAGTATTTTTGATGTCACATTTACATTTTAGTCCATCTTCCTTTCACTATGCTATACAGGACATTTTCTATTAATAATCTTTCTCAGGTATATATAATACAAGTGAAATAAAAATTCTTCAATTAAATAGTACCTTAAAAATTATCAGCAGCTTAAGCGCGTTATTTTTAAAAAGGAAATAATTTATTACCTTCAGTCATGTTATTTGAATCTATCACAGGTCAAACATCTTATATACATATATATATAGATATATACATACATATATATATATATATATATATATATATATATATATATATATATATATATATATATATATATATATATATATATATATATATATATATATATATAAAGAAAAATTATAATTATTTATTAATTATATAAATAAATAAAAATGAAAAATAATAAAATAATCTAAAAAAAATTAGAAAAATCAAGAAATCTTAAAATAAGATACATTAATATTAATGTTTTGAATTTATTTTCGCTAAAAAATTGTACCTTTAGCCAGTTTGAAACTACGATTTGATAGCACTTATAATGGTGTATAGTTGCATTCTTGTTTATCCATTTCTTCTATGAATCACTTGTTTAGTAAGAATTTTCATATTTGCTTTATGTTCATATTCTGAATTGCTTATACGGTTAATTGTCCTGTCTCCTACTCTGACTCACTGGACGGGTCTAGGAGTGTTGCTGTGAACATTCGTACTGTCTCCCTGGTTGTATTTCGACATGCTCATTCCGGTGCTTCTAGATAATTCATTCTGGTGAGATTGGATCGCGGATACACGTGGTGAAAGAAGAAGGGTTCATGCCACATGGTAATACAAATTTCCTTAATATTTCTTATCTTCATTTTTTCATCTTTCGATGTCTGTATTCTGAGTTTGAGCATTTTTAGTAATGTGCTATTGCTCAATCTGAAACAGGCATTCGTTTGGGTTAATTAGAATTAAATACTCAGACCTGAAGATGAATTTAATTCTGATTAATCATCGAATTTGGTCCGGTGCTGTTCTTTTCTCTTACCGGCAATATTGCCGTGGTTTTGCTTCTATGGTGATGTTAATATTACTTGAATTTTTATTATTACATTTTTCTATTATATATATATATATATATATATATGAGAAATACTGAGGATTTCAATTACTAACAAGAAAAACTCAAGAGAATGCCAGTCATAAACTAGAAAAACCAGAAGACTGCCCTTTTAATTAAGAACAAATAAGCAAAAGAAAAGTGGAATGTTAATCAATGAAATGATGGTGATGTAACAGGAAAACAATCAGGGAGCGACTACTATACATCAGTTTTCATATAAGCACATTGTATTTAATGTCCTGTTACTGTGAACAAAAGGCCAATAGACGTTCCAATGTGCTATAAATTGAAATAGATTGAGAAAATAGAAAAACTAAAAGGAAAAATAAAATAATTTGAAAAATAATTAACTTACCCGTGTAGATGTTGAGTCTCTTAAATTATCCCAGCGTGATATGCAAAGGTGTTGCCAATCCAAAAGTGCAATGTGTAATGTCCATGTTGCCATACTTAATAATTGTAAAATGTATTTCCAGTCTGGATTATAAGAAGGGATAACGAGCAAAGAAACTGCATTCAAAATACAAGTTCTTATTAATACATATTGATAAAAATTATAGTCATTATTAACCCTATAAAATAATTTAAATATTAATAAATAATGGATTTAATAGACAATCGAATGTATTCATCAATTATAGAATTTAGACCAGGCCCACCACTGATAATTTGCATCTATCTCTTGGCAAAATGCTCTGTTAGATGATGCAAGCATATCGAAATTCACATTAATATAAATCATAACCATAAGTAGCAGTAAGTTAATGATAATAAAGAAGAAAGTTTGAATGGGGAGTGTTTATAATTCTATAGTGATTTAGCCTTAATAATATGCTTTAACATCACTTCGTAACACTAAACAATTTTACTATATTAACCAAATATAATGGATAAAAGTGTGATTTACTAGTTTGAGTAAGGTTTTTTTATATGTAATTGATAAAACTTGTTATATGATAATCTATAGATTCGAAAGAATTGATTTTAATTGATTTATAATGATGTTACGGACATTTCGAACCGAATTACAAGAAGTGAAAGGTAAAAATTTATTAATATTAAAATTAAAATAACTTTTTTTGTTATATAACTTATAAATAATTCTATTAGAAGATTCAATACACAGTTTTAAATCCATTGAAAAAATGAAATGCGACGAAATTAAATGTAATGCACAAATATGAATGAAATGTACTAATATGAATGAAATGTACTAATATGAATGAATGTACTAATATTAATTAAAAAGATATTTTCCTTGTTTTTTAGTTTATGACTGGCTTTCTCTTGAGTTTTTCTGGTTAGTAATTGAATTCTTTTGTTTGTTATGAATGCGTTACTGTTTCTCTTCAAATATTTTACTTTAATTCATCTTTATTATTTATAAATTTCAACTTATTTACATGCTGCACTAGCGCAATAAGCAGATGTAATTTTAATTGGACAGTTCCTTAAAACTTTGCATTGTTTAATTTATATATATATATATATATATATATATATATATATATATATATATATATATATATATATATATATAAACATTAGCCTTTCTATTATTAACCCCTCCTTTATGTAGCTCTGATTGTATATTATCACTTATTCTTACATTTTTGCATTACTGTTATTTATTTCTTACAAATGGAAACAGTAGATCATTTCTTTTTCCTTTGCGAATGGCAACATTGGTCTCTTCATTTTGAATCCCGGGTTAAACAGGTTCGTGCGTTTGTAGTGTTATTTTCCAGGTATTTTTGTTTCCTTTTATTTTTTCTTCTTTATGTATGTTGTCCAAGTAGAAATAGTTTATAGATATAATCCATCTATTTCTTCAGAAACATACATTTTTGTGTTTGCTTCGACAAAATATTTGCACCTGAGGAAGAGTTTTGGAGAAGTGAACAAATCCATGATTTAGGCCTAGCCCTTGTCTACGTGTATAGCATTAATACTTGGATTTCATTTGGTTTTCTTATATCGATTCCATACCATTGATTTTTGATGATTTTCTTTAACTTCATGATTCGAAATTTGTATTTTTTTCCATTTGCTTGAAGATTTGCTGATTTATACTTTTATTTTGTAAGCTTGTTAGAAAGTTAGGTTTTTTGAGTTACAGCTTCTCACTTTTCTTTCATTGGACTTTCAAACTATTGTATATATATATATATATATATATATATATATATATATATATATATATATATATATATATAATATATATATGTATATATATATATATATATATATATATATATAATATATATATATATATATATATTATATATTAGAAAAATGCAATAATAAAAATTCAAGTAATATTAACATCACCATAGAAGCAAAACCACGGCCATATTGCCGATAAGTGAAAAGACCAGCACCAGTCCAAATTCGATGAGATGATTAATCAGAAGTTAAATTCCTCTTCAGGTCTGAGTATTTAATTCTAATTAACCCAAACAAATGCCTGTTTCAGATTGAGCAATAGTGCATTACTAGAAATACTCAAACTCGGACTACAGACATCAAAAAATGGAAAAATGAAGACAAGAAATATTAAGGAAATTTGTATTACCATGTGGCGTTAACCGTTCTTCTTTCACCACGTGTATACGCGATCAACCTCAGTAGAATGAATTATCTAGAAGCACCAGAATGAGCATGTCGAAATACAACCAGGGAGGCAGTACGAACGCACACAGCGACACTCCCAGACCCGTCCAGTGAATCAGAGCAGGAGACAGGACTATTACTCGTATAAGCAATTCAGAATATGAACATGAAGCAAGGATGAAAATTCTCACTAAAAAAGTGATTCATAGATGAAATGATTAAACTATAATGCCACTATACACCATTATAACGGCTCTCAAATCGTAGTTTCAAACTGGCTAAAGTTATCATTTTTTAGCGAAAATAAAATTCAAAACATTAATATTAATGTATCTTCAGTTTATATATATATATATATATATAAATATATATATATATATATATATATATATATATATATATATATATATATATATATATATATATATATATATATATATATATATTGCAAAGTTTTGCCATTTTAAATATTGGTCTGTAGATCTTATATATGATATATTTTGCAATAATGCATGAGTCAAATAAATACAAATCTATATAAATAAAATTGAAAATCTGTCTGTCTGTCTGTCTGTCTGTCTGTCTGTTTGTCCCATCATCACGGGAGAACGGCTGAACCGAATTTGATGAAATTTGTGGGTAGCCTAGAAATAGCCCCACTTAAAATTTAGTCTATAGTTGGAATTTCTACGACCAGTTGTTCTCGAGATATTAGTAAAAAAGAAACTTTCGTTTGTCTCATCATCACGAGAGAACGGCAGAACCGAATTTAATGAAATTTTGTGGGAAGTCTTGAAATAGCCCCCCATAAATTTTGCCCAAGTTTCAAGTTTCTAAGACCAGGGGTTGTCGAGATATTAATGAAAAACGGAACTTTTTTTATAGGAGTTCTACTCTCCAACTCCGTGGTTTATCCAAACGGAAAGGATAAAAATCGTTTGTTTAAAGCGTCAAAGGGAATTAAAACTTCATTTTTGAGTTTGATGCAGGATTTTTGCATTAAATAGTCACTATCTGAAAGCATGAATTGTTTGAAACATGAATTTAAATGGAAAAATCTACCTCCATGTTTTTACATGTATTAACCTCCATGTATTTCACAAGCTTTTACTCAACGATTAGAAGTATAAAGAAATTAAAATGGTTATTTAATTTCGCATTTTATGAGGAAGATTCTATCTTATATCATGTTGCTCGACAAAGGAATGGAATTAAATGTGTTTGTTAATGATTATTATTTTTTTTTCTATTTGTATAATAAATAAATGGATGTAAAAATATATTTTATAAATGAACGATTTAATTGTTCTTTTAATTATATATATTGCGGACTGCGTACATTACTTTTATTTATTTTAGCAAAGAGGTTTCAAGCTCATATATTGTGTTTAGCTAATAAACTCATAATAAATGAACGGTTTGATTGTTCTTTTAATTATATATATTGCGAACTGCGTACATCACACTTTTATTTATTTTAGCAAAGAGGTTTCAAAGCTCATATATTGTGTTTAGCTAATAAACTCATATATTGTGTTTACCCAATAAATTCATTTAGCCGATTGTTGAAGCAGAAAAAGAGTAGAACGGATGTATGTATATTCTAATACAATTTTAGTGTTTTCATTTAGTATATATGCAGACGGGATATGGATATTTTATTCTTCAGATCTGTAAATTTAGAGCTACGAATTCAGCGGAATATCTCTAAATAACTTGGCAACTTTTCTTAAACTTTACCAAATTAGAGGAAATATCTCCAAATTGATAAAAATGACCCAAATCAATGAAATTAAATTTGTTTTTTTAGAATAGAGTACTGAAATGATGTTTCTGTAGCATTTGTCGGTCAGTCCATCCATCCTACTTAGTAACGCATTTAACTAATTTTTTTAATATCACTACATTGATAAAAATATTTGTAAATCCATAAAAATATCATGCAGACGAAAATGTCGCCAAACCTTCCATGAAGATCATATTATTCAGGCGACATGATTTCCATCAATTTATTTGAAGCAGATGATATCATGTCGCTTAGCAACGGATCCAATGTGTTATGTGTCAGACGATTTTTATTAAATCTAATAAAATATGTATATAAAATAAATTTCATTGACATTGCATTTTTGACTGGATAATATCAATTACGGTCTTCAGGTTTAAACATCATTATTATTGATATTTCGGGGACAGTTGATTCAGGAATTATTGATATTTTCAAATTATTATCACATTGTTTCATTATGACGAAAATTGTTGAAACTCATATATAGTACGTTGTACAAGTAATCTTCTACAAATGCACGGGTATATCTTCTAATCTACGAGAATATAAGTAGTACAGGTATATTGGCAAAATTTTTATATATATTGGCATATATTGGAATCAATTACGACCTTCTGGTATTAAGATTACGGGGATTTTTGATACTTTAAATTTATTACGTCATCTTTTTTATTTTGGTAAATATTTTTAAGACTCATATTACAATATGCTTAAGCTTCTACTAACACACTGGCATATTTTCTAATTTGCGACAATATAAGTAGTACGTGGTTGCATATATTGATTCAATTCTTTTTTTTGTGTGTGTGAATTTGTTTACAAAAGAGGCCAGGATATTTTATTCTTCAGATTTGCCCGTGAAGATAATTTTGCATAGTGAGAACAGATATTCTTAAACTTCTCTTTATCTATATAAATAAAAATGAAAATCTGTCTGTCTGTCTGTCTGTCTGTCTGTCTGTCACACCATCACGGGAGAACGGCTGAACCGAATTTGATGAAATTTTGTGGGTAGCCCAGAAATAGCCCCACTTAAAATTATATCCGTGTTTTGAGTTTCTACGACCAGTGGTTCTCGAGATATTAGTAAAAAACGAAATTTTCGTTTGTCTCATCATCACGGAAAAACGGCTGAACCGAATTTAATGAAATTTGGTGAATAGCCTTGAAATATCCCCCCATAAATTTTGTCCAAGTTTCGAGTTTTTAAGACCTGGGGTTGTCGAGATATTAATGAAAAACGGAACTTTTTCCTAGGAGTTCTACTCCCTAACTCCGTGGTTTATCCAAACGAAAAGCTTGAAAATCGTTTGAAAGTGAATTAAAATTTAATCTCTGAGTTTGATGGGAGATTTTTTGCGTTAATTAGTCACTTTCTGAAAACATGAATTGTTTGAAACATGATTTAAAGGGGGAATCTATCTCCATGGTTCATGGTTTATTTAAAACAAGCTTTTACGGAACAATGAGAAGTATAGAGAAATCAAAATCGTTATTTAATTTCGCAGTTTATGTTATAAGACATGGCATATTTAACATGTTATAAGATTCTATCTTATATCATGTTACTCAGAAACGCAATTAAATTAAATCTGTCTGTTAATTTTAATAATTATTTTTTCGATTTGAATAATAAATGAATGGATATAAAAATATATTTTAGAAAAGAACGATTTGATTTTTCTTATAGCATTTTTGACTGGATAATATCAATTACGGTCTTCAGGTTTAAAAATTATTATTATTTATATTTTCGGGGATTATTGATTCAAGGATTATTGATATTTTCAAGTTATTATGCAATTATTTTATTATGACAAAAATTGTTTAAACTCATATATTGTATGTTGTACGAATCTTCTACAAATACACGTGTATATCTTTTAATCTACGAGAATATAAGTAGTACAGGTATATTGACATATGTTTTAATATATATTGGCATATATTGGAATCAATTACGACCTTCTGGTATAAAGAGTACGGATATTATTGATGTTTTCAATTTATTACGTCATCTCTTTTATTTTGGCAAATATTTTTGAGACGCATATTGTAATACGGGTAATCTTCTACTAACACATTGGCATATTTTCTGATCTGCGACAATATAATTAGTACGGGGTTGCATATATTCATTCAATTCCTATTTTTTCTTCTGTAAATTTGCTTACAAAAGGGGGCAGGATGTTTTATTCTTCAGATCTGATCGTGAAGATAATTTTGCATAGTGAGAACATATATTCTTAAACTTCTCTTTAGGAGCAATAAATTTAATATTTTAACAGAATTTGCACATGATTGCGAACTTTAAATTCCTTTAAATTATACACTACGTACGAATAACGGGTGTGCTGTTAGTGGTTAATAAATTTTAACATTTTAGGAGGATATATCATGTTGCTCGGCATCGCAATTAAATTAAATGTGTTTGTTAATGTTTTTATTTTTTTTTTCGATTTAAATAATAAATAAATGGATAAATGGATATAAAAGTATATCTTATGAATGGACGGTTTGATTTTTCTTTTAATTATATTAATTGCTGACTGCGTACATCAATTTCATTTATTTTGGCAAAGAGTTTTCAAGCTTATATCGTATTTAGCTACTAAACTCACATATTGTGTTTAGCCAATAAATTCATATCGCCGATTGTTGAAACAGAAAAAGAGTAGAGCGGGTATATCTTCTAATACAATTGTAGTGTTTTCATTTAGTATATTGAATCGGGATAAGAAAGTTTCATTCAGATCTGCAAATTCAAAGCTACGAATTTGGAGGGATATCTCTAATTTGACAACTTTTCTTAAGCTTTGCCAAATTGACGGAAATGTCGCCAAATTGATATAAACGACACACAAACAGCTGCCATAAACCTTCGGGTTGGTCGTGTGGCTTGGGTCTTCTACATATCAATGATTTTTTTTTTGTTTTGTTAGAAGAGAGTACTGAAATGATGTTTGGTTAGCATTTATCTGTCAGACCAACCATCCTACTTAGTAATACATTTAGCGAATTTTTAAAATGTCACCAAATTGATAAAAATGTTTTCAAATCTATAAAAATATCTTGAAATTGATAAAATTGCGCTACATAAATGATATTAATTGTTTTTTGTTAGGGGATAGTATTGTGATGATATTTCGTCAATTTGTCGCAAAGTGGAACTGTCAGTTCTACAGTCCCACTTGGCGATAAATTTGGCGATTTTTTAAAATGTCGCTAATTTGACGAAACTGTCGCCAAATGTTCCATAGAAATATAACTATTTAGACGATATTTTTTCTACCAATTTATTTGAAGCAAATGATATCATGTCGCTTAGCAACGGATTTAAATCCAATGTGTTTATGCGGCAGACGATTTTTATTAAATCCTTTCCGATTTGAATAATGAAGATATGTATATAAAATAAATTTCATTGCCATTTCATTTTGGACTGGATAATATCAATTATACTCTTCAGGTTTAAACATTATTATTATTGATATTTTCCGGAATTATTGATTCAGGGATTATTGATATTTTTAAGTTATTACGCCAATGTTTTATTGCGGCAAAAATTGCTGACACACGCATATTGTACGTTGTACGAGTAATCTTCTAGGAATGCACGGGTATATCTTCTAACCTACGAGAATATAAGTAGTACAGGTATATTGGCATATATTTTGACATATATTGGCATATATATTGGAATCAAGTACAGTCTTCTGGTATGAAGATTAAGGGGATTAATTATATATTCAATTTATTACGTCGTCTGTTGTATTTTACCAAAAAACATTTGTGACTCATATTGCAAAACGGGTAATCTTCTACTAATAATCGGACATTATAAGTAGTACGTGTATATCTTCCCATATCATTTTAGAACTTTAATTTTGACATATATTGGAATAAATGACTGTCTTCAGATTTAAAGATTACGGGTTTATTGGTATTTTCAATTTATACATGTAATCTACTAATACAGGTTATATTTTCTAATATTCGCGTATATAATTAGTACGGGTCCCATACAATTTTAACGCTTTTATTTTGCATATATTGATTCAATTCCATATTTTTTTTTATATTTGCTTACATAAGGGGTCCAAGATGTTTTATTCTTCAGATATGTCCATGAAGATAATTTTATATAGCGAGAACAGAGATTCTTAAACTTCTTTTTAGGAGCATTATATTAAATATTTTAACAGAATATTTTGATTAAACATGTCATTTAGTATACTATAAGAATTTGGGCATGATTATGAATTTCAAGTTTCTTTCAACGGCTATGCTGCTAGTGTCTTAATAAAAACAGTTAAACAATGACCGATGATGTATTTTAAATGCAGAGAGCCAAAACTAAATACATTTCGGGTTTCTTTTTGTGAAATTATTATTATTTATTTTTGACAGAAATCAAAGAATTAAATATTTAATGAACAAATATTTTCTAACAAATACATTCAAATTTAACCTAATTTAATGAAGTTAAAAGCAAAATAACATCCAGCCGTTAGAAGCAAAAGATTCTATACATAAATTATGATTTAATGTGAAGTTAGATAACTATTAAATAATTGACCACATATATTTCAAATTACATATATGCAATTGTTATATATAATACATAAATAAATAATTAAATAATGACATGCATTTTATATGTATGACATATTAATGTAAAACTACAGTATAAATAATTTTAAATGCAAGATAAAAATGCAACTCAGCACAAAACTACATTAAATTTTGCTGTATTTACTTTATGAAAATATTTATAATGAATGAGATCTCTAGAATACTTATGGGAATAAATAATTAAATCATTCAGCCGCACATATTTAAATCTGACAATATGAAACTGAAATAACATTTAGAATCCTTATATCTTCCAGTCACGCAGTACTTAATTCGATAAGACTCTAAAATCCGAAGATTTCGATATTTGCGTAAAATATTTAGACTTTTCAGACAATAGCAAGCTTCTTTTGGGGTATAAATTATGCAATTATTGTTAACTGTGAATAAGTTCGGTTTAACCAGAAAAGACAGTTCTTATTTAAAATTCAATGGATAATGAAGTACTGTGTGTTAACAGATGTCATTATCCCAAGAGGCAGTTTCTGCCGCATTTCAAAATTTTAAATTTCAGTATGACTCTTATATAAAATCTAGTAGTATGTCTAAACCATATTTATATGTGCTCATTAACAAAATTGAATATTGCACAGAATCTACTTTGACGATGAGAGTTAGCAATTCCGCCTCAATAATTCAATTAGAGGCCCGTACGGAGATTGTCGATTAGAGTCTTGGCTGGCCAGCACCAAGATTCTCAGTTACAGGTCCGGCTGGGACATCAAGGTTTTTTATAATGGTATCCTAACACATCAAACCTGCAGGTTATGCCAGGGTTATGAAAGTCACGCTAGTTATAATAAGTACTGATTCAGAGTGGGCTATATTAAGCGCCAATTTCAAATCAAGAGGCCAAACGCTCATATAGGAAGCTAACCTGGAGGATAAAAGCAACACCAGGAGGCTAACCTGGGGTACAAATAGCAGAAGGTTACCAGTCAGATAGTCCAGTTACACGTCAATCTGGCATTAGAGGGGGGAGAATGAAGCGTACACGTCGACCATAAGAGCTTGCAATTTCGTCTCAATAATTCAATTGGGAGTGCATCGGTTTGCCAGGACGAAGATCCTTGGTTAGAGTCCCGGCTGGGACATCAAGGTTCTTTATGATGGTATACTAACACATCAGCCCTGGAGGTTGTGCCAGGGTTCTGAAAGTCACACTAGTTATAAATAGCACTGATTCAATGCGGGCTATATTTAGCGCCAATTTCAAATTGAGAGGCCAAACAATCACACAGGAAGCTAACCTGGTGGGTAAAAGTAACATCAGGAGGCCAACCTGTGTTAAAAGTAGTAGGAGGATTAAAGTCAGATTATCAAGTTGTACGTCAGTCTGGCATTAGAGAGTGGAGAATGCAGAATACACGTCGACGATAAGATCTTGCAATTCCATCTCAGTAGCTTAATTGGAAGAGCGTCGGCTGGCCCGTACGAAGACCTGCGGTTTAAATTCCGACTGCGACATTAAGACTTACAAGCGTTTGGGATATTGTGATATTATTAATCTAATTAAAAATAGCTGCTTTGATTTTAATGCACTAACAGGACATTGGATTGTCTGGGAGATACCATTATCAAGAAACTAACTGATGCTCAGGGAGATACAATTGCTAGAATTAGATGATACAGGAGATATAATTGCAAGAGATGGACAGTCATGCAGCATAATTGATAAGATTGGACAACCAGAGCTAAAATGAATAGAGATGGACAGTTAGAGAGATGAATGAATGAATGGCATGAAAGCGGTTAGCTCCGGGAGAGCTCAGCACATCGATCAGAGGTCTATTGTACTACCCCAAAAAGTGAAGGTCCTTAAGAAAAGAGCCCAGTAGTCCAGGCAAAAATAAGCAGGCACTTGACAGAAATGTCATACAACTCCCAGGTTTCAATCACATGTCGACCCAAGTGTTCGAACCTATGGGCGGAGGTCGATCGATGTTCGAACCTCACATTCACAAAGTATGTTGCGGCAGTTTCTTCGCTGTAATTTCAGCCTCTGCAAAGCCAATCCTTAGTGACACCCATAATATTTAGGTGTCTTTTAAGGGTGCAGTGCCCAGTAAGGAGCCCGGCAGCCCTTCTGATGCCAGTTCTACTGAGCTTGAATAATTCCTTTTGACGCATGCTAGGAACATTTACAGTTCAGTTCTTTCGCCTGCCTTTGGCCCTTAGTATTACGCCAGTTCTTGCACTGAAGCTTTCTCAAGATGTCATGGACAATTATTCTAGTTAGTTCATTAGGAACACTCAAAGCCGGCTCGGGACCAACAAAAGGAGTACTTGAACCTTTTCTAGCCAATTCATCAGCCATCTCATTTCCTGGAATGCCCGAATGTCCAGGCACCCAGTAAAGTATGATTTTGCTGTTGCTAGCAATTTTACAAAGTGCAGTATAGCATTCCCAGACAAGGGATGACGTCATAATAGACTTCCCTAAAGCCATAAGAGCAGCCTAACTATCAGAGCAAATAAGTATTTGGTTGCTCCTGTAATTCCTGTCATAGCAAATTCTACAACACATAAGAATGGAAAAAACCTCAGCCTGAAAGACAGTTGCATAACTGTCGAGAGGGTAAGATAGTTTAGTACCATCATCCGGACAGCATACACCAACATCAGTATTAGTGCATAGCTTAGAGCCATCAGTATACCATGCAATACATTTCTGTTTATTGTAAGTAGGAGTCCTCTTCTAGTTATCCCGTGAAGGGACCTGAATTTCATAAGGCTTGTCAAATGTATATTTGACGATAATACCATCCGATGCCATATGGAAATAAGGATGATTTATGACATTAATGTTTAGACCACTCCAAGATAAATACTTTGAGTAATCATTCCAGTGTTTCAGATACTTAAGTCTGTCCATGCAGATGAGAGCTTCAGCTTCAAGGGATACATTTAGGGGATACATTTGAATGAAATATCCAGTCAAAGGGCACAAATGAAGAAATGATCAGTTTGTAAGTATAAATATTTGGAATAGGTGATATAGCATAATGTTTCTGAAAAAAATTCAGTTAAAGGTATTATAAAATGATAATATTCAATTAAAAATGAGAAAAGTATATTAAAAGAATTAAATTATTGAATTAAAGAGATACAAAATTTTATATAGGATATAATTGTGTTAAAGGGGTTATTAAAATAGTAAAATTAAATTGGACAGTCAGGGGATACAATCGCAACAAATAGACGATCAGAGAGGAAGGTATGATTGATAGAAATGGATGGTTGGGGGGGGGGTGCATTTAATAAAAATGATCAATAGGGGGTTTAAATTTGAAAAATATGTCCAGTCATAGATTGCAGATGAAAAAAATAAAGATATGGACAGTTAAAAGTAATAAAGATTTGGAACTGATGATATATCATAATGTTTCTAAAAAGGAATTATATTACAGGAGTTATTATTCATCAAAGATTTCAACTGTTTTCTTTGTCACATTTATGCGCATTTTTGTAGGAAATGTTTTATCTTTGTATTTCTTGTTTCTAAACAGGCATGCAGGGAGTGTCTTTTTAATGTTACATATCTCTCCTAAAACGATAGATGGGCATTTTGATATTTCCTGCTGATATACCAGCAATTTACAAAACGTAACAGATAATTTAAAAGTACAGTGATTATCTAATTTTAACGCGCTTGGGAGTCAAGATTATTTTTTAATTGACACGGTTTACAAGTTATACGCAGTATTAAAGTGTATAATTAACTGTGTAAGTGTACACTATACATTTAATTATACACTTTCATACTGCAAGTATACACAGTATAAAAGTATATAATTAAATGTATAAGTATGTAATGTATAAGTGTACACAGTATAAAAGTGTAACATTAATACACAGCACAAAATGTATAATTGATTGTCAAAATTTCTGCTATCAAATTTTGATGGATCTGCACGTTGTGTACATTCGTGAAGTCAAGTCAGTCATTTTTTAAATGATGTCGGTGTATTGGTAATGGCTGACAAGATGTAAGTACGATATTGAAATTATCTGGGAAGCTTCTTTCTCATACATTCATCTTTCATGTCACTGCAATTCATATGCATCCTTAGTATATAAGTCTGTCTAAGACAGGGAATCTTACATTCCGAAAAAAATAGTTACCACTTTTTTTAATAAGTTTTATTGTATTTAATAAAGTAAAACTTAATGTTGTAAATAGATAGAAAGAAAACATAATGCTAAATTTTTTTTATTTCAAAGCAGTTTTAAGCTGTAATTATTGTGTAGGCGGTTTAAAACTATGCAAGGATTACATGTAACAAACCAAAATTTGTCCCAGTTCATATCATTTATTGTATTTTTATGGCTATGGTAGTTACTAGCGAAAAGCTGGGCTATGAATGGACTCGCGTATATGAAGTATGCGAGCTGTGAAAGTTGTCTAATTAAAACTTAATTTACCAAATAATTATGAAATTAGAAGTATAAAAAAATACTTTCAGTATTTGAGAACCTTAATACTGTTGCGAACGAGCAATATTCCCTTTGGTGCCTTCTCTTTCCTCTGTCTCGAAGATGAGGTGAAGAAAACACAGTCATGACGTCAGCATGGCGATTTATCGCCAATTTGACGACTTCCGGAATGTTCCAGAAACTTCCCATTAGAACGATTATTCTTTGAGACTAGAATATATGCCCGTCATATGACGGAAATCAGAATTTGCGATACATTACTTCTCATTTGGTGTCATTTTTAACAATTTGGCGACATATTTTGTCACTTTGGTAACATTTAAAAAAGTCGCCAAGTTGGCTATGTCCCGCTAATTCTTTTGCCAAGCGTTAACAGATGTACGGGCGGAGAAATAGGTTATTCTTATAATTTATATTTTGTTGAAAGAAGCTTGAAATATTTGACTTGTTGGCAATATGAGTGTGACACTCCTAATTGCGTGGTATCTCAAATAAAAATTTGATAAGGAATAAAATAGCATAAAGGTTTCACTTTCAATATCTGATGTCATACGCTACGCAAAGCTCTATGGTTACAATATAATTTCTCTGGATCTCAGTTAGTATCTAAATTTAAATGTTTATCTTTGATTAAAACACGTTTGGCAGCATTCTGTAGTGGTGTTACCAGAGATAGATAGATAAACAGAAGAGATAAATACAGTTGTTTATATTATTAATATAGAGATTTCCAGACGCTTCTATGGAGAGACTATAAATAGGAGTCATTGCTGAATTGAAAATTTCAGTTGACAAGTTGATACGAGCTACAATGAACTGTGATTTTTATTAATGATTTGATAATAGCAGCCATTGTTTTGTGAAATTATTTTCACCATTATTTTCAGAATATTATCGCTTATTTTGTGTAATAAGTGGAGCATTTAAGTGCTGTTTGATTGTATAATTTTCCTGTTTACTTTGTGCTTGTGAATAAATGTAAGTTATTCAGAAATTTGAACTCGTTCTTGTATCCTGTGTATACACCCTCGATTCTAGAGGATACGTTCGTAACAATACAAAAGAGCATATCATTTTTTAGAATTTGAATATTAAATAAAACAAATTGTAATACAGGAAAACAATGAAATCAAAGTAAGGCATTTAAATCGCAAAAATACATTTAATATACAGGAGCACGTTTGAATCATAATGCATGTAAGTGCACACGCTTTCATTAACTGTTTAAAAGTTGTTGTTTACTTGTTTTTCTACGAAGGGTAGTGAATATGAGTGGTTTAAAAATGAGCGTTTCACCCTGTTACAGTTTGCTCCAATTATTACTTCCTTATATACATCATGTATAAGGAAAGTACTGCGACGGTGTCGAAAATTCGAATTCGAGTTTCCGACAGGAGAGCACGTTTCACGCATCCCGGATCACGAATCAAATATTTTTGAAGTGATGTCTGTCTGTGTGTATGTGTGTGTGTATCAGTGAGTCTGTGGAGACGATAACTGACGAAAAAATGGACCGATTCGAACGAAATTTGGCACAAAAATCACAATCCGTAAACACTGGAAGCCTATTGTTTTTATACACAATCGAATGTTCAGAACTGCCCCTAAATTTTCGAGTGAAATTTTGAAAAAATCGTCAAAAAATCAAAACCGCTAATAAAGTTACGCAAATAGACATTTCTTATGTAATTTTTCATTAGAAAACGATTGGCATAAATTTTAGAACGCTAACATGAGCCGTTATCGAGATATTGCACATATTTCAAAAAAATTATCAAAAAGTTAAATGATACTTTGAGTAATACTTTTGTATTTGAACGCCAATAGTCATTTATCTGCTGTAAGAATAACGTATTTCTCCGTCCATAACGCTTGGCGAGATTTTGGCGACGAATATTGGCGGAGTGTCGCCAACTTGGGGGCATTTTTAATTATTGCCAAATTAACAAAAATCTCGCCAAATTGATAAAAATGAAGCTAAATCAATGAAAATGACGACTAATTGAAGAAAATTCAATATCTTGGAAAGAATATAAGTATCTACTATAAGAATAACATTTTTTTAACTGTAAAAGTAGTTAATTCATTGTATTATATAAGGAAAGTCATGTGTTGCCCAAATCAGATTTTTAAATTTGTGATACTGCACATCTGTGTGCTATTTACGTATGTGTGTAAATTTTTATCCTCCTATTGTAGTTTCCGAGTGAAAGGGATCACAGAATTTTGACAAATGTTGTTTCAATTCGTTAGAAATGGAGAATAATGGGCTTAGTATTGCTCTTCCATAACAAAACCCAACCAACAGAAAATGTTTCTAACAACTTGGTCATGATCCTCTGCAGCAACACGAACTGTTTGTAGAAACTTGTCGAACTTGTAAATACTGTCTTGTTAGTAAAAACGGCAGATCTATTTTGCTGTCGTTAAAACTCTTACAAGACCAATACCTATTTCCCACTGTGGTTATTACAGCTGTAACAACTGATGCAGACACCAAAGTTAGTGGTAGCAACGTTAGTGGTCAACAAAGAGACATCTAATCCAGATGATATATTGGAATTGTTTTCTTTTGACTAATAACCTTGTTTTTGATTTCATGGAGACTAAGCTTAATAATCTGAGAATTTAATATCAGTGGAGTGGTATGATTTCTACTCAGTCACCACAGAGTGTAACAGAGAATTTCATTTTTCCTCCAGTACTGCAGTACAAGTTACTCAATTCTGATGATGTGTGTCGACGATCGTAAGCTGGTTTTTCGATGGTTGCTGCAGAGGAAGCTTATTTTAAAATTACGCCAACAATATTTGGGGAAAAATAACAAAAATCTACTCTCTCCTTCATTTAAGTATGCTGTTCTAAAATTTGGTCTTAAAGCAGATTAAATCTAGAAGTCCATTTAAATGCACATATACTGTTCAAATACTATTTCTTTCAAGCAACAAGGAGGTAATATTTTTATTCTTTGACCTCAGTATGGTATGAGTAATTGGTTCTTTAGACAAACTTTATCGGGCACTTAAAACACTTAGATACAAGAGGAGAGAGTAACTTCACTCTGCAACGTTATTCTCACAACCCAAGGCCTCACAGCGCTCTTGAGCTGCTTTTTGATTTTAGTTTTGCTGAGAAAAGTTACGAAGGGAATACTGTGCTCGTTCTTAAACCTTTGTCTCTTGATATTATTTTTTTTACTGCATACAAAATATCTCAACTAAAATGCATAAATAAAATGCTAGACTAAACGTCTCCTACTCCAGTACATAGTACCTGAATTCGGTACAAAAATTTTGTAACTGGAAGTGACTAATTTAATCATCAAATACCATTTTGTGCACAAGACTTACCATTACTATTACCATAGTAGTATTGCAAGTATTCAATTGTCAGATGGAATTGAACGTGACACAGTATTGCTAAGCATAGGTTGAAGTAAATTCAGACCTATAAAATAAAAACTAGATTCTAAGAATACGTTTGGGGACAGATGAATTCAATAAATTGTCAGGATTTAGACTGTCTGCGAGATTGTGCGCATGAATGCGTGCATGATTGAGGCAAAAATTATGGGCTAATCTGCTAGGTGAGACCTTTTGTTTGAAACAAAGTAATGAAAATCGACCGAGTATAGTTTGATAACACACAAGGTTCTATTTACCCGAAAATTCCTAGGTTCTACTTACTCGAAAATCAGGTAGACCTATGATGTTTATAGATTGAAAAAATCGTACCGATTTTAATTCATTTCGCTTAATTTGTTTGAACTTGTGTTTGCAGACAAATGAACATAAACAGACATCATAGAACAAAAGCGTCAGTTTGTTTTATTCTCATGCCTCTTTGCTTATACTAAACATCACTGAACAATTAAAGATGAAATGCGAGTAATTTTCATCCAGCCCTTAAAATAAATTGGACTTCCACTGCACAAGTATGAATGATCTTCTTTGGCAATAATGATCTAAAGCTGGAACCGGATTTTGGAAAATAAGTAAGTAAACTAAATAGTAGGATCAGAGGGATTAACTTTCATTCATTTAATAAAGATAGATATTTATTTTCTCAAATATTTATATAGAGTAAAAAATTGCTTTGCGAACATTTTCAAATTCCAGTCTTTGACGAAAAATTGTGTTTTAATTAAAATAAATTATGATACAAGTTTGATAATATTTCCCCCTTCCACCCTACACAACAGTGATGCCTGAAAAATTAAAAAAATTTTAATCCCACACGAAATTGAACCAAATTGATGATGCAGACAGATTTAGTTTAATATTATATAAATATAATCATTATCCAAAATTGATATTAGGAAAAATTGTCGAAGAGAAATTAGTGTGTAGGCAGATGAAAGATTTTCGACAATTTTTCATAATATCAATTTTAGATTATGGTAATATTTATATAGTATTATATTATTTGATTGCTTTGCATTTAATCTACATCGTCATTTCTCCTTCGACAATTTTGCATAATATCAATTTTGATATTTATATACTATTATTTTGAACTAAATATATCTACATCATCAATTTTGTTCAATTTCGTGTATGAATAAAATTTACTTTCTGCATTTCCATGCGCCTTTGTTGCATAGATGAGAACTTTCATAAACATGTTTTTTATCATTATTTTACTTTTACCTTTCAGTTTTCAGTTTTTTACGTAATTTGTGTTCAAATCTATGTAATATATATGAATTAACGCGTTCGTGTTAGGAGAAAGTTTCATCTTAAAACGTACAGCCGTAATTCACGAAGACAATGCATGAAAAAGGCAAATACAGTTATGATGCAAGTAAATGACATAACGATGTAATATAATGACGTGAAAATTTAGTAGATTATAATGTTTTGCGAGATGGAACTATATGCCGAGATCGAGCAGCATTATTGCCGAGTTTGAGTTGTGATACAGCATTATAATCTATTTGTAAATATTTCTGACTATATATCGCTAATGAATTATTTCCGTAATTATTTATTATATACCACTAACGAATGTGTACTGTAGTTATCTACTATCTATCACTAATGAATGTATGACGGTATACCATATATTGTAAAAGTAATTCCTTTATATTTCTTTATTACAAAGGAAAATTTGTTTTCTATTATAACAAACAAAGATTTTGTAGTCCAATTAGCTCTTAAGTAATAAATTTCGCAGTCTCAAACAAATGATTCTATCCAGAGATAGCTTCCAAAAAGCTCTTCATATATATGTTAATATTCCAGCGAAAACTGGAATGCTTAATGTATAATGTCGGACTATGTTATTTTAATAGAAAGTGATCATCTTGGCATGTCTACAAAATATTCGAAAACTGAAAAAATGTAGTTTCAATTATTTGCAAAAAATCGGGTCCTGCGTAATTTTTAGTAAAAATGTGGTGTAAATATTGAATTCTAAGATTGGGACGGCAGTTGTATCCATCCAAGAATCTGTATGATATAGCCGAGAAATTAAAAAAACATCTGGTATAATCTGCCACAGGACAATAGACTGCTATTTCACACCATGCCACCCCTATATATCAGTTTGTGTTACCCCCAGAGTAGACTTACAATTACAATTAATTATTATTTACTTACGTTATGTTGGCACTGATCTGTAATAAGATATATTGCAATAAAATATTAATTTCTTTATATTTAAGTATTTGAGTGTTCGGAGTTTCATAGTTATAGAACGTTTCTTTTGAGGTGCTTCAATATATTTATTTTTTAACAAAAAATTATCCCCTAACCCCTCAAAAATAGTTATTTAATATAGTTAATTATCATGAATAGTTATGATTTAAGAACTCGTTTCAAAATATTAATGTCGAAGGTAAGGGGCTCGAGAACCATTAATTGAACAATTACATTAATCCTTCATAGGTTCTATGTTGGAGAAAGATCCAAAACTGTTTGTGATATGAATGATATAGCAGTTAGTATAGCTTCACCATTGCAGATAACAGTGTCTGTGGACTGGTTTCGTATTTTTCGCCTGCAGCATGGAATGGACGATAAGTCAAATGGTTAATAAAGAAACTTGCTATCTACTACGAGTATGAGAAGCTCTATAGAGATCCACTAATTTCGTCAGCCGACTTCATATTGCTGCTATAACTAGTATCAAATATTCCTTACTGACAAGCACATAGTACGCTCAAGAACTGTCCATGGAAGTTGTTATCCACAACAGGAGCGTGATCCTAATTTTGAGAAAGCCACATTAAGGTGGATTTCTTGAGTATGAATTTGATCGTTGCAGCCTTGAGCAGATTGAGTTCAATCTGTAGGAAATTTAAAACCGGCTAGATGGTAGGATTGGATGTCCGTCGCTATAGAAGTTCGCGAAAGTGTGGCGTAAGTTCGTTTGGTGACATTGCAGATATCGACTATTCCATGCTGATGAGCATACAATAAATGCGAAACCAGTTCATGTATGTTGTAATCTGCTATGGAAATACGATACGATGAAAATGGCTCTTTATAATAGTATTCGTGAGTGGGAACTATTGGATCCCCCCACACCCAATTCGAACCTCAATCCCCTTACAATTTACGATATCTTGTCTACGATTATGGGCCGTGTGAAAATGTGATACAGCATTATAATCTATTTGAAAATGTTCTTGCCTTGTATAGTATCATATTTGATGTGCTATTTTGTGTCACCAAAATTTATATAAATAAATCTACAAATTTACTTGAAACGTGCTTACAGAGTATTTAGGTTGAGCCATTTTTACTTTCCCTGCAATACATGGTAATGTATAGGGAAAGTATTGGAATCATGCCGAAAATCGCAACTCGAGTTTTCGACGGATCTACACGTTTCGAGACCTCTAGAATACAAAAAAACTATTTTTAGCGTGACGCCTGTGTGTGTGTCTGTCTGTCTGTCTGTGTGTCTGTTTATCTGTCTGTCTGTCTGTGTGTCTGTGCAATGTATGTATCCACTCTAACTTAACAACTAATGGACCGAATTTCATAAAATTTGGTAGGTAAGTCACTTGGATGCGATCCTGGTGCTGATTAGTTTTTGGTACGATTTGGAAAAGAAAAACCTGCCTTTTTTTACGAAATGGCCAGCAAAAATTTCATGTATCCACTCTAGTTAAAATACTAATTGAACAAATTTCACAAAATTTGGTAGATAAGTTATTTGTGGGATACTCTGGTGCTGACTAGATTTTGGTACGATTCGGAAAAGAACAGCCTGCCTTTTTTTACGAAATGGTCCGCCAAAATAGCCAAAATCTAGAAAAAAAGACTAAGTGTATGCTCAAATGTATCAATTAAATTCTTGTTTTATACGCAATTTTTGTAGAGGAAAATAATATAACACACTCCATTATACTTTAGGACTAACCGTTCTCAAATATCTTGAGATCTCTTGCATTTTTGTTACGCCGATTTCGAAAACATGTCCAATTACCAAATAAAAACAAAAATTGAATTAAAAATGCAAATTTAATGTTATGTGTTTCAATTAAACTCAATCTAATGAATTATTACTGAAATAAAGAAAATATGAATTTGAATCTGCAGGGAAAGTCATGTGCTGCCCACATCAGATTTTTTGTATTCAAGATAACAATGATTAATGAGTTTTGAACCGTTCGCTAATCGTCTACTTAAACAACTCCTTTAAGAGGTGATTGCTTACTTATAATAGAAGCAAATATTCTGAAATCCCTTCGGAGCGTTGAAAGAGTCTGTCAAGGATCAATCTTCCAATTATATTTCACTTAATATTATATTGTTTCATTAGCGGAGGTGGTATATATAGGCCTAAGGAGATGCCTATAGTATTTAGCTTAAAGAGATTTGTACAGTAACGTATTTAGAGCTCCTGCAAGCATACCTTTAAGCTAAATACTATATGCATACCTTTAAGCTAAATATTTTACGCATACCTAAGCTAAATATTGTAATCATACCTTTAAGCTAAATACTGTGCGCATATCTTTAAGTACTGTACGCATACCGTTAAGCTAAATACTGTACATATTCTTTTAAGCTTATAAGATATGCGTACTGTAGATTTATAAAAAAGATGGGTATAACTGACACCTATGATTTTTTTCAAAACTTAGAGAATTTATTTAGTTCAGACTACTTGTCCTAGCGGAAAATCGAACACCGATCTCAGTCTATGGGCTCATTGGAGAGGGCAAGAGGGGACAAAGGTGGGCATCAAGTTAGTCAATATTGTACATCTTATCCTTGAGTTGACCACACTGACGTCAGTGGTCTCAAACCCCTGAACAAAGTTCTATGGGCTCCCATGTCTCAGTTCACGCTCTTAGTTATTGAACTGAGACAATTGCCTTTAAGTTAAGTACTGTGCGCATTCTTTTAAGCTAAATACTATGCGCATATCTTTAAGTTAAGTACTGTACGCATGTCTTTAAGCTGAATACTACGTATTTTTTTAAGCTTATAAGAGATGTGTACTATCTATATAAATAAAAATGAAAATCTGTCTGTCTGTCTGTCTGTCTGTCTGTCTGTCTGTCTGTTTGTCACACCATCACGGGAGAACGGCTGAACCGAATTTGATGAAATTTTGTGGGTAGACCAGAAATAGCCCCACTTAAAATTATATCCGTGTTTTGAGTTTCTACGACCAGTGGTTCTCGAGATATTAGTAAAAAACGAAATTTTCGTTTGTCTCATCATCACGGAAAAACGGCTGAACCGAATTTAATGAAATTTGATGAATAGCCTTGAAATATCCCCCAATAACTTTTGTCCAAGTTTCGAGTTTCTAAGACCTGGGGTTGTCGAGATATTAATGAAAAACGGAACTTTTTCCTAGGAGTTCTACTCCCTAACTCCGTGGTTTATCCAAACGAAAAGCTTGAAAATCGTTTGAAAGTGAATTAAAATTTAATCTCTGAGTTTGATGGGAGATTTTTTGCGTTAATTAGTCACTTTCTGAAAACATGAATTGTTTGAAACATGATTTAAAGGGGAAATCTATCTCCATGGTTCATGGTTTATTTAAAACAAGCTTTTACGGAACAATGAGAAGTATAGAGAAATCAAAATCGTTATTTAATTTCGCAGTTTATGTTATAAGACATGACATATTTAACATGTTATAAGATTCTATCTTATATCATGTTACTCAGAAACGCAATTAAATTAAATCTGTCTGTTAATTTTAATAATTATTTTTTCGATTTGAATATTAAATAAATGGATATAAAAATATATTTTAGAAAAGAACGATTTGATTTTTCTTATAGCATTTTTGACTGGATAATATCAATTACGGTCTTCAGGTTTAAAAATTGTTATTATTTATATTTTCGGGGATTATTGATTCAAGGATTATTGATATTTTCAAGTTATTATGCAATTATTTTATTATGACAAAAATTGTTTAAACTCATATATTGTATGTTGTACGAATCTTCTACAAATACACGTGTATATCTTTTAATCTATGAGAATATAAGTAGTACAGGTATATTGACATATGTTTTGATATATATTGGCATATATTGGAATCAATTACGACCTTCTGGTATAAAGAGTACGGATATTATTGATGTTTTCAATTTATTACGTCATCTCTTTTATTTTGGCAAATATTTTTGAGACGCATATTGTAATACGGGTAATCTTCTACTAACACATTGGCATATCTTCTGATCTGCGACAATATAATTAGTACGGGGTTGCATATATTCATTCAATTCCTATTTTTTCTTCTGTAAATTTGCTTACAAAAGGGGGCAGGATGTTTTATTCTTCAGATCTGATCGTGAAGATAATTTTGCATAGTGAGAACATATATTCTTAAACTTCTCTTTAGGAGCAATAAATTTAATATTTTAACAGAATTTGCACATGATTGCGAACTTTAAGTTTCTTTAAATTATACACTCCGTACGAATAACGGGTGTGCTGTTAGTGGTTAATAAATTTTAACATTTTAGGAGGATATATCATGTTGCTCGGCATCGCAATTAAATTAAATGTGTTTGTTAATGTTTTTATTATTTTTTTTCGATTTAAATAATAAATAAATGGATAAATGGATATAAAAGTATATCTTATGAATGGACGGTTTGTTTTTTCTTTTAATTATATTAATTGCTGACTGCGTACATCAATTTCATTTATTTTGGCAAAGAGTTTTCAAGCTTATATCATATTTAGCTACTAAACTCATATATTGTGTTTAGCCAATAAATTCATATAGCCGATTGTTGAAACAGAAAAAGAGTAGAGCGGGTATATCTTCTAATACAATTGTAGTGTTTTCATTTAGTATATTGAAACGGGATAAGAATGTTTCATTCAGATCTGCAAATTCAAAGCTACGAATTTGGAGGGATATCGCTAATTTGACAACTTTTCTTAATCTTTGCCAAATTGACGGAAATGTCGCCAAATTGATATAAACAACACACAAACAGCTGCCATAAACCTTCGGGTTGGTCGTGTGGCTTGGGTCTTCTACATATCAATGAAATTTTTTTTTGTTTTGTTAGAAGAGAGTACTGAAATGATGTTTGGTTAGCATTTCTCTGTCAGACCAACCATCCTACTTAGTAATACATTTAGCGAATTTTTAAAATGTCACCAAATTGATAAAAATGTTTTCAAATCTATAAAAATATCTTGAAATTGATAAAAGTGCGCTACATAAATGATATTAATTGTTTTTTGTTAGGGGATAGTATTGTGATGATATTTCGTCAATTTGTCGCAAAGTGGAACTGTCAGTTCTACAGTCCCACTTGGCGATAAATTTGGCGATTTTTTAAAATGTCGCTAATTTGACGAAACTGTCGCCAAATGTTCCATAGAAATATAACTATTTAGACGATATTTTTTCTACCAATTTATTTGAAGCAAATGATATCATGTCGCTTAGCAACGGATTTAAATCCAATGTGTTTATGCGGCAGACGATTTTTATTAAATCCTTTCCGATTTAAATAATGAAGATATGTATATAAAATGAATTTCATTGCCATTTCATTTTGGACTGGATAATATCAATTATACTCTTCAGGTTTAAACATTATTATTATTGATATTTTCCGGAATTATTGATTCAAGGATTATTGATATTTTTAAGTTATTACGCCATTGTTTTATTGCGGCAAAAATTGCTGACACACGCATATTGTACGTTGTACGAGTAATCTTCTAGGAATGCACGGGTATATCTTCTAACCTACGAGAATATAAGTAGTAAAGGTATATTGGCATATATTTTGACATATATTGGCATATATATTGGAATCAAGTACAGTCTTCTGGTATGAAGATTAAGGGGATTAATTATATATTCAATTTATTACGTCGTCTGTTGTATTTTACCAAAAATCATTTGTGACTCATATTGCAAAACGGGTAATCTTCTACTAATAATCGGACATTATAAGTAGTACGTGTATATCTTCCCATATAATTTTAGCACTTTAATTTTGACATATATTGGAATAAATGACTGTCTTCAGATTTAAAGGTTACAGGTTTATTGGTATTTTCAATTTATACATGTAATCTACTAATACAGGTTATATTTTCTAATATTCGCGTATATAATTAGTACGGGTCCCATACAATTTTAACACTTTTATTTTGCATATATTGATTCAATTCCATATTTTTTTTATATTTGCTTACATAAGGGGTCCAAGATGTTTTATTCTTTAGATATGTCCATGAAGATAATTTTATATAGCGAGAACAGAGATTCTTAAACTTCTTTTTAGGAGCATTATATTAAATATTTTAACAGAATATTTTGATTAAACATGTCATTTAGTATACTATAAGAATTTGGGCATGATTATGAATTTCAAGTTTCTTTATATTATATACTCCGTACGAAGAAAGTGTATGCTGCTAGTGGATTTATAAAAAAAGATGGGTATAACTGACACTTATGATTTTTTTCAAAGCTTTGAGAATTAATTTAATTTAAACCGCTTGTCATACCAGAAAATCAAACACCAATCTCAGTCCATGGATGTACATTGGGGAAGGCAAGAGCCCCCCCCCCCCCCTGGACGTTCAAAGTCATAAAGGTGGGCATCAAGTTAGTCAATGTTGTACATCTTATCCTTGACTTTACCACACTGACGTCAGTTGTCTTAAACCCCCTGAACAAAGTTCTATGGGCTCCCATGTCTCAGTTCACACTCTTAGTTACTGAACTACTGATAGAATTATCATTTTCTTTTATATTTGAGCGGGTTCAACATTCCCTTCTTCTATATTTCAGATCGAATTGCAATCTGTGATTGGAATTTTCTCCGTGATTTTTCTCCACTTTATAGGATAGCATTCTAGCATCCACTGATGAACATTGTAGGAATAAAAAAATCTGATGTGGGTAGCACATGACTTTCCCTGCAGACTTATATCCACGTTCTCTTTATTTTATTTAAATTTAATTCACTTTTAATTCAATTTTTGTTCTCATTTGGTAACTAAACCTATTTTCAAAGGTAGCGTAGAGAAAATAAGAAAAAACTAAAATATCTCGAGAACGGCTAGTCCTAGTGTAATGGAGTTGGTCTTATTCTATTTTTCGTTAAAAATTACATATAAAACGAGTATTTAATGGTTATATTTGAGCATACGTAGTTTTTTATTTTAGATTTTGGCGATTTTTACGGACCATTTCGTAAAAAAGGCAGGTTGCTCTTTTCCGAATCATACCAAAATCTAATCAGCACCAGATCGTCCTACAAGTAATTTATCTACCAAGTTTTGTGAAATTTGGTCAATTAGTATTTTAGCTAGAGTGGGCATATGAAATTTTTACGGGCCATTTCGCAAACAAAGGCGGGTTCTGGTTTCACGAATCCTACCAAAATTTAATCAGCACCAGGGTCTCATGCAAATGACTCACCTATCAAATTTTGTGAAGTTCGGTCCATTAGTTTTTTAGTTAGAGTGGATACATATATTGCACAGATAGACAGACACACACAGACAGACACACACACAGACGTCACGCTAAAAATAGTTTTTCGTATTCTAGAGATCTCGAAACGTGTAGATCCGTCGAAAACTCGAGTTGTGATTTTCGGCATGATTCCAATACTTTCCCTATACATTACCATGTATTGCAGGGAAAGTAAAAAGATTCAAATTTCGATATTTTTCAGATCTTAGTCACTTACCACATCAAAACTGAGGGATTAAGTTGTTCTGGCGTTATATTAAAGAACAGCTTTCTCAACGGGAAATCAAACCATCTGTCTCCAGCTGCCTAGACGTTGCTATGTCTATTGAATTACTGAAACGATTATTATATTTCTTTATCAAAAGTAAATACTACACAGCTGTTTTTTATGTTTACTTAACCATAGCTTTGAAATATTTTTCATTTCTATATTGTAAAATTATGAGAGATATATTTGTACGTCATATTTTTCAAGATATATATATTATCATTTTTCCTCTAGCTATTTCAACGAAAGAATAAATGCAACTTACATTTTCTCAAATATGCAATAGCTATTTTTGATGTCAATAATATCTATGGTCAGGATATCTTTGAAATCAGAATGTTACGAAACTGTGAACACTTTGTGAACGCTCATTTCTCAGAACTTAATAAATAAAAATGCAAATAATGTTTACTTATTTTGTAATAAAGGGGGTACAATTCATGAATATATAGAAATTATTTTAACATTTTAATATTCTAACCTTTTTTTCTTCAAAAATTTTAAAACAATTTTATTAGAATGTTTTTGTCTTACTTTGTTCACTTTCACTCAAAATATCCTATAAATAATTAAATATAGATATAAACAGTAAGCTACAAAACTGTTCAGTAGAAATACAGTATTCAGATGAATAATTTGATTTAGCAAGTTCTTATACGAGGGCCAGGGCTTCAGTTTTTAGAATGCGGCGATAGAAAAAATGACAGCTTTCAGTGCAGACCAGACGATTTTTTTAAAATTTGAACTTTCACATGAACATTGGCTATTAAAGAACGAGAAGTGCTGCAAAATTATTTTTATGGCGTCGTTTTGAAGTTAAGAAGGTAGTGACAAAACATGGTGAAAATTCATGGAGTTATTTCATGGACAAAACATGGAGTTAGTGTTATTTGAGCTGTGGATTATTATAACTTTCGGTAAAGGTTGACACACCCGGCCGGGGGGGGGGGGCAACGGCCGTACCGTGCTGAAAACACCGGTTCTCGTTAGATCACCGATGTCAGGCAGCATCGGGCGCGGTTAGTACTTGGGTGGGTGACCACCTGGGAACACTGTGTGCTGTTGGCACATTTCGGGCGCGGTAGCCCGGTGGTTTGCGCGCTGGATTTGCACGCTGTAACAAATATTTAATATATTTTTTAACTGGGCATGGCCCATTTCTAGATTATCTCCATTATTTTAAACATAAATCCACCTCTTGTTGCACCTGCGGTTCTTTCGGCGATGCCGACCATTTTGTTTTTTCTTGTCCCTATACAAAAAATTTTCATCTTACAAAACCCTCCCCTGCCAATTCCGCAGCCTAGTTCTCGAGAGTCAGTTCAAATGAATCTTCTATAGATATAATTAAAAACTGTGTTCTCATTGCTAGAGACATCTCTAATCAAATTTCCTGATCAGCTTGTGAGTCTCTCCCTTTTCCCCCTTTTGGTCGGTGGTCCCCTGTTGTCCTTTTCCCTGGAGGTGTTACCCTATCTTTGTATGGTTGCCTTGTTTTGTCTGTGTTTTGTTTTTGTCTTTGTTTTGTCTGTGTTTTGCTGTGTTTTGATTGTGCCCCGTTTGTTGCTGTTTGTCTTGGTTTAGTTTTTGTTTTTGTCTTCGTTGTTGTTTTTGTTGTATTATTTCTCATTGTGCACCAGTTGAAGTAACAATCGTTCAAGAATTATTGTAATCCGTTTTAATGTGTCTTTCACTGTTTAAACTTTATATTGTTTTAAAATGTGAAACATATTATGTAAACTCTCCTGTAAATTTTTGATTCTCAAAATAAACGCTGCTGGACCGTCGGACGAAAGCCATGGAAGTTGGGAGTTGGTTTCGGCTAACTCCTTCCTGGCCGTCCAAATGGATGCTCAAGTCCTTGTTGACGAGCCGGACGGCCTGGGTTTTCAACACCTTTCTGGGAGGTCGGACGGTCTGGGTCTCAACAACAACACCCGGCCGGGGATTAATCGGCTTTAACTACATTGGCGAGACCCCCGGTCTAGGGAGGGTAGGAGGGTTGACACAGCAGCAGTGTATAGATCTAATAAATTCGACTTTCGGTGATGAAGCACCATTCAAAGCAACAATTTACAAATAGTTTAAATAATTTCATCTTGAAAGCAGGGATTTCAGTGATGAATTTCTTGAAGGTCGGCCAAGAACTGCTGTGACGTCAGAAAACTTTGATGATGTATAAAGAGTGTTCACTTTAAATCGTTATATCACATATGATGACATTGTGTCATCGTTAAACATTTCAAGGACCCGAGTACATTCAATTTTACATGATCATTTAAACGTGAAAAAGGTATGTGCGCGTTGGATTTCACATAGTTTAACTCACGTTCAAAAGGGTACTCGTGTCAAATGGTGCAAGAAAATCTCAAAAGATTTAACTGTGGTGCTCCGAAACATGATTTTGACATTATATCAGATGACAACAAAACGTTTATTTATTCCTATGAATCCTAAACAAAACAGTAATTTACTATTTGCGTATTTCAAATTGAACAAAATCCAACAAATGTCGTTCATGCACGACGTGTTTCAAAGAAAATGATTGCTTTGCTTTTTGGTAAATCCGGCCGTGTTGCAATCGTTGCTTCAGAGGATCGTATATGGTGATTTGTATACGTCATTTTTTTGCTAGAAATAGCTGCTCAAATCAGAAAAAATAATGTCAAACGTTGCAGCATTCTTCATCATGACAATGCAAGCTCACATACTACATTTCAAACTACAAATTATTTGAAACCTGAAAAAATTGATTTGATGATTCCTTGTCCTTATTCGTCTAATTTAGTACCCAATGCTTTTTTCTTGTTCTCAACAATCAAACATAAAATGCGTGTCCAATGATTTAACAGCCCAGAAAAAGCAATTGAAGCTTTTATAAATCTTATGCTTCTGTTACACCACCTTCTGAATGGCATAACTGTTTTGAAGATTGGTTTATTCGGATGAAAAAATGTATTGGCGCTAAAGGCGAATATTTTGAAAAGTAATAAAACGATTTATTTCCATATAAAATTATTTTGTGTATTATTTTATAAAAGCTTATATATTAGCCAACGTACTATACGAAGAATCGTTTTATCAAGTTGTAGAAGATTGAAGATGTTCCGCTTTTAAAATTCGCAAGGCTTGTATCTTGAAAACTTAAAAAGCTAGCTATAAATAGTAAACATTGACTGGGTATTAACTTATTGTAAATATATATTGTAAGTTTTTACCGCGTTACAAAATATGAAAATGTTTTCAGAGATAAAAGTTTCTGCTCCAAGTTGAGCTTAACCTTTTGCTTGAGCTTTGGTAAGCTCAAGGTTAAGCTCAAGCAAAAGGTTAAGTTCAACTTGGATCAGGCACTTTTAAAAAGACAGGTATTTGACATCCCCATCCCAAACAGTTCGATCCCCCATTGCAGGCATTGGCGTCCATGGACGCGAATGTCTGCAAAGGGGTATCGAACTGTTTGAGGTAGGGTATATTAAATATCTGTCTTTTTGAGAGGCTTTTCTTTTGTGATTGACGCTGTCCCACCAGTAAACAAAAGGTTAACAAACTAGTCATAAGTGTGGAAATCGCTGACTACCTGCTGTCCCTACCTATCACGATTTTAACTGTCTTTGTTTTACGAGTAAGGCAGTTTCATTGAAATCGCTTCTGTAGTGTAGGATTTTATTAGAAATGTCTTTTCGTATTTTGACTTTAATATAATATATTATCCTGATTGGAAAATATTTTTATAGTATTTTTTTCGATTTTCGTTTTATAGTTTAAGAATAGTGAAAACAAGGATTTCTGTACAAAACAAAAATGTTAACATTAAATGTGCTCTTCATTTGGCAAATAAGGAACTGGAACAAATAGCTGAATAAAAGAATATTTAAAGTGTGCATAAATAATTAAACACTTATGAAGATAAGTTTAATTCGTTTACATTTTCTTTCGAACAAATATTTATTTCGTCAAATATTTTACGAATTCAAAAAAGACCCAGCCAATATTTGCTGCCACGTTTAGAAATAAATTGAATTAGATTAATTTGGAACTGTCTTATTTCCTTGCTTTCAAAATTTAAATTCATTAGTGCATCAATTTATATTTCTATTAAATTTTAGAGCATTTAGTTTAATATATTAAACTATTTAACTTCATGTTCAATTGCTAGGTATATATATATATATATATATATATATATATATATATATAAAGTCAAAATTATTTAAAACATTTACAATAAAAACCAAATACAAACGATCCAATAGGCGCCATGCAGTCATTACACATCCCTTACTATATAAATCTCCAAATGGAATATGCAAAACAGAGAAAGCGAGCAATAAAAATGTATCACAAATTGGGTAACAACAAATTGGTAACCGGGGGTCACGCACCCCTCCCGACCAATATATATATATATATATATATATACAATCAAATTTTTTACAAATTTCAATACAGATTTTTATTAACAAATCCAGAAACCATCTATTTCATTAAAAAAAAAAAATCTTATTTATTCTAAACTTTAACCAAAATCCATAAAACATATACACGAAGTTACAATGAAGTAAAGCGCCACGCTGCTTCGCAACAAAGGACAATATATATATCCAAAAGGAAATGTCCAAATCTGAAAATCAAATATACAAGAAATAAGAAAAAGAAAAAGTACCAAACATTGGCAGAGGGGGAGTTGTGACCCCCTCACCCCGGTTCAGCATGCTTTACGCCATGGCCACACTCCCGGATGCCGGTACCATTCCGCATCTAGGCCATTATACCTAAGAAGATCTGTTTGGAAACGAAAAGACCGATCGGTCTTATAATTAATTAAAAAATAATTAAATATGGTGAAATATTGGTGAATATAATCCCTTAACTACACCCTAAGATTAAAATTTATTTTAAGTGTTATATATTTATTTTAAGTATTATATTAATTAATTTTAAGTGTTATGTTAATTTATTTTAAGTGTTATATAATCATATATGTAATACAGGTATTTTTATTGGGTCCCTTAATTTTTGTTATCATACATGAAAAGGAATTATAAATTTGTAAACGTGAAAAGTATTTCCGAAACCATGTACGATTTCAAGGGCCATTCCTGGTTCAGTAATACTGAAATTCTACGTTTCTGTGTGCATAACTGTATATTGCATTACAGAAATTATGCACATGGCCCGACGTAGAAGAATGTAGAAAATGGATCAGAATTTAACAATAAGCATTGCATAAGCACTGAAAATATAGTAAATAAACCAGTTATATACTATGTTATAATAAAAGAATAACATTATGATTGAAAATAATAAATAACCTTTAACAGTTATTTCCAGCAAACATGTCTACATAACATCTATAATTGCAAATTTGGAAAAAAAAAACAGGTTTATTTCCGAGAATATACAGTGTTTTGGGGGAAAGGAATTTTGAAAAAAGTAAGGATTTTGAAAGTTTTTCAAAACTGGAAATTTGAAAAGTTTTCCAAAAGTTTCAATTTTCAGTCATTGCATTTTGTACTGTAAATGAAATATTTATAACACAAATCTAATATTTATTTATTTTTCTTTTGCCTTCCGAATTGCAAATTGATGAAGCATGGAAAATTGAACGAGATTTGTTAAATCCAAGAAACATATTTAAATTATATGACTTTCCTATTATATATATAAAAATGAAAATTAATTGTGCAAATAAATTGGAATTTAATTTTTAAATACTATTTTAAAAATAAAAACACTCCGAATGATAAAATACTTATTATAAAGTGAGTAATAGATTCACATGCATTTAAAATTAAACGATAATAAGAAATTTATTTTAGTACCAGTAATATTTTCATAATTTTTTGATTAATAAATTTGCGCATATCTAATTAAAATTTTACATTTAGCAAATTTTCAAAATTTTTATTTCAATTGACTTTACCCTTAAATTAATACAAAGATTTAATAAATTTATGTAAAATATGCAATGCATCGGATTAGCTAGAGCATATAAGAAATGCGTAAATTAGTTTCTTCCCATCAAAGTTGCCAACGCTTCCCAGTTTATTCCCCAAAGTTCCCGAGTTTTTTGCAACTGTAATCGCATATCACGTAATGCATCATAATGTTTAAAAATCCACATATTGAATTTGGATAGTATTGTATGTTTTGGGGTCCTCTGAGTACGAATATAAACATTTTAATGATGTCTATGAGTTCGCGGGCGCTATATCTCTTGAATAAATAAAGCGTTTTGGTTAAAATTCAGTAGATTATTTCAATCGAAAAACATTAGAAGTCAATTATTTTTTAGAGGTTTGGACAAAGAATAGTTTGCAAACAGTTTACCATAAATAGATAATGCATAAAATGTTTTAAAATGCTAGGCAAATAACCATTTTATAAGTAGTTTAGCATTTTAAATAGAATAACATAATTAAAAGGATGCTAACCTTCGTTGTTCTTGACATATTGCAGGATTATTTTCTAAAGAAGAAAATGCTAATAAAACATGATTTCGATGGATATATAAAACTGCAATTACTGAAAATTCATAAAAAATTAAATCCTATATCGTATATCAGTTCCTATATCTATATTATTTCCTATATCTTATATCAGTTCCTATTCCTTATATTAGTTTCTATATTTTATATTAGTTCCTATATCTTATATTAGTTCCTATATCTTATGCTAGTTCCCATATCTTTAATGTATTTCTTTTAACGGCCTATTTAAAAATGCCTGGTGATCTCGTTCGAAATCCAAACGTTTATTTTCCATCGGAATACTGGATCGATAAATGATTTTGGGCTCGGTTAAACGAGCTACCACGGGATTTTGACCACAATTCATCATCTCGGTGGATTTAGCGATGATGCTTTTCAGTGTTCGAAATCTGGAAACAAGCTCCCTTCCCTGGAATGGAGCCAAGGGGGAGCCAGGGCAGCTACTTTTCTGTTCCATATTGCTGGGGGTTGTTGTAATGTATACCAGCTTGAAGGAATGAATGATCAATAAATCTTCTGTTTAATGGCATTCGGATTAAACGAACGAGATTTTTTAAACTATGTGTTGGAAAATTATCTTATTTTGAAAGGATCACGTTAAGAATATTTATTTATTTATTTATTTCTCTCAGTGATGCATAACAGAACAAGTGCAATTTCAGTGATCACAGTACAGGGCACCGTACATCCTCAAAACGAAGTAAAATCCTCAAACATACATTTATAGAAATTCAGATATAGCAAACAAATCAATACTATTTGAACATAATATAAATAACGTATACAATTTAAAAAAAGAAAAGTTTCTCAAAAACATTGCGATTTGCATTAGCTGGAATGTGAAATAATTCATGACACCTTAAACTAAGTTTGCTAGCATAAATATCGATCATATTTAAAAGTGCACTACAATTCATCTGATTATTGAGTAATTTTCTGAAAAACACCATACACAAGCCGAGATACATTCTGTGTGTATTTTTCAGGGTTTTGCTAAAAGTCATGGATCAGGTAAATATCTCAAAAAGTACTATTAGAGTTATTGTTTTATGCAAGTGTATAAGAAACCCCAATAAACTACAAATTTTGGGGGCAGGCTCCCTTTTTTACCTGTACGTTCTTCTCGAAATAGTCCCTGTACCCCCGTACGAGGGGCTATCTTGTTTACTGTTAGATATAGGGTAAACGTCCGTTACAAAATTGCGTTGCAAATTTAGAATAAAGCACCCCTCCCCCCCTGAAAAAAATGGAAAAGAATGTATACAAACTACCCCTGCCCCTCACACACACACCACCAAAAATCGGACATTTATATAAAACGGAGAATAACATTGAGTTTTGTAATACACAAAATACAAAATGTTCAAGTTCAACAACAATTCATGGTTGCACGTATATAATAGGATAACTCTACAGGTTTTTCAATATCTCGACGTTTACACTTTTACCTACAGATTAAGAAAATTGTCTCTTTTTAAAACGTCATTTTCCATTTTTACTTTCCTTATATACATAATGTATAAGGAAAGTATTGCGACGGGGTCGAAAATTCGAATTCGAGTTTTCGACGGGAGAGCACGTTTCAAGCAGCCCTGATCACGAATAAAACATTTTTGAAGTGATGTCTCTGTGTGTGTGTGTGAATGTATGTGTGTGTGTATGAAAGTATGTGTGTGTCAGTGAGTCTGTGAAGAAGATAACTGACGAACGAATGGACCGATTCGAACGAAATTTGGTACAAAAATTACAATCCGTAAACACTAGAAGTCTATTGTTTTTATACGCAAGCGAATGTTCAGAACACCCCTAAATTTTCGGGTGAAATTTTGAAAATATTGTCAAAAAATCAAAACCCCTAATAAAGTTACGCAATTACACGAATCAAACACTTTTGAGGTGATGTCTGTGTGTGTGTGTCAGTGAGTCTGTGGAGACGATATCTCATGAATGAATGGAGCAATTAAAATGAAATTTGGTACAAAAATGGCAATCCATGAATACTGGAAGCCTATTGTTCTTTAACGCAATCGAATGTTCAGAACCCCCCTAAATTTTCGAGTGAAATTTTGAAAAAATCATCAAAAAATCAAAACCTTTAATAAAGTTACGCAAATAGACATTTCTTATGCAATTTTTCCTTAGAAAACGATTGACATAAACTTTAGAAATTTAGCATGATCCATCTTTGGGATATAAGCATATTTTTCAAATAAATTTATCAAAAAATCCCATAAATTAAAAGATATATATTAACTGTTGAGAAACATGTTCACTTTTCATATATGTTATCCTGCGATAAATTCGGCGACATCATTCATGAGAAAAGATACTTTGAGTAATAATTTTGTATTTGAACACCAATAGTCATTTATCTGGTATAAGAATATCTTATTTCTCCGCCCATAACGCTTGGCGAAATTTTGTCGACAAATTTGGCAGAATGTCGCCAACATGGCGATGTTTTAAATTTTGCCAAATTAACGAAAATCTCACCAAATAGATATAAATGACGCTAAATCAATGATAATGAAGATTAATTGAAGAAAATTTAATATCTTGGAAAGAATATAAGTATCTACTATAAGAATAACATTTTTTTAAACTGTAAAAGTAGTAAATTCATTGCATTATATAAGGAAAGTCATGTGTTGCCCACATCAGATTTTTTTCGTGAGGACAAATATGTTGTGTACTAGTTTTGAAACGCTCTCTAATTGTGTAACTGACTTTTTACCCTATCTCAAATAGGGAGAAAAATAGCCCCCTACCCCACCCTCTAAAAGGGAATTTACTCCCCCCCCCAAGTTATTTCACCATGTATCACCATTAGAGTTTTCTATATACCTAAGCAAGAATATGATAACCCTAATACTTATCGAATTATTGGCCTTACTCATAACTTACCTTGACACCCTTTCACCACGTTAAAATTGGCATTTTCATGTTCTAAAGGTCCCTAAACGTGTAGATCCGACGAAAATTCGACACGATTCCAACACTTTTCCTATACTTTACTATGTATTGTAGGGAAAGAAATAATACTTCCGACCGGTTACGAAATTAAGAAGCAGCCTTCTTCGTCAGGACACACAAGAAGTGCAACCTGCATTCGTGACAGCTAGATTAGAGACTGGTGTAAGAACAGCAAATGTGACAGAAGTAGTGAAAGGGGATTGTCAACGGTGAGAGTAGATTAAAGAGCTAAAAACCAAGGAGGAAGGAATAAGAGGTAGGACACAGTGACTGGGTGGTAAAATGCCAAATAGGAAAGTGAATGTCCGACATAAGATTCGCAGAAGTTATTTAGTGAGAAAAACTACGAGCAAAAGAGATCTTAAATTTTAAAAGCCAACTAACCGGTTTCGGAAGCTGTATGAGTCGTCCACATTAACGATAAAACTAACAGATTTCAAATAACTACTACAAAAATAAGTAAAACTGATAATGGTTTTAGAATCCAAAAGAGCTAATACCGTCAACAAATACTTCGAATAAAAAAATAGGATAAGGAACTTGATTTTCCTTTGATACATTGTATGCTAGTTTTAACGAAGTTATTTTAGTTTTAATAAGTAATAACAGCAGTTTGAGTTGTACGTAATGATCTAGAACATTGCAGTTGGCATTTGTCGCCGATTTGACTTTGTTGCTGAGTTCGTTAAACTTCTTAAATTCTCCTCTAGAGGCGCTGTAATTAATTTTATTAGATCGTGTATGCTCACTTTACTATGTACGTAACATGTATACTCATGGAAATTTCCTTATAAAATTATTGGGGTGATTAAGAACTTTCTCAGAAACCCTGTAAATGCATAAATTAAAATCTAACTATATATCTTGGGAGTTTTATATTTATGCAAATGCAAGGGTGTAAGGCTTAGCACCTATTATAACTTTCACAGTTTAAGTGTAGGATAAATGATTTTTAATATCCTCCTGAATCATTCACAGCACTAATGATTTGGCTGGAATAATTTCCTCATTAAAACCTTACCACGATCGCAGCTGCAGTGAATTTTGATTCTCTTTCGCAGGTTCGGTCAATATTTACGTAAGCTCTCCGAGTCCACAAAGGCAAACGACGGGGCTTCATATTTCTGTCACCCGAGTAAAATATGAAACAACACTTTGGAAGTGAAGTGAATTCAGTGGCAATGCTTTTACAATTTGTTCGAAATCTCCATACGTCCCCTCTACTTCTGGAACTAAGCCAGGAAAGTGTAACAAGGAATGCGCTTCCATTCAATAACTTTTGGAATTTTCTGTCCACAATCCAATTCACGTTATTCCCGGTTTAAATTTCGAAAGTGCTGCTCCTATTTTATGGAGAGCGAATCAAGGCACAGGCGCGCAGCAGCTGCACATATATATCATTTTCAGCAGAGTTTACAATTTGCATGTGTAATAAATTAATGTGCTTATATATGTATATGTGATTAATTACGTAGAGGAAACTGAGTTCTTTTATAAGACAAATTTCGCGGTATAGGATTTCCTTCCTTCAGGATCTTGAAGAAATTTTCACAATGGGGATAATATATACACCTTCCTGCAAAAAAATATGCACCCATAAAAAATTGAGTTACAGCTGCGAAACTTTGGGTGCAAATGTCGTTCTAAGAATTATGCAAGTGATCAAACTGTCAGCGCCAATGACGATATAGGGCTCATGCAACGCGCATGAGAACGACGCATCGTGCAGCATTTAAATCAACCGGTATTCTCAATCACGGGCAACTGGACTTTCTGTTTTGATACAAATTGTGTACAAATATGCCTTTGAGACGTACAATGCCTTTGAGACGTACTATAAACAATTCTAGGCTTTAGAAAGAACTCACATCCTAGATTTAAGGGAAGCTGGTTGTTGTTGTTGTTGTTACTGATGCCCTCCTGTTTCGGCGGAGCCGATTCAGGGCCAGTGACGCAGGAAGCAGGAAAGAACGAAGAAAAACACAAGACGAGAGAACAAAGTTTATTAAAAGAACGCATCACTGACGAAGGTCGGAGGGGAGGGGGGCAGCTTCACATTTTAGACGAAAACCCAGAAGGTGGAAGACTGACTTTATCCTCGAGAAACATCCATGCGTTATTCGGGAGTCGAACCCGATCCCACAAGACAGCATCCGAAGACGCTATCCACTTCACCGCCTGGGTGACAAGGGAAGCTAGTTGGTTCACCATACGCCATCAACCATGCATCCGGTATCCCTGGTGGCCGCATACATATGTTGAGGGGGACTGGCCAGCTTTCCGATCCCGCATTTGCTATAGAGCGGCACACAGCCAATGCACGTAGTGTAACAAACAGTCTGTGGAGTCATATTGTAGGACAACTGAACTCCTCTAATTGTGTTATAAGATAATCTGGCGGCTGGCTTGTGCGTCGACAATATTCTGTTGCCGATTGTTCTGCCTATGCTATCAAGACGCCCAGGTTCTATTTACCAATAAGACAACATTTGATCACTTACTGCAACATTTTCTCAACAATTTCATTGTGAATTTAATACCCTCCCATGACCATCCAGGTCTCCAGACGCCAATAGAGAAAGTCAAAGACATGCAAAGACTGCAATTGTAACCTTGACAGAATACCACTAAATTACCTGACAGGTTGCGACATTCGTGGCAGAATCTTCCGCAGAGGGACATAAGCAATTTAATTGACCAAATATCAGTCTTTTTAGCTGCCAGGGGAAGATTTATCACTTACTAAAATATCATCTTCTTGTTGGCACCATTTCTTAATATATCGTTTTTAAACGATTTCTTAATAAAACGCTTCCAAGTTTTAATCATTTGCATATCTCCTCAAACGATAAACCGGTTTGGCGCTTGTAGATAAATTTCCTTATATATTTCTTACAACAGTATATATATATATATATATATATATATATATATATATATATATATATATATATATATATATATATATATATATATATATATAGCTGCTTTGCGCAATATCATGATGAAAGTTTTATATTCTGTATTATTTTGTGTTTTATACATACTGACTTCTATTACATCTTTTAATTGTACATTTATATTTATTATTTACTTCTGAATTCAAACATCTATTTTTTGATTTTCATACTTGCAAAAAACTTTTTTAAAAAGGTAAAACCTGTTGTAAAGCTGCATTTGCGCTTATTGCAGAGTTTATTCTCTTTTTAATTTTAATTTTATTTTGTTTATTATTATTATCGCTAACGCATTTCTATAGTTTAACTACAAACCCATCTATGTCTTAATGCTAGAGATGGGTTTTTTTGTACATACAGTAGTTTATGCAATAAATTTTCGATTAAAATCATTTAATTTTTATTTATATATATAAATATATATATATATGTATGTATATATATAAATATATATATATATATATATATATGTATATATAATTATATATATATATATATATATATATATATAAATATATATATATATATATATATATATATATATATATATATATATATATATATATATATATATATATATATATATATATATATATACACACATACACACAAGCATATAGCTCATTTTTTATGGGGCCAGATATTTTTTTGCAACATAGTGTTGTATTATTTAAAGGATTATGTTGCTGAAATTTTGAAAAAAAATTTAGAGCTAACTGCAACATTGCATAAAACATAAATGTCGTTTTAATATAAATTAATTTCGTTTTACAATAAGCAGTTGTTGCTGATGTATAGTTAGATACCAACATTTTTGTTTTGAATGCAGCATTTTCCTGGTAGTGTAGCTCATAATCTATCATACCAATTCTAAGGCAGATGTCTTACAGTCCTTAATTCTCTATAATAATATTTCTTTATATTATATTTAAAAATATACATTGAAAGAAAACAGATTTATAATTGTTTCTAAAATGAATACTAAGATATAAAATATTGAATATGATGATTTTTTTTTCACTTTTTTTAACATTTTAAGTTCCACAACATTTTAAACATTTTTGACATTTTAAGTTCCATAATATTTTTAACATTTTTAACATTTTAATTTCCATAACATTTTTAACATATTTAACATTTTAGGTTCCAAAACAGTTTTAACATTTATAGCATTTTAAGTTTCTTAACTTTTTAAACATATTTGATATTTTAAGTTCTGTAGCATTTTTATCATTTTAAGTTCCATAACATTTTTAACATTTTAAGTTCCATAACATTTTTAACAAGTTTTACATTTTAAGTTCCAAAATATTTATAATATGTTTATCATTTTCAGTTCCAAAACATTTCTAACATTTTTAATATTTTAAGTTCCATAGCATTTTTAACATTTTAAGTGCCATATCATTTTTAACATTTTAAGTTCCATAAAGTTTTTCATAAATATGTATATATATATATATATATATATATTTTAAGTTCCATAAAGTTAAGTTCCATAAAGTATTTTTAACATTTTTAACAGTTTAATTCCATTTAACAGACTCCATACTCTTGAAAAATTTAGTAAAGTAAACTTTGACTTTTTAACCTTACATTCAAACAGTAATACGCATCTCTATTTTACAGAACTATGCGATATAGCATTCAAATCTGTTGCACAAATTGAAATATTATCAACACCATCCTTACGCACAATAACAAATGGAGCATCCACATTAGACATAAATTTCAATGATCTCCTCGTTCGACAAACAGTATTTTCCACCGTCTATAGAATATTTTAATGCTTGTTAGGCATTGATCGAAAGGCGAAACTCGATAATATGACGTAAATGCGTAAACTCTCGTAGGATTTATCTTTAGTGTTGCATAATGTATTCGCTTCGCGATGGAGAAACTGGGAAGCAGGAAAAATAAAAGATCAAGGTATAATTGTTATTTAATGTTGATTTTAATCGGGAATACAAAAAGAGCGTGGGGAAAGTTCTTTTAAATGCACAGTATTATTGCGTTTTAACGTTTTACTGCATGATTTTGCTTCGATTTTATTGCGTCTAGTATTATTTGCACGCTGGTTGAGAGGCTGAGAGGTATAAGCATTTCCTCGTGCTCTCTCGGCTGCCGGGTTATGGGCTCGAATCCAACCTGCAGGCACAGACGTTGCGGTGTCCATTAAGGGCGTATTGTGTTGCGCCCCCTCTGGTGAACCAGCGGCAACGGCAAAATGGTTCACGATCTGGTCGAAATAAAAATTTGATGTGGGCAACACATGATTTTCTTTATATAATGCAATGAATTTACTACTTTTACAATAAAAAAAATAGTTTTTTCTTATAGTAGATATTTATATTCTTTCCAAGACATTAAATTTTCGCCAATTAGTCGTCATTTTCATTGATTTAGTGTCATTTTTATCCATTTGGCGAGATTTTCGTTAATTTGGCAACGTTAAAAAAGCCGCCAAGTTGGCGACATTTCGCCAAATTCGGCGCAAAATATCGCCAACCGTTATGGACGGAGAAATAAGTTATTCTTATGGCAGATAAATAACTATTGGTGTTCAAATACAAACGTATTACTCAAAGTATCGTTTCTCATGAATGGAACGAGCTAGATCCACGAGAATGATGTCACCCAATTTATCGCATGATATTAAATATGAAAAGTAAACATGTTTCTCAACAGTTAATATATTTTTTTTAATTTATGGGATTTTTTGATAAATTTATTTAAATAATGTTCAATATCTCAAGAACGGTTCATGCTAGCGTTCTAAAGTTTATGTCAATCGTTTTCAAAGGAAAAATTACATAAGAAATGGATATTTGCGTAACTTTATTAAAGGTTTTGATTTTTTGATGATTTTTTCAAAAGTTCACTCGAAAATTTAGGGGGGTTCTGAACATTCGATTTCGTTTAAAAACAATAGGCTTCCAGTATTCACAGATTGTGAATACTGGATTTACTTTTATATACTTTTTGTACCAAATTTTATTCGAATCGCTCTATTTGTTCGTGAGATATCGTCTCCACAGACTCACTGACACACACACACACACACACACACACAGACATCAGCTTAAAAATGTTTGATTCGTGATCAGGGATGCTTGAATCGTACTTTCCCATCAAAACTCAAATTCGAATTTTCGACCCCGTCACAATACTTTCCTTATACATTATGTATACAAGGAATGTAATTAACGAATGATTGGACGATCATGTGCTTGGGGAAAACTACGGGAAACTAAAGGTGAAACTATAGGTGAAATAAAAGTGAAACTAAGCATGCACTTTAAGAACTATCTGCAGGGTCCCTTTATAAGTCCTTTTGTATTTCTTTAACTTTCGATTGAGGTTTTCTGGAACTGCAAAATTGAAACTGCAAAAATGTTAAATGCATTTTTTTCGAAACGGAATTTTCAAAGGTTTTATATTTTTAAAATTCTCCATGCATCTTAATTTTTGTTTGAGACGCATGAAATTTCGTAAGAAGACACCTTTCATACTTTTTAATGAAACTGGGTATGTATTTTATAATTGAACTTTATTAAGGTAATTAAAAGTGAATAATAACCTAATTAAATGATGAAAATTAAGTTTTAATGCAGAAAAATATTTTTTAAAAATTAACTTTCTAAGGGATTCAAAAATCAATACCCAAATCTGTTCATAATGTGTTTTTGAGTGATCATAGTGTAAAATTAATCAAAAATGTGAACAAATGGCACGCAAGGAGCATTTTCAAATTTTCGTTAAAAAAAATTAAATTTAAAAAAAGAATACAAAATTGTAACAAAATTAAAAAAAATTGAATGGTATTTTATATAGTAATGTTAAGAAGAATATTTATACAAATTTTCATGTTTCTAAGTCAATATATAAATAAAAAAAAATTCAACGTCCACCGTCCCCTTAAGTGCATCGCCTGGTAGCTTGCAAGTGCAATGGTGCAATGGTGCAATGGTGTAATTGCTGCTATGATTGTCTGCATGTTTTGCAATCGAAATGGTAATATGCAGTGTGTTACATCTGAATGTATACTTAGTATGTGGTATAACTGTAAAAGTAAACTATAAATAACTTTATAACTGTAAAAGTAAACTATGTATAACTGTAAAAGTAAACTATATCTCCAAAAACAGTTTTGTTTAAAATAATCAAATTTATGCAAGGACAAAATGAAAATACATTTAATTTTGAATATGGTTTGGGGCCCCCAAATTATAGGTCCTTGGGTAAGTGCCCCGCATGTCCATGTCATAATATAGGCCTGTGTATACATTTTAACTAAATTATTCCAACTAAATAATTTCATTTAGCAGTTTGTGAAGTCATTTACTATTTTTTGGAGCAGATTACATTCATATGCTACTTTCATAACTCAGACATTGTGTAATAAATTAAAATTTGAAATTTAACAATTTAAATCGAAGTATTACGCGATGACCTGACGGTATAATTTTAATATACAATATCAATTATTCATTTATATAATAATTGTCTAACATGTTTTAAGCTTCTGCGGAGTCTAGAAAGATCATTCAGAAGCTCTGCGTTGACCTAGGGGACTGAATTTTTGCGCACGTATAGTATTATCTACGATACAGAACCTGTCGAAGTTGGATATTCGATTCTTTTCCGCCGGCTGTAGAAAATTGGAGTAGTTTCAAGAGTTTTTCCCGGCTACTCAGAACTTTGTCCCTACCCTCCAGTGACTTAGGAGGACAGGAATATTGCACACTTAAATATCAACCACGATATATAACCTACCTGAGCCAATTTTCAATTAAGTCGACTATTTTAGACGCTAAGGACTATGCATTGTTGAACAAAATAAAATTTAGGTATTAAACAAAGGTGCAGCCTTATTTTTAAATGCTAATTTCTTTGTTTTTGTGAGGCTTAAAATATAGTTACAATATAAAATGGAAAATATTTTAGTTACATTTTATATTTTTAGTTATAACCTACCTGAACCAATTTTCCACTCAGACGACTATCTTAAACGCGAAGCACTATGCAGTGTTAAAAAAAAAAAAATTTAGGTATTAAACAAAACTTTCAACCTTATTTTTCAGTGCTAATTTCCATGTCTTTGATAGGCTTAAAATATAGTTACAATATAAAATGTCAAATATTTTTAGTTATATTTTATATTTTTAGTTATAACCTAACTGAGCCAATTTTCTACTCAGACGACTATCTTAAACGCGAAGCACTATGCAGTGTTAAAAAAAAAATTAGGTATTAAGCAAAACTTTCAACCTTATTTTTCAGTGCTAATTTTGTCTTTGATAGGCTTAAAATATAGTTACAATATAAAATGTAAAATATTTTTAGTTTTTTAAAATTTTCTAGTGATTCAACCTGCAATTTTTACATTTAAAGCAGATATTTATTTTATTACAAGCTACTTTCATTTTCCTTCTCTTCTGTTATGCATCTAAATAAGTTATATTTTCGTTCAGGCATCATACACCGTATCCAATACAAACTTTATTGATTTTTCTCTTTTCTCACGGATCAATGGTTTTTGTGTTATTCTTCTCTAAAATTTTGTTATTTTTTTTATCTTTCAAGTTCTCTTTTTCTAAAGTCTCAAAGCAATTTCATCTTACCTAAGACGAACAATTTTTCCCGGTATCTCATACATTTATTTTAGAATATACTTCTATTCCCTTCGTATCTTTTTATCGAACACCATGTTCTGAAGTTTTACGAAAGAACAGCAGACGATAAGGGAAAGAGAGGAGAGTAAGAAGATTTGATAGAACAAAATTATTTTTAAAACAATAAGGCCAAATATTTTTGTTTTTGTATCCTCAACTGTATACAATCGTAATATCATATTCTAAATGTTTATTTAATACTGACTGTCTGGATAAAAGTATGTATTATTGACATGTATTTATTGAAAGGTATGTATTTATTAAAAGGTATGTATTTATTATTGGAGCCGAATTCTATTAAAAGAGTGAAGTTATGTTTTGCAACTGATTCGAATTTATTTTAAATAGTATTTTCATGTAAATTCAACGTCGAAATCTACGCAACCCTGATCTAGGTTTAAAATGCAATCATAAAATGTGTTTCCTTTTCGAGAGAATGAATGCAAAAATGTTAAATAAATTTGCGAAGTTTTAAAGAGGGAAAAACATATTAGCTGATATTGAATGTTGCTTATTGAATTTAAACGACAAATTATGATACACAAATAAAATGCTGCAATCCCCTTTCAAAGCATCAAAGGAAATTAATTCGAAATGTGCCCAGATGCAATAATGTAAGGCAATAAATTTCGAAATAAAAGCTAGCATACACCTTATTCAATTAGGTTTTCAAAAGACAGATTTAAATTAATAACATTAAAAAGAATATCTATAAATTTTAAAGATAAGTTTTGAAATGATGCATTTGTCGATAACGCAATACGTTTTCAATCTAAAAGAGTTGTACACTGATACATTACTTTAAAATTTTAAATAGGAAGCTTAAGATATTTCTTATAGATTGTATTACTATTTTGTTAATTATATTTATTCGCATGATATATTATATATGTTTTTTATCGTTCAGAAAATGATATAAAATTAATATTAATTTTAAATAATAATAATGGATTTAGCACTTAAAAAACTAAAATATCCTTATAATCGATAGCAAAATTAAGTGATTAAGCCTGCTTATACGACGCATTTTGTAATAAACTGAATTTTATGCACGTGTTAATAAAAATTAGAAATATTTTAATAAAGTAAAAAAAAATTGGTAATTACTACTATTTTGTTTAAACACTGCATAAACCTTAAGATGCTCATTTCCGTTTTTTTTTTACTTTCCTTATATACATAATGCATAAGGAAAGTATTGTGACGGGGTCGAAAATTCGAATTCGAGTTTTCGACGGGAGAGCACGTTTCAAGCATCCCTGATCACGAATCGAACACTTTTGAAGTGATGTGTGTGTGTCAGTGAGACTGGGGAGACGATAACAGACGAACGAATGGACCGATTTGAACAAAATTTTGTACAAAAATCAGAATCCGTAAACACTGGAAGCCTATTGTTTTTATGCGCAATCGAATGTTCAGAATCCCTCTAAATTTTCGAGTAAAATTTTGAAAAATCGTCAAAAAATCAAAACCGCTAATAAAGTTACGCAAATAGACATTTCTTATGTAATTTCTCATTAGAAAACAATTGACATAAATTTCAGAACGATAGCATGAACCGTTCTCGAGATATTGCACATTTTTCAAAAAAATTATCAAAAAGTCATATAAAAAAAATTCCTATTAAGGAAACATGTTCACTTTTCATATGTAACACCATGCGATAAATTTGGTGACATTATTCTCGTGGAACTAGCTCGTTCCATTCAGAAAAAAAAGGTACTTTGTGTAATACTTTTGTATTTGAACGCCAGTAGTCATTTATCTGCTGTAAGAATAACTTATTTCTCCGTCCATAACGCTTGGCGAGATTTTGGCGACGAATTTGGCGGAATGTCGTCAATTGATGACATTTTTAATTGTTGCCTTGCCAAATTAACAAAAATCTCGCCAAATGGATAAAAATGACGCTAAATCAATGAAAATGACGATTAATTGAAGAAAATTCAATATCTTGGAAAGAATATAAGTATCTACTATAAGAATAACATTTTTTTAACTCTAAAAGTAGTAAATTCATTGCATTATATAAGGAAAGTCATGTGTTGCCCACATCAGATTTTTTATTGGTACAATCTGGAACAGCGTATCAATGAACTATCTAAAATATAAACAACTACATTGTTAAATTTTTATTAGTTATCTGCATTTCAATTTTTTATAGTTTTGCTAACATCTCATAATATAATATTATAAGTTACCATGTCCATAAAAATTCTAAATTTCTGTTAGGTAAAATAAACAATTACCCGAGATACTTGACACCAGATTTCCTGCGCGCAGCCAATTATGTTTTGAACAGGCAGAGTTTTGAATACATTTTTTAAAGAAAAATTTATCGTAACGTACTAATAAATAACAATTCTTAAAAGAACCTTACATAGTTATTATAATAGTAAATGGTTAAAGCGTGTAAGTTATAATCTCTCTTATAAATTAGGCATTCAGAAAAATTAGACTAGAAATAAATGTTAAATGTAAAAGCAAAAAAACAAACTATGTTGAAGAGATTACAAAAATTCAATTTTTTATAGAATGGTAATATGCGTTATATTGCGTTACATTAATTTAAAAATAAAAGTAAATCATAAAAAATTAAATAAGGTCGCATTTTTTTAAATTATCCAATAAGCTAGTACTAGTATACCCGATACATAAGATGCAAACCTCTGCATAAAATTATATCAAAACATACAACACAATTTTGAAAATCAAATAACATTTTAACGATATGTTTGCTGTGAACATCAATGAAAAATCTTGCTGAGCGAGCATATTACATGATACATAAGTGATTAAACACGCTTCGTCAGTAGTAATACGCCTTTGGCTCGCGTGCACCTTTACATAATCCGTTTTCGAGATACATTTTACTATGTACTCACACTTGACGTGACATTCCTAAAATACATATACGTATACAACAATGAAATATGGTATATTTATTTTAATCGATAACATCAAAAAACTGACAGGTTTTCAGCAAGTCCCAGTCTGGATTTTGGTGTTTCTATGTTATCAATCACCCCTCACACACACACACACACACACACACACACACTGCAGAGTCAACTTCGACAATAAGAGCTTGCAATGTCGTTCCAGTAGCTCACCGGTAGAGCGTCGACTGGCCAGTTCGGAGATCCAGGGTTCGATTCCCGGTTGGGGCAGCAAGGCTCTTTACAACTCCACAAAAAATATAAATTTGTTTCTTTTCAAGAAAAATGATGTATGGAATACAGCAGAATTTATAAATTTAAATATTGTTATAGGCTATCTATTATAATTACATTCCGGAAAAATGTTTTCCTGGTAAAAGTTCTTTTACAGTAAGGGAAAAATAAAAATTACATGCAGATTTTCCTTCTACTATAATGTGTCCCTATACACTTATATAGTTTTTCAATCTCATCTTATGGATTACTGGTACGAGTTAATCAGCGTTGCCCGGTTCTAAACAAAAGCCCAGGTCCTAAATAAGCAAATAATGCAGATAACACCATTGAAATTCGAAAACCGCCTGTTTTGAATCAAATTCATTTTGACTTGAACGCTTCAATCCAAATCTTTTAGTTTCAACGCATATTCGCGCGCAACAGTTTGACAGGCATGCGCACGAACGTCCACTGTTACCGGAGAAAAAAAATAACTCTTCCAGTACGTAAATCGAAAATCTCAATTTTTAGAATTTTAAATTATGTTTCTCGTTTGAAAATTAACAGAAAAGTCAGAAAATATGGAAATTAAAATAGCGAATTCTCATTATTTTTTGCCGAACTATAGAAATGTGCTAATCTTCCTTTTACGGGCGCGGCGAAATAAGAAAATGAATAGCAAAGTATGCATATTTCGATGTATTCAAAAATAAATACACGAATAAAGGAATTGATCAACATATTCGGCTTCAACTTTGTTAGAAAGAGCGTTTTTCGTTCTTTTCGTTGATGTCAAAATGGAAACTGTGATAATATTTTCTATTTCGCCAAGAAAACGATTTGTATGAAAATCGCTCAATATCGTGCTTCAGCATACAATAACTGAAATACTAATTCGAATATATAAAAAAAATCTCGCAGATGTCTGTCGCATCGGGAGATCAGCCATCGCAGTATAGAATTTGTGGCTGCATGAAGCTTAGATTTCAAGCTATCTACTCATAGACATACAGACTGTATACAGATAGTCATCTTATTTCAATATGTACTACAATAAATTACTCGACGATACCCGGTTCCTAAATAAACATCTGCTACGTAAATCATACAGATACATAAAACATCACTCAATTTCCAAATCGCCAGTTTTGAACGAAAATCATTACCACCTTTCGTTTTAATCCAAATACTTTAGTTTCACCGCATGTGTAGCCGCACGCAAAAATTTGCCACGCTTACACACAAACTTTTGCTCCCAAATATCAAACCGGGGAAAATACATATTCAAAAATCTCGATATTTATACATTTGGTTAAACAATAACATAGAACCAGAAAATAGGCTAATTCAAAACTTTTTGTTAGAAGGCGAATATACCGCCCCATATTTTTGTCAAATATTATAATTATAACTGTTCTAATTTTCCTTTTTTGGATAAGGTGAAATAAGAAAGAAAAGAATAAAACATGTATATCTTGATGTATTCAAAATAAATAAATATAAATGAATTGTCCTACGGGTTCGGTTCAAAGATCGTTGAAAAGATTATTTTCCGATCTTTTCGATGATGACATGATGGAAAGTCTGATGATATTATTATTCACTAGGGAATAGATGTGAGTGAATATCGCTCAAAATCGTACTCCAACATAAAACACCTAAAAAAACTAATTAGAACTGAAAAATTAATCTTGTCAAGGTTAGTCAAATCGGGAATTTAGCTAACCCAGAACCAATTTTTATGGTTGTCTGAAAATTATATATTTTCCGCTACAAAGCACTCACAACCAGATGGAGAGATATACATTTTTTTATTATTAAAGAATATTCTGGTATAACAAGCATTTTTTTTTAAATCGAGCTGAACTCCTTATGCATATGAATATTAGTCATATACTTTCATATTTTTAACACTTTCCAACATAGTTGTAAAGTGTTTATGACTTTGTTCATTCTGTCTGTCCGTTCATACGATAACTGCCGTAAGAATTGCTTTATCAAAATGAAATTTTAGTATGTTGTTGAGACGGTCTGTGGAACATATGAGTATGAAAAGGAATAATATCATCAAATTAGTTTCGGATTTGACCAGGGTTGAAAAAATGAAATACATTAAACCCTATGGGACATAATATTTCAAGCATTTTTTAAGCGGAGTTAAAATTCACAAATAGATTCGAAAATTTTAGGAAATATTCAAACTATCACGTAAAATGTGTAAAAAGAATTCTACAAAATATGTTTGGTAGTTTCTCAAATAAAAATTGAAATAATAATTACACCCATATTATATGAAGAGATCACGTGACCGGCTTCAAAATAAAATATGGCATCCATTTTTACCCTGTGCAAAAATTGTGATGTTTAAGGATCTTTTAAATTTATATTTACGGCTGCATCCGTCGTAAAACATCTTAATTTTTGCATATTTTCTGTGTATCTAAATTCTGTGCCAACGCAATTACAATATATTTTATTTTCAATGATAACTAATCTTTGATACAACGAAGTCTAATTTCTATAGCATGCATATGCAAACAATTCAAGCGATTGTAAGATGGGTTGTATAAGAATTGCTGAATTTTTTTTTACGCAAAATTATTTAGCTCTGGAGTCTGGAATATAAGTGATATGAATGAAATATTTATTGAGTTGGCATAGAGAGGCAGACGATCTATAACATTGTCTTTTTTGATGAAGATTTAAGTTTCAACGTATAATAAATTATTGTAGTACTGTGATAATTTAAAAAATATCAGTACTGAATGTATAGCATTTTAGAGATGTTTAAATAATATTGCATTTCAGTTGAAATATGTTTCATAATCAATGCTTTATGCATGATTGAACTTTCTTATTTCACTCTATATTTAGTTTCATCGTTACAAAGTAAAATTTTCGAGTCTCAAAATGAACACTTGTTATAATAAATGGAATTTTAAATTCTTCTAACAGAAGACGTTATTATTAACTCTCACAGCAAAGATCGTCATATGTGTGACAGTGATGTTGTAGTCACGTGACACCTGGGTCACAATGCGACATCATATTTGTGACTTCTATGCGACGTTAAGTATTAGTAACTTTGTAACTTCATTGTGACTATATTCTGTGACGTTTCCACAATTTAATTAACACATAACAATGTGACGACATTACAATGGCAATTAAAGTGTGACGTCACAAACAAGTTAATATGCGACGTCACAAACGACCGTGAAAATGACCAAAATGACTTCGGTGTGACCTCAATATGACATTGCCGAATCGTACTGCGACGTCCTGTGACGTCCCAAAGCCACAGTGTGACGTAAATCTTACGTCACTGTGAAAAAAAATGCTGTTAGGGAAGCGATGTATTCAGCACAACCGATGTGCAACACAAACATTAAAAATCTACTATTTTTTTTTTCAAAGTTGATTTTTAACTACGAAATTACACGATTCTTCGCTTAAATAGAAAACATGTTTCTTCTCCCAGCGTAGTTGCAATTTATTCTGAAATTCATGTTCCACGTTATTGTAAAGCTATAATCATTATGTGTCTAATCTTTATCGAGGTTTTTCCCTCGTCGTGCATTTCAAATTTTTTGATTCTCATCACCTGCTACACAATTGTTTGTTTACAGTTCATTTTCGTTTATTTTTTATTTTTATACAGACTTCACATATTTTATGATTTTGTTTCATTTTGAATCTTAAACAGCTACTCTGTAAAACTGCAAATTGTATGGATTCAGAATTACCTATTTCCAGTGGTCACATAATGTGACGCTTAAACACTTAATGAATTTTAGTTGAAGTGTGGCTCAACTTGAATTTCTCATACCAGCATTAATTTTTTTTTCAAATTTTACAAGGAAAATTTTGAAAAATCGGTATCGTGGATTCATATGATTACAAAATGTGACCCTTTACTTTAAAATTCAAAGATTTTAGATTTTCTACTGCTTATAGGTCAAGTTCTCCCGTGAATGTAAACTTTCAAGTTACTACCTTCAGCTGTTTGGGTTGTAAGTTTGTCACTTAGTCAGTAAGTCTCACTTAGTGTTATAATATATATATATTTGTGGATTAAGTATAATAAAGAAATATTTATTCGACATGCATATTCGAATATAAATATTTGAATATGCATGTCGAATCGACATGCATATTCATTTGACATGCATGTCGTCCCTATATAAATAATCGGTTCTTGTGTACTTTACCGATCACCAAATATTTGAAGCCAAATGAAAAGATGACGCGCTAATTATGAATTAAACTTTATTATGTGATTTATACTTTTATTATGGTATTTCTTACGTTACATGCCGTAACGCGTATTGCCGATGACATTTTCATTTTTTTGAAGTGTGTTTAGTGTAAATATGTTTAACGATTTCAAAAAGGCTCCATTCTTCATTATAAAGGTTTGAAATGTAAACAAAACTTTCCACTTTCTTTGCAATGCATGGTAATATATACGGAAAGTATTGGAATCATACCGAAAATCGTTTTGGGACCTCTAGAATACCGAAAAACTACTTTTAGCGTGACGCCTGTGTGTGTGTGTCTGTGTGTCTGTCTGTCTGGGCAGATGTTGTATTCTCTCTAACTGAAAAAATAATTGACCGAATTTCAATAAATTTGGTAGGTAAGCCCTTGTGAGTTGTTGTTGTTGAGACCCAGAAGCAAACCGTCCAACCTTTCCAGAAAGGTAGCCCCTTGTGGGTGATTGTGGTGCTGATTAGATTTTGTTATGATTCGGGAAAACAAAACCAGCGGTTTTTTTTTTGCGAAATGGCCCCCATAATTACCTGTATCCACTCTAACTGAAAAACTAATTGACCAAATTTCACAAAATTTGGTAGATAAATCACGTGTAGGTATACCTGGTGCTGATTCGATTTTGGTACGATTCGAAAAAAAACTGCTTTTATTTCCGAAATGACCAGCCAAAATTGTTAAATCTAAAAATAGAAGACTACATATGCTCAAATGTATCAATGGAATGCTTATCTTACACGTAATTTTTGACAATAAAAATAATAAAATCAACCTCATTACTGTAGGACTAGCCGCTCTTAAGATATTTCAGTTTTTTTCACATTTTCGCTGCATCACCTTTGAAAATAAGACAGTTATCAAATGAAAACGAACATTGAATTAAAAGTGCAAATTCAGTATCATTTAAAATAATTATGGCCTTTATCTTGTGAAATTAAACACAATTTAATGAATTATTGAAGAAATAAAGATAACGTGAATACGAGTCTGCATGGAAAGTCATGTGCAGCACACATCAGATTGTTACATTTAAATTATTGAAATTAATTATATAAAGAGTTTACAAATAGTCAAAAATAAACCAAACGTTTTGAAATTTTAGTTTTTAAACAGTGAACAGTTTCGGCTTTTCCTTATTATCGAGTACATAAAAAGTGGAAACCGGTGCATGGATTCTGTTATCTGCAATGGAAAGATATCCTTATTTTAAGAACATCCCCTATAGGCGAGTTCTGTGAATATTTTCTTTAAAGTTACGTTTAGTTCTTTGTTTATATAAATTGTACTGGATATTTTTTTGAATACTTTAACTCGTTTTCGATTACGAACGTTACAAAGCGAAATTTTGTAATTTCAACACAAGTATTATAAATGAAATGTTAAATGATCGTAGAAGAAGGTATTAGCATTAAATTATGTATTCACTATTTGTAATGCAAAAGATTTGTAATGCAAACATTAAAATTCTAATCATGTTATTCAGAGTTTAATTTTCAACCACTTTTATTCGATTCTGCATCTGAATAGAAAACAAGTTTCTCATAACCCTTTATTTTGAAATTCGCCTTCCACCATCCTGTGAGGTTATTAAGACTGTTTCATCTCCATGTTTACTGTCTTTTTATCAAGTGTTTATTCATCTTACATATCAAATTAGTTGATTCCTCTACAAATTATTCATATCTCGTTAACTGGGCCGGAATTGCTTCCTTTTCGCTTATTTGTTATCCAAACATCACACTGGTGATTTTCTTTCATTTTAATTATCAACGAGCAGCTACTTTGTAATCTCATGACAGCATAGGCCGAATATTCGTGAACTTTTCAGAATATATTTATCAAGTGTTTATTCGGAAATCAAATGCGTTATTCTTCTTAAAATATTCGCATATTATTAAAGGCTTGTTATTTTTCACGTGTTTGTTAATCGTGCTTAGCTATTGGTGATTTTCCATCGTCAATAAATATTTCCTTCTCAGTATGTACACGTATAATTTTAATTTTGTATACTTAATGTAAGAGATTCATAAAATTTTTCTCTGTGAGAGCTTTGTGTAAGATATTCATAAAATTTATATTGGAACTAGTAAGAAGATATTAACCCTTTGCGATTCGGTGTCGGTAAAGCCCAGATATTAAAAATTATTAGATACAGTCAGATGTTGGATGAGGCCTTACATTGAAAATTATTCGTTCCAGTCAGATGGCGTTGTTGTTGTTGTTGAGACCCAGGCCGTCCGACCTACCAGAAAGGCAGTCAAATACCGTGTTAATCCGGACATTGAAAATTATTAGTTTCAGTTAGATGTCGTGTGAACCTCGACATTGAAAATTATTAGTTCCAGTCAGATGTCATATGAACTCCGAAACTGAAAATTATTAGTTTCAATCAGATGCCGTGTGGACCGCGAAATTGAAAAGTACTAATAATTTCAGTCAGATGTCGTGTGAACCCGAGATTGAAAATTATTAGTTCCAAGCAGATGTTGTGACATTAAAAGCCATTAATTCCAGTCAGATGTCTGGTAAGTCCTGACATAATTTTTTCGACCAAATTACTTTATTGTAGTAAAAACGCCATCTTGTACCTATCGATTTTTTTTGTCTTCAAAATGGCGCCTACAGTGTGGTGAAGGTTAAGATCAAACGAAATTAGAAATGTTTTGGTTGGTGCTGAATGTGATAGCCTGTTAAGTGATAGCGAAATAGTTGATTTAGATATGATAAAACATGCAAAAATGATAATAAAAATTAAATTAATCATCATTTCTTGTTAATATGCTTTTTTATTTATTTTCCCAACAAAATTACATAGAACCTTGGGTATCTTAAAAGAATGTTGTTTTACATGAAAGATTTAGTGCATGGTCAGTGCTACGAGAAAAATTAAAACAAAAAAGATCAATCTTGCATAAAGCATTGATTATGAAACACTTTCCAATTGCTATGCAATTTTATTTAAACGACTCTAAAATGCGGTACATTCAGCGGTGATAATTTTTAAATTATCATAGTACTACAATAATTTATTTTACTAAAAATTTAAAAGCATAGAGGTATAAGTGCTTTCTAACTCCCTGCTTAAAACTTCATCGAAAAGGGAAATGCTGTAAAATCGTCTGCTTCTCTATGTAAAATAAATGAATATTTCATTCACATTAACTATATTCCAGACTCCAGAGCTAAATAATTTTGCGTCAAAAAAAATTCAGCAATTCTTATGCAACTCATCTTACGAGGGCGCGGTAGCCCATTGGTTAGCGCGCTGGAGTTGCACTCGGTAGGCCCGGGTTCGATTCCAGCCACTGCCAAAACTGCCGCCGTGTTCATGCGGAGTACGATCACGTTAAACATGTGGGTCCAAAAGTCCTTCCGAGAGGTTGGTGGTAGGGGAAGGAGGGTACGGTCCCTGTGGATGCCTCCCTCACTGGGTTCCGGTCTAAATTGGGTGGCACTTCCCGACCGTCCAAACAGTTACCTTACACCTTTCTGGTAGGTCGGACGGTCTGGGTTTCAACAACAACAACAACAACTCATCTTACAATCACTTGTTTATATTCTGCATCCATTAAAATTTGACTTCGTTGTAGAAATAATCAAAGTTTGATGATCGTTTAAACTCAAAAATAATGTAATTGCGTTGATTAAGAATATACATACAGAGAAAATACGCAGAAATAAAGCGGTTTTAGATCATACAACATTAAATGTAAATTTAAAAGAACTTTAAAAATCACTATTTTGACACTGGGGAAAAGAATGGATACCATATTTTATTTTGAAGCGGGTCACGTGATCTCTTCATATAATATGGGTGTAATTCTTATTTTAATTTTAATTTAAAAACTACCGAACATATTTTGCTCATTTTTTATATATTTTTTATGCGATAATTTGAATATTTCCTGAAATTTTCAAAGCAATTTGCGAATTTTAATTTCGCTTAAAATATGTTTGAAAATTAGGTCCCATAGGGTTCAATGTATTTCACCTTTTCAACCCGGGTTCAATCTAAAACTAGTTGGGTGATATTATTCATTTACACCCCCATATGCCCACAGATCGTCTGAACAACATACTAAAATTTCATTTTGATAAATCCATTTTTACGGCAGTTATCGTGAGACCGGATAGACAGACAGACAGAATGACCAAAGTCATAAACACTTTTTAACTACGTTGGAAAGTACTAACAACTGTTTCTGTATTTTTTATTTTCAAGCATTGAGCGATACCGATTGTTTTACCTATGTTTCGGAATGTTCAAATATTTTGCTCATTTTGAACATTTTACTCACTGGGAAAATTGGAGATGATTTGAGGAAAAACTAAATACTTATATTGTATAACTAGCTATACACTCATTCTGCAAAGAAGTTTAATAATGTTAGAAATTAAATGAGTTTATAATGCAAAGAAGTTTAATTCAGAATGTATGCTAAATATATTAATATTTGGAGTCCCTGTTTCTGAAATTTTAATTCTTACAAACACCTGAGTTCTCTTCTGCTTATATAATAACAAGAAAGATTAATCATGTATAAAGCATTGATTATGAAGCACTTTCCAACTGTGTAATTTTATTTAAATATATCTAAAATGCGATGCATTCTGCCCTGATATATTTTAAATTATCACAGTACTACAATAATTTATTATATTTGAAAACTTAAAACTCCATTAAAAAAAATGAACTTCATTCAAATGAAATCATAGAAATATAAATCGTCTGGTTCTCTATGTAAAAGCAATAAATATTTCATTCATATCACTTTTATTCCAAACTCCAGAGCGAAATAATTTTGCTTGAAAAAAAATCAGCAATTTTTATGCAACATATATTAGCAATTCTCATCTTGAAATCACTTGCTTACTTGCTGCATCCATTAAAATTAGGTTTTGTAGAAATAATCAAAGTTTGATGATCATTTAAACTCAAAAATATTAAAATTAAGTTGGCACAGAATATAGATGCACAGAAAATACGCAAAAATAAAGCGGTTTTAGGACGGATGCAACACTAAATATAAATTTAAAAGAACTTTTAAAATCCCGATTTTACACTGGGAAAAAAAGATACATTCCATATTTTATTTTGACGTGGGTCATGTGATCTCTGTATATAATATGGATGTCATTATTATTTTAATTTTTATTTAAAATACTACCAAATATATTTTGCTGAAATTTTTTTTATATATTTATAGAATAATTTGAATTACTTCTAAAAATTTCGAAACAATTTGTGAATTTTAACTTCGCTTAAAAAATGTTTGAAGAATTCGGTTTCATAGAATTCAACGCATCTCACTTTTTCAACCCGGGTTCAATCCAAAACTAATTGGGTGATATTATTCATTTACATTCTCCTATGTCCCACAGACAGTCTGAACAACATACTAAAATTTCATTTTAATAAAGTAATTTTGACGACATCGTGCGAAAAAGCAGACAGACAGAATGAACAAAATCATAAACACTTTTTAACTATGTTGGAAAGTGTTAGAGACACAGACAGAATTACGACTTACAGTTTCATTTATAACATTATTACAATTAAGCAACATATTTTATGTATACTATGTTTCTTGTTTTCTTATTGGGGACAAAAATAAAGAGAGATCTTTTAGTCCTTGAGATTAAAAGGTTTCCTTATTTCGTTTATTTATAAAGATTCCATAATTATAGAGCCACAAAGAACGTTCGGGTTACGTTATCGAATTTTGAATTGCATTTATGTAAAGAGGCTCAAAAACTAATAGGTCACGTTAGTTTAGGGGTTCCGATAACAATTGGGTCTTGTTTGTTATGAGGCTCATGTAACGATCAGGTCACGCTCCAAGTGAAAAAACAGTCAGAAAGATAGACCAATTCATACATTTTAAGTGGATCCCTACTAAGTCCATCCATCAAAATTTTATGAAATTCGGTACAGCCATTTTCTTGTGATGATAAAATAAATAAATGGATTTGCAATTTTATTTATGCAATGTGATTCAAATAATATGGCCCAAACTTTAGGAGGTGGTAGTATCCACCAAACCAAGCATTTTTCGTCATAGTTTACCTGGTGGGAAATGAAACATAAAGGCGCCAGTGGGCGCTTAAGGGTGAAACTAATGAGGTGAGGCGAAAACAGAAGAATGACTTAAAAGTTATAAAATGACATTTAATAAACAATAATTACAGTAATGGCTCAAAAGAGCGACCGTCAACCTGAATGCACGTCTCACAGCGGCGATGAAGGAATTAGCGAACTCTCTCTACAGACCAGGCATGTCGCGGTTTTCGGCAGCAGCGGCTGAAATTCTGTTCCTCTTCAGATTCAAGGTGAGTTCAGATTCAGGGGGTTCTAGCACTCCTTGCACGATCTGCATCTGACTAGGTAGCGAGAAAGGATCACGATTCACAGAGCTGCCGATGCAAGCGTTCAAATGTTTTACGATCGGACAACCAGGTATTGAGGAAACAAACGTTCCCCGACAGTCTCTGCCATTCCCATTTGCAGCTCCATCGATGAAATGCATATCGGCCTTTTCCCTATTTATAAATTCCTCCATCGTTTCAAAACTTGGAGCTGCGAATGCTGCAAACTGATAAAGTGATACATTCGGTGTTAGGAAAATTTGCATAGCATTCTTCTTGTTCCCCAGATGAAATTTCCATACTTGGCTTTCTTCTTCCACCAGAAAATAAAAACTAATAACTATAATAACACTTTTAAGTTTTCGGAGCGGTCGCTTTCTAACGAGTATGCGCCCTGTAACGCCTTTACGTTTCGTTTCCGACCCGGTTAGCTATGACGAAAAATGCTTGGTCTGGTGTGTACTACTACGTAAAATTTGTCACCCTATATAGAGTGAATTGCAAATAAAAGTTTTTTAAATATTTCTTACATCTTATGAAACATAGATATTCATAAAACATATATAAAATTCATTTTTACTTTTCTTATATACATAATGTATAAGGAAAGTATTGTGACGCGGTATTCGAGTTTTCGACGGGAGAACACGTTACAAGTATCCCTGTTCACGAATCAAACATTTTTGAGGTGGTGTTTGTGTGTGTGTGTGTGTGTATGTGTGTGTGTGGGTGTGTGTATGTGCATGTGTGTGTATGTGTATGTGTGTGTGCGTGTGTGTGTCAGTGAGTCTGTGGAGACGATAACTGACGAACAAATGGACCGATTTGAACAAAATTTGGTACAAAAATCGCAATCCGTGAATACTGCAAGCCTATTGTTTTTAAACGTAATCGAATGTTCAGAACCCCTTAAATTGACGAGTGAAATTTTGAAAAAATCATCAAAAAATCAAAACCTATAATAAGTTACGCAAATAGACATTTCTAATGTAATTTTTCCTTAGAAAACGATTGACATAAACTCTAGAACGCTAGCGTGAATCGTTCTCGAGATATTGCACATTTTTAAATAAATTTATCAAAAAATACCAGAAATGATAAAAAGTATATTAACTGTTGAGAAACATGTTCACTTTTCATATGTAATATCATGCGATAAATTAGGTGACATCATTCTCGTAGATCTAGCTCGTTCCATTCATGAGAAAAGATACGTTGAGTAATACTTTTGTATTTGAACGCCAATAGTTATTTATCTTCTATAAGAATATCTTATTTCTCGGTTCATAACGCTTGGCGAGATTTTGGCGCCAAATTTGGCGGAATGGCGCCAACTTGGCGACTTTTTTAAATGTTACGAAATTAACGGAAATCTCGCCGAATGGATAAAAATGACGACTAATTGACGAAAATTCTATTTCTTGGAAAGAATATAAATAGCTACTATAAGAAAAACATATTTTTTTGTTGTAAATATAGTAAATTCATTGCATTATATAAGGAAAGTCATGTGTTGCCCACATCATATTTTTTTTTACTATACTGAGGTAACAAGATAATGTTATTACCCATGACGGTTAATAAAAAATATATGGCTAACAAGAAACAACAAGGTAAATGAAAGATATACACCACAAAAAAATAACAAAAGATAGGTCCATTACATATAAATAGCGAAAAATACTGAAAAATAGAGGTTAAAAAACTGGTAGGATAAAAATATTAACAGAATAATTATTTTCTAGTGAAATAATTGAGCTGCAAATATATATCCCAAGTAAGTATATGGTAAGGAACAAAATGCCTGTTCGAGTTTAGATGAGTTGTTTTCATTATTAAGGTCGCTTTGTATTTTCAGTCTGAATAAGAAGGCTCTTTATACCGCCTAAAATAATTAATAACGTTACTCTTTCTTATATTCTGAGCTTCTACCTAAGGCTTTATTGCTGCAGACAGTTAACACACAATCAATCTGACAATTTAAGACTACAGTTGGGGCACATAACAGATAATCTGAATTGTGGACTAAGATTACCTCTTGACGTACAGTTCGCTGCACATTACACTGTATGGACTAAAGTAGCAGAAATACTAAGCACACTGTCATGACATTTTGGCCTCCCAGCGTCTAACAGTCGTATATCTAATATAAAAAGCCATATTTTATGTAATTTTTATGAGAAAGAAAATTTAGCTAGGTTTTGGAATTCTATCATGCCACCCTTTTTGAGATATTGAATGCTCTCTGAACCGATTTATCAAAACTCCAAACTATATATCATGACTAACATTTTTCAAGTTATAAATTTATCCAAAGGAATATATTTCGATAGGATAGTAGTTTGTCCTATATACTAAATTTATTGGATTTTACTATACATTCGTTTATATAATATCAATTTCCTATTTTGATGAATAACAATTTTCAAACTAAATGTAAAAATGGCTTTAATTGATGGAACATCCAATATTTATTTGCATAAAACTTATTAAACAAGTAATATAAAATAGCCTATTCAATACAGGAGATGCGTCATGCAAATATTAACATTATTATACGTATTTAATAGGATATTTAAATTTCACGTTATTATATTCTATTAAAGGGTAAACAAGTATTCATTCGCAGAAATTCATATTCTGCGCTCCTGTAAGCCTATTACGACTTTAGTTTCATGTTTATTATCTTTATAAAGGGCTTTATTCCTCCAACATATTGAATTTCTTAATCCCTACAGAAGTATATATATATATATATATGTATATATATATATAGGATATATATATATATACTATCCGGAAGTATTTGTAAATAATATTAATAATAATTTCAAATATACTGCGTAATAATTTTACAAATGCATTATTTATCCTTGATTGGATAACTCTTTTTTGTGAATTTTACCCGTTCTTATCACCTACTTACCACTAGGCCTGAGTCTGATACTGCTTACTATTTTTGAAAGACTACTTTCCACTTGTTCTGAGTCCTACACTGCTTACTATTTTTGAAAGTCTTCATACACATTATTTTTCGTTCAAGTGTATTCAATCCGGTGTCCACTCGCTTTGACGAAGGGATGTAAAATGCTCTGTCGAATATTCCTCTGCGAACATGTAGCCTTCCACGTGGTGACTGTGCCTGTGAGTTAATATTTCTGTGTCTTACATTTCTGGTTTATAGTTCACTTGGTTTTTATTATTTGTCCTTCCACTAGCCAGTAGACAGTTCCAATGGTGTTCATGGGTGAGTACTATCGTCATTGTCAGAAACTGGCGATTCTATCGGTTTTAATTCGCATTGTATAGCTGTCCTGACGAGAATGCAATTTCGAATTAACCGCCGGTTTTTTTTTTTGTAGTTTCAGTTGATTGTTCTCCTTGTCTTGATCTCCAATCTTGGGCTATTTATTATTGCCTTTTCTCATTTTTGACGTATTTGCTGTTTTATTTTTTATATATTTATATATATATATACCTTCTTAATTATGATTTTTGTATACTAATCTTCTTTTCACCAACTTTCCATTATAGTGATAAGTTACCTTCTATTTTTATCCGTAGTCTTGGTCCATAGTTACTTATTTGTAACAGATATGCTAAAGATGGTTTTTTTGGACTTACCTTAGTTTATGCATAGTTTTCGATTGAAATTTTCAATTTATATATATATATATATATATATATATATATATATATATATATATATATATATATATATATATATATATATATATATATATATATATGTATATATATATATATATATATATATATATATATATATATATATATATATATATGTATATATATATATGTATATATATATATATATATATATATATAATTGAAGAATTTTTATTTTACTTGTATAATATATACCTGAGATTGATCATTAATTGAAAATGTTTAGTATAGCAAAAATGAAAAGAAGATGTATTGAAGTGTAAGGGTGATATCAAAGTGACTATGCGACCAGCTGTTGGATATTTAAACAAGAAAGATCAATCATGCTTAAAGCATTGATTATGAAACACTTTCCAACTTCAATGCAATTTTATTTAAAAAAGTCGAAAATGCAATACATTCCTTGGTAATATTTTAAAACTTATCACAATACTACATTGATTTATTATATTTGAAAACTTAAACCTTCATTGAAAAAAATGAACTTCATTCAAATGACGGCATTGAAATATAAATTTCCTGGTTTAAATATCTCTAAAATGCAATACATTCTACGGTAATATTTTTAAAACTATCATAATACTATGATAATTAATTATATTTGAAAACTTCATCGAAAACAACTGAAATAAATTCAAATGACGTCATAGAAAAAATAACACGCCTGGATCTCTCTATAAAAGCAGGATTTCATTCATAACTTTCTCTATTTCATTCATCACAATACTATAATAATTTATTTTATTTAAAAATTAAGACCATGGAGCTACAATTCATAAACTTTATGCTTAAAACTTCATCGAAAAAAATCGTCCTTCTGCTTATAAAATCAATTAATATTTCATTCATATCAGCCAAGCAGACTCCATGGACTGAATTATTTTGTGCTAAAGAAATACAGTAATTCTAATACAACTCATTCTACATATTTTGCTGTTTACATTTTACATAGGTGAAAAATAGGCTTAGTTGTAGAAATAATCAAATTTGAATGAGAATTTAAACTGACATATATTGTCATTGTGTTGTTTTAGTATGTAGATGCACAGAATTTAAGCAAAAATAAAGTAGTTTTAGGACGGATGCAACACTCAATATGAATTAAAAAGAACTTTAAAAAATCACGATTTTGAAACAAGATGGATGCCATATATCATTTTGAAGTGGGTCATGTGATCGTTTCATATCATGGTCACGTGATCGTTTCATATAAGATGTGTAATTATTATTTTAATTTTTATTTTAAAAACTACTGAATATATTTCGCTGAATTTTTTTTATATATTTTATGGAACAATTTAACTATTACCTAAAATTTTCGAAGCAATTTGAGAATTTTAAATTCGCTTAAAAAATGTTTGAAAAATTAGGTCCCATAGGGCTGAATATATTTCATTTTTTCAACCTGGGTTCAATCCAAAAATAATTGGGTGATATTATTCATTTATATTCCCATAGGTCCTACAGACTGTCTGAACAACATACTAAAATTTCATTTTGATTAAGTCATTTTTACGGCAGTTATTGTGCTAACGGACAGACAGACAGACAGACAGAATGAACAAAGTCATAAACACTTTTCAACTTTGTTGTAAAGTGTTAAAAAAGCAAGATAAGTAAAACATAATAAATAAAACAGGTACTAAAATGGTATAATATGCCCCTTTTTTCTTTTTTCATGTATAAGTCAAAGGATATATATACTCAAATTTCAAAAGAAATTTACAGTCACTAGAAACGAAAGGAGCACAGATGTAAGAACCGAATATTATACATATATATCAAAAAGATGGATTCAGGGCCTGCCAATTAAAACAACAAAATAAGGATGAATTTAAAGCCTGAAAATCAGAGAGCTACTATAAGAGTTAGTGTGTGAAAAAGTAAAACAGGAGTGTGCCAACAAAACAAGACATGTCTAAAGATTATACAGATCCTAAGATTATGAAATCAAGCCAGGAATCACAAAAGTCTAAGAAATTATTAGACTAAAAAATAGTAAAATTACAAAGAACACGGACTGACAGTATAAAAAATGAAACATTAAATAAATCATTACCTGGAACACCAAAATCACTTAAAATAAGGTTTACAAAAATCAATATCAAAAACTATCTTTCATTTTTGTATAATCCTTGCGGAAGAAAACTGAAAAGGATAATTAAAAGTCCAAGAATATTGAGGAATCGGAGATCTTTCTATATTTTGACATGGACCTTATGATCCTAATTGTTAAACTTACGATAACGTTTTTTTAGCGACAACATGAAAAGACACATTGGAAAAAAATTAATTTCTACATAATTATGTTGAATCGACTTCTATTTTGTAACAGAGCGTTGCTTTAAAGCAAGAAGGTACTTATCCATACCCTCGTTATGAAACTGTGGTTTCCTGATCAATGCTGCTTGCTAGCATTGTGCAGACAATGAAATAACTAATTAGCACAAAACACCTGAAAACAAAGATTTTAGAATTTTTCTGATAGAAGTAGGGTAAAATTAGTAGAAGTATAATATGGTGGTAAAGATAAATGTCTCTTAGATTCACTCACAATGAGCGGGGATATAAACGCATTGCGTCATTATTGAATTTGAAATTACCATACTTCTACCAAAAAAATCCTTAAATTATTATATTCAGGAGTTTTGTGGTCACAGATCATTGCCTCGAATGCATTTTCAGCAATGATAATCGCGAAACTATGGTGGTTCATGGAAGGTGCTGAATAATCAGTCAAGGACTTTCTTGCTTAACTGCTCTGAAAGGAGCGGATTAGAGAGTTTTTGCAAGTTTTTCAAGTTAAAGAATCTGAAATAAAGTTATTTAAGTTAACGGGTTTATAAAGTACTTAAACATAAAGTGCATAAACATAAAGTACATAAAGGGTTTATAAAGTACATGACGTGTAAATACAATTGATTTAAAAATCATTTTGTTGGATCAAATCTTATTGCGCTCTTTTCTTTCCTTTAGCGTTTATTGTTTTCTTCCTAAAATTTCAAAACACGGTATTCAATAAAAAAAGAACAAAAGCAATAGCTAGCTGTATAGTCGAAAATACAGATACAGAGTAAATATAATGCATTGTCTTAGGAAAGATGAATTTGCAACAATACTTCAAAAAAAAAAAAAGATTTTGAAGGTAGAACATAAATGGCAAAATGTTTAGAACAATAACACAAAAAGCATTGATCCGTGCGAAAAGAAAAATAAATATATAAACATTGTACCGGATATGATGAATGATGAAGTAATACACAACTTATTTAGATACATAACAGAAGAGAAAGAAAACAGAAGTAGTTTTTGTATTTTAAATTCCAGTTTTATATTTGAAGTAACTGTAGTGAGTGGTTCAATTAAACTCAATACCTAATATATTTGTGTTCGAAGTTGTGTTAATTTTATTTATGTTCTCGTGGTTCAAACACTACATTAGTAGACATAAGTTTTGCTACAAGAAAACGACTTTACAATCCACATCGTTTGACGTACCTGAAGGTGTAAACATATACAATACATTGTATCTGTTTAGGCGGTCAGGAAGAAGCCACTCAATAGACCGGAACTCAATGGTTCAGACGTGCATATTTATCGTGCCTATTTTCCGTGTAAACGCGGGGATAGATTTTGGCGGCTCGAAAATTTATGTGAGGTTTACACCATGTGATCTTCCTGCCATACCATCAGGGATGGCACTAATGGGAATGGTAGAGGAGGCGCGTTTCCCGGCGCCATGAAACGAAAGAAGGACGCTGACAATGTTTTTTTAATTACACTTTAAATTTCAACAAAATGTATAAAATTTCTTGAACCAAAAGCGAGAGAAAGGAGAACGATTGATGAGAGATGCAAAAATGAAAACTATAATCTCATAGAAAAAGATCATTTCCGGTTCTCACTTCTACAAATAATTGACGGTGTTATTTCACAGAGTGATAGCACATTTAATGCAATTGACAAACTGCAGGGAAAAGTCAGTTTCCTCAGGGAATACAGTTAAGTAGCATAAACACACATAAGCTGAAGAAACGGGTAATGGACCCTGGAAGCCTGTATAACACCGATTTGGACAAAGGTGAACTTATGCTGGAGCTTGAAAGTTTTAAGTATCATGCTCTAACAGAGTGTCAGTCCCATAAGGTTCCCCATTTCATCAGTAAGATAAGATTTAAGGATGCATATCGCAGTTTAATGACAGTCCTCAAAATATTCTTCTCACTGTCAGTGACGGTATGTCTCCTCCAATGAAATAACTTTTAGTAAGTTGAAGCTTATCACAATACATCTGCAGAGAGCAGTTGGCCTCCTCTAGTTTGTCTCCTCCAATGAAATAACTTTTAGTAAGTTGAAGCTTATCACAATACATCTACAGAGAACATTTGGCCTCCTCTAGTTTGTCTCCTCCAATGAAATAACTTTAAGTAAGTTGAAGCTTATCACAATACATCTACAGAGAACATTTGGCCTCCTCTAGTTTGTCTCCTCCAATGAAATAACTTTAAGTAAGTTGAAGCTTATCACAATACATCTACAGAGAACATTTGGCCTCCTCTAGTTTGTCTCCTCCAATGAAATAACTTTTAGTAAGTTGAAGCTTATCACAATACATCTGCAGAGAGCAGTTGGCCTCCTCTAGTTTGTCTCCTCCAATGAAATAACTTTTAGTAAGTTGAAGCTTATCACAATACATCTACAGAGAACATTTGGCCTCCTCTAGTTTGTCTCCTCCAATGAAATAACTTTTAGTAAGTTGAAGCTTATCACAATACATCTACAGAGAACAGTTGGCCTCCTCTAGTTTGTCTCCTCCAATGAAATAACTTTTAGTAAGTTGAAGCTTATCACAATACATCTACAGAGAACATTTGGCCTCCTCTAGTTTGTCTTCTCCAATGAAATAACTTTTAGTAAGTTGAAGCTTATCACAATACATCTACAGAGAACAGTTGGCCGACAAAGAACAACACATTTAAATATAATCTTTAATTAACACCAGTTTGAAACAAAATATTTTGTGATGATACCATAAAGACTTCTGCCTTCAGAAGAGCTGGTAAATATCACATAATGTGCTATGAATACATATGAGCTGAAAAGACAAACCATGGATACTGGAAGACACGACAGCACATATATAGACATAGATGAGCTCATGATTGAAAATTGTTTACATGAGTTTTACATATATTGCTCTAGAGTTAGAGCAAATTATAAAAACTGCCAGCTCTATGAATCTATTTCATGTCATCTTGGAGAAAGGTTTTGAAGATGCACTTCCCAATTTGATAACAGTCTTCAAAATCTTTCTCCAAAAGCGAGTGACAGTCGCCTCCCATAAAATAAGTTTTACTAAGCTTCAGCAAGCTTATAAAAATACATCTACGGGCACCGTTGAACAAAAGAGATTAACAAACTTGAGCATGATTTCCTTAGAACATGAGTTTGCATTCAAATCTTTCTCAAGGTGATAACATACAGATTTTTGCTCTCAGAAAAGCCTGAAAAGTTAAGCTCTATGCATGCCTGGCCCTAGAGTATTTCTCAAAGTTTAAAACCCGGGTTTCATTTTAAATTTTACTACACAGCTGTATTGAAATAATTAAATGTTTCTGTCATATAACTGTTTTAAATGTAAAACTCAAAGTTTTGTATATTGAATAAAATGTTGAATTCTAGATTAACATTTGGCGCTTTTCTGGAAAACAGCGTTGTTGTTGAGACCGTCTGACCTACCAGAAAGGTGTAAGGTAATAGTTTGGTAATAAGGGGTAATTTAACCTGGCAGTAAGGGGTATTGTTAGCTTCCGTTAAGCAATATAGTCCATGTGTTAAAATATTTGAATAATATCCAATTTGGCGTCAATTAAGATAATTTGGAGTCATCTTTTCAATATTTTAGATAACTTTATTTAAAATAATTGCGATGTCACGAGAACGGTTCAAGATAGCTTTCTAAAGTTTGTGTCATTCGTTTTCTAATGAAATTTATATGAAACATAAATTTTATGTTACAATATTAAAAGTTATGATTCTTTACTCATTTATTTTTAAGTTCATTCGAAAATAAGGGGAGGGGGGGTCGAAAATTCGTTTAAAATCAATACGGTTCCAGTATCTCACCAAGTATAATATTTGTACTAAATTTCATTCAAAACGATTCATTTGTTCGTGATATATCGCGTCCACAGTCTCACGGACACATACATGAACCTTTTCCGTACGGCGGTACAACAGTTGTATCACAGAAAATCTCTTCTTCTAGAACGGCGTTGGTTCAACAGCTGTATCAGTCTTTTTCATCCCCATTTCTCTAAGAAAGGAGGAGAGCGCCTATTGTATCCAGTTGAATGCCTTGAAGAATGCCTGCAGCCCTTCCTTCAAGTTTCTCCTGACTGAGATGGGTACGACTTATGAACAAAATACAAGGTCATTGAAGGTGTTTATTTAGATGGGTGGGATTTTCAGTTATTTTGCCTTTCTGGAGTTGAAAAAATGGATTTTTGGAGCCGTAACGTAAAGGTCAATATGCACGCACATACTACCATATACACAAGAACTAATATACAGGAAAACACACACACACACACACTAGCATACATGAACACACACATACACTAACATACACGCACAAATATAATAAGACATCACCTTAAAAAGTTCGATTCGATTTCACAGATGCTTGAAACGTCTTCTTTCGTCGAAAACCTGAATGCGAATTTTCGACCCCGCCCCAATTCTGTTCCCATACATTACACTATGTATTTAAAGAAGGAAGAAAAGTCTTACTATCCCGAAAAAGTTTAGGAACCTCTGACTTAAACTATCGTATAAAAAAGCAAAAATTTCAGTCATCTGCGAGACTCTCTGAAAACTAAAAGCGAACTGATATTTTGAAATATATTCTGCTTCGAAAAGTAAATCTCAACAAATATGATAGAGTTTAATTCCTAGATACGGACAAACGAAAACGTAAGGATAAAAACAAAAGGTAGTCGTAGGTGAGTAGAAATTGGTTTGAAGCTTTGAAAGATTGAAAAATAACTATGGAAGATTGATACGACAGAAATATATTTTTCTAGCGGAATGTGAGATCTATACGCTGCTACTCGAGCGGAATGTGAGATCAATAATGTTTGGTAAAAATTTTTATATGTCGTTATATGCTTTGAAAATATCATGAGGAGAGGGGGGGGGGGTATTGCGTTGCGTTTTATCATGCTCTGAATTCAACACCACCATTGCATTTTAAATCCAGCATGACATTTAGATCAAATATATATCATAAATTCTAGATGTTTAATTAGTTTAATAAATCAAAGGATGTGAATGCGTAAATGATATGAATTGTTTTCCTTTGCCTTTCAAAATATAAAAGTAATTAGAAAAGGATTTATCTCAAATATATACGTTATTCAACGTATGTCCTACAGACTCGGTTATTATGTTTACGTCCGCGCAAAACAGAGTTATACCAGTTATCACCAAACTTGATAGAAATTTAGAAATATTTTTAGATAAGATTTACCAAAGTTTTTAGAAGGATATACAAATATTTTTAGAAATGACTTATCAAACATTTTAGAAAATATTTACCAAATCAATATATACAAGTACAATATATACAAGTATACAATATATACAATATATACAAATCAATATATACAAGTTTACAGAGACTTAGAAAAAAAAAATTACATGGAATTTACCATAGTTTTTAAAAGGATATTCAAGCATTTTTAGAAAGGATTAACCAAAACTTTTAGAAATTATTTATCAAAATTTTCAGAAAAGGTTTACCAAAATTTTTAGAAAGATTTACCATAATTTTCAGAAGGGATTTACTAAAATAATAGACATATAGACATTTAAAAGAATTATTCATACATACTTAATACTCATAATTACTTATAAGGTTTACATGAGATATAAATACATCGAAAACATGATATACAGATGTATAATATTTATACTATATATATATATATATATATATATATATATATTGGACTTGGACTTTCGTCAAGACGGCACCCTTTAAAGATGGATTTCTTGTTATTACGTACAAATACGGATTCCCTGGTTAAGGTTTATGGACGTTGCATGTTATAAACATCGTCATAAATATACTTTCGTTCATTAAATTATAAATATACGTTCAGTCATACGTTCGTTCGTTACGATAGACAAAATTCTTTATTTTAAAATTTTTCATTCTTTCATTACTTTCTTTTAAAAATAGTAATACGTAATTTTGCTTATACTTTGAATGTTAATATTTTTTTATTTGTACCTCATTATACATATCAAATATTTTTGAATAAAATTTTCTGTCTTTTTTTTTTGCATTTTTCAATGCACCTAATATATTACATAAAATTAAGGATAAAAAACTTCCATCATCGGACTCTTGCTATTACATACAATAAATGTTGGCCCTTTACTGTCCGTTTTAACGATTGGACACTGTATATATATATATATATATATATATATATATATATATATATATATATATATATATATATATATGTATATATATATATATACACACACCATCCTGTATATATATATATATACAGGGTGGTCATAAAAAAATCTTCCCCGATATATGAACCCCTAGCGGCCTATCCGCTCAACCAATCGAAAGGAAATTTCAGATATTATTATTTGAAGGTATGCGCTCGAGATTACGATGATTTCAAGCAATAGAGCTCTCACGGTTAAGGTTACAGTGAAAATTTTTTGAAATTTTCAAATGGCAACACCCACTTTTTTCCAGACAGTAGAAGCACCAATCGCAGGACACCATGTGCCAAAGCATTGCTTGCGGAAAATCTTTAATAAGGAGTGTGGGAAGATTGTTTCTTCAATCAGGTGTTCGAACGCGCCAACAAGATGGCACTTACAGTGAAACAACGAGGTGAATTGATAAAGCTGTTTTATCTGAATGGGGAAAATGCTGCCGAAGCAGTGCGAGTTTATCGGCGAAATCATAAGCTAAGACGAGGCTCATGTTCAGTACGAACTGTACGTGATTTGGTAAAAAAAATTGGATGCATATGTGTTAGACCGCGATCCGGAAGACCATCTATTCCTGTTGAAGTTGTTGCGGAAGTGCATAATACGATTACTGCAGGTCCATTGCGTACAGCAAGAAATGTTGCCAGCAATTTTGATGTACCGAAAACCACAGTACTCAAGCTTCTACGCTCTGTTCTGCGGATGTTTTCATATCGATTCCAGGCCATCCAGATATTGCAACCTGGAGACGAGCAACAGCGTGTCGACTTTGCAAATTTTTTCCTCATCAGATGTGAGGAAGGTAGCAGGTGGCCGCTGCGGATATTATGGACGGATGAGGCACATTCCTCCTTAACTGGGAACGTAAACTCCAAAAACTGCGTTTACTGGGCTGACGAAAATCCTCATGATATGGCACCAGTGCCTTTACACGAGGTTAAAGTGACTGTGTGGTGCGGCATCGCAAGCACATTCGTTCTCGGTCCGTACTTCCTCGAAGAGGTCACTTCCAATGGTATGCAAACGTGCTCCATCACAGGTCCTCGGTATAAAACAATGTTGCAGAATTACGTAATTCCAGAATTGCAGCAGCTAAATGTTGTTAATGACATTGTATAGATGCAAGCTGGTGCTCCTCCACACGTCGCTGCATGTGTTCGACAAGTGCTGCAACAGATCCTTGGTGATAGAGTCATATCCCGTAACTTTGCGGTTCTGTGGCCACAGCGATCCCCCGACCTCATTCAGATGGATTTCTGGTCCTGGTGTTATCTGAACTCTGAGGTGTACACATCAAATCCACAAGATTTGTCAGAATTGAAAGATGCCATAAAAGGTGAAGTTATGCAAATTCCTCCTGCGATGTTACGTTCGTCATTGTTGTCAACAATCTCCTGCATGCAATGCGTTATCATCTGCGAAGGTGGGCACGTTGAAAACTTGTAATTTCAATAAAAGTTTTTTTCCCACTCCTCTCTTGTGTTGTCATTGGTCCTTTACAATGCTCTTCCTTGCAAATGTTTTACGCCGCCAATTTTCGTCATACGTATTTCTTTCCAATGCCATTTATGGTTTATCAATGCATTGACCAATTTGACCAGGAAAAAAGTGGGTGTTGCCAGTCGAAAATTTCGAAATTTGTTTACTGTAACCGTAACCATTAGAGCTCTATTGTTTGAAATTATCACAATCTCACATACCTTCAAATAACAATATCTGAAATTTCCTTTGGATTGGTTGAGCGGATAGGCCGCCAGGGGTTCATATATCGGGGAAGTTTCTTATGACTACCCTGTATATATATATATATATATATATATATATATATATATACATACATACATATATATATATATGTACGCATATATATATATATATATATATACACACACACACACACATATATATACACACACACACACACACTCATAGATATATATATATATATATATATATATATCCAAAAAATATTCGGAAAAGATTTAGAACTATTTTCTGAATGTTTCTGAGTTGTTGTATAAGCGTCCTCTGCTTATTAAAAATCAATGAATCATCGGAAGCCGTAACCTATTATAGTTTTGCTTGCAAATGCTTTTTTCCGCCAAAACCCGTAAATACGAACTATATATAATTTGCGAATACGTTATAAAGATAAATAGCACATTGTATGCAGGTTGTCAAGGAAATTCATGAGTCAGGTAACTAACTTGAGAAGTAGAGAAGTATTAGAGTTATCGTATATCCTTTTATACAGATGTATGGGAAACCCAAATGGAGCTATTCGATGGGACAAGTTCGGGGATCTGACTTCCTTTTTTAGCGGGGTACGACGGGAAGGGTAGCTGAAGGTTATTGGACTTTCTGTTAGAGATGATAAGAAAGTTAATTAGAAAGTTGTAGAGCATTGCAAAATCTGTGCTAAGCATCCTCCCCACTCCCCACAAAAACTCAAAATAGATCACTAAATAACTATTTTTAAAAAGATAGTTATATTAATCTGCATGTAACAATGTAAATTTAGAGACATTGGAAAACATACCGAGACATCTTACTATGTGTCTGCATGCATTGTTGCTGAAAGTGAACGTTTTGTATATTGTGTTAAAGTTAATATTACATTGCTGCATTGTTTAAATGCTTGGTTATTGTTTCGTGAGGGTGAGGGAGTTAGATTATATAAACTTCTTTTCAAGCTTCCTTTCCATCTTTTTCCTACATTCAAAAGTAATTGTTATTAATTTTACAAGTCTCCGCAACTCTGTAATTGGCTTTATTTCCCCTATTTCTAATAAGAAGTAAGATAGCCCTCCCGTCTCACGTTAAAGAAAGGGTTCCGCCCCCCAAATTTGTCTCATCGTGTAGCTCTACTGCGGTTTCTAAAATACATAAATAAAAATATACGATAATTCTGAAACTTATCAAGTCACTTGCTTTATCCATGACTTTCATCACCTTCACTCATCGTGCCTAGTGGCACATAAGGCCTTTAGCCTGCGTCGTAGCCCTGGTTGATCCTGTGCCGCAGTCCGTGCTTCCGACCAGCTCGTCCATCTCATCAGATTTCTCTCTTGTTCTATACCAGTCTCCTCCAAGTTAGCTTGGGTCGACGCGAGATATTTTTCCATCGGGCGCCCAAGTAAGTGCCATAGCAGGGATGCTATATTGTGGCATTAAAACATGTCCAATCCATTTCCATCTATGATTTTTTTATTTCGATCTCAATTGCTTTCAGTCCAGTACTCATGTAGAGTTCGATGTTAGTAATAACTTAAGGCCAAAATACTCCCAACATGTTCCTCAGACATTTAGTCTTGATACAAAAGTATACAAAAGTTCTGTAAAATCGAAAAGAGTAATGTAAAGTAAAATGAAAACATGTTTTAAATGCATGAAGAAATATACCAAAAACTGTGATGTAAAGTAAAATGAAAAAAAATGTTTTAAAAGCATGAAGAAATAGACCGAAAAATGTTATATAAAGTAAAATGAAAAAATGTTTTAATTGCATGGATAAATAGATCTAAAAATGTTATATAAAGTAAAATGAAAAAATGTTTTAAATGCATGAAGAAATAGACCAGAAAAAGTTATATAAAGTAAAATGAAAAAAAATGTTTTAAATGCATGAAGAAATAGACCAAAAAAGTAATGTAAAGTAAAATGAAAAAATGTTTTAAATGCATGAAGAAATAGACCGAAAAATGTTATATAAAGTAAAGTGAAAAAATGTTTTAAATGCATGAAGAAATGGACCGGAAAAGTTATATAAAGTAAAATGAAAAACTGTTTTAAATGCATGAAGAAATAGACCAAAAAAGTAATGTAAAGTAAAATGACCGAAAATTAGTTATATAAAATAAAATGAAAAAATGTTTTAAATGCATGAAGAAATAGACCGAAAAAAGTAATGTAAAGTAAAATTAAAATAATGTTTTAAATGCATGAAGGAATAGACCAAAAACTGTAATGTAAAGTAAAATGAAAAAATCTTTTAAATGCATGAAGAAATAGACCGAAAAAAGTAATGTAAAGTAAAATGAAAAAATGTTTTACATGCATGAAGAAATAGACTGAAAGAGAACACCTGGCGTCGAATATAAGGGTTCTGATTGTAGTTTAAAAGCCTGGAAATAGCGAATCGTGAAAGACGATATGAATAGTCAGCTACCAAACGAAAATTTTAGTTTTCCATGAACAAAACAGCTATTCGTCAGGTGATGTGATAAACATAAGCAGATTACAGTTTTTATTATATGCCCATATATGTATCGGTCGATGTTGTGATAAAAATTATTCTTTTGCATTTTTTCTTCGAGTTGCTCTCTACCAATAATTTATAAATACTTCTTCCTTAACCCAGACCGTCTGGCCTACCCGAAGGTGTAAGGTTAGACGACCGGTAAGTGCTGCCTACTTTAGACCGGAATCCAGTGGAGACGGCACCCACAGGAACCGTACCCTCCTTACCCTACCACCAACTTCTCAGAAGGACTTACGGACACACATATTTAACGTATCCGTTATCCGCGTGAGCATGGGGACAGTTTGGGTATAGCCGGGAATCAAACTCGGGTCATCCGAGTTCAGTCCCCGTGCACTCACCACTGGGCTATCCCATTCTCACAATTTATAAATTGCAATATATCTATACGTACTGCAAGGCTAACCTGGATACACTGTGGGAACTATGACCGGCTATTTACTGAGTTATGTCTTCATACGCCCATTATGAGTGCATCGACTAGATCTTTTTGCTAGTAACAGAATATATTTTTAACATTAAGTTAGACTGATTTTTTATTGAAATATGAAAAATCATGAATATGATTTTGAATTTTACTTACAGGAATATGTTGAATTAAGCTCAAACAATTGGTTTAATGAAGCACAGTTTTATTATTTGTCCTATACCTTTATACAGTCAATGTGAATGTGTATAGAGCAAGTATAAAGCACTCAATGATCATATAATGTATAGATCACAATATAATCATTCAGAATATAATGTATAGAACAACTCATGACGGAAATTAATTTCCAGTAAAACTATATATATGAAACATCTTGTGAGATGTACTGTCCGGAGAAAAATCGTAAACTGTAAAAAAATTCCTTGAGAATTTTTTACAGAAAAATAAAAGTTAAAAAGTGTTAGATTTTATACTTTTACTAGTAGCATACCCTTACTTCGTACCGAGTGTATAATATAAAGAAACTTAAAATTCCCAATCATGCGCAAATTCCTATAGTATCCTAAATGACATTTTTAATCAAAATATTCTGTTAAAATATTTAATTTAATGCCCCTAAAAAAAGTTTAAGAACCTCTGTTCTCGCTATACTAAATTACCTTCATGGGTAGATCTGAAGAATAAAACATCCTGGCCCATTTTGTAAGCAAATTTACAAAAAATATGGAAGTAAATCAATATATGCAAAATAAAGCAAATATTGGTTCAATGAAGCACAGTTTTATAATTTGTCCTATATCTTTATACAGTCAATGTCAATGTGTATAAAACAAGCATAAAGCACTCAATGATCATATAATGTATCGATCATAATATGATCATTTAGAATATAATGAATAGAGCAGATAAATCATGACGGAAATCAATTTCCAGTAAAACTATATATATGAAACATCTTGTGACATGTACTGTCCGGAGAAAATTTGTAAACTGTAAAAAAATTCCTTGAGATTTTTTTACAGAAAAATAAAAGTTAAAAGTGTTAGATTTTATACTTTTACTAGCAGCATACCCTTACTTCGTACCGAGTGTATAATATAAAGAAACTTAAAATTCCCAATCAACAATTATTTATTATCCCAATTAACAATTCATGCTTTCAGATAGTGACTAATTTGCGCAAAAATCCTCCATCAAACTCAGAAATAAAGTTTTAATTCATGTTGATGTTTTAAATAAACGATTTTCATCCTTTCCGTTTAATAAACCACGGAGTTAGAGAGTAGAACTCCTAGAAAAAGTTCTTTTTTCCATTAATATATCGACAAACCCTGGTCTTAGAAACTCGAAACTTGGACCAAATTTATGGGGGGCTGTTTCAAGGCTACCCACAAAATTTCATTAAATGCAGTTCAGCCGTTCTATCGTGATGATGAGACAAACGAAAGTTTCGTTTTTTACTAATATCTCGGGAACCACTGATCGTAGAAACTCAAATCATGGACTAAATTTTAAGTGGGACTATTTCCAGGCTACCCACAAAATTTCATCAAATTCGGTTCAGCCGATCTCCCGTGAGGATGGGACAAATAGACAGGCAGACAGATTTTCAATTTTATTTATATAGAATAAACAAAAAGCTTCCCAAGCAAAAGTATGTTTAACAAGAGATTTCTCAGAGTAACAAACAGTACTAACCACGGTACAAACACAATTCGAGTACTAACAACAGATGACTTAAGTCAGCTGTAAGGCCTATCCGTGGCCGAGCAGTTATTGTTTACTGGTTGGTCTTCGGGCTCATAATTCGAATCTTGGATAAAGATGCAGTAAGTCTCGTATTCATACATACTTATAATGATTCGAAATCGACTTGAAATGTAGTCCCTGGTCAAAGTAGATTTGATGTGCATAAAAAGAGCAGCAGAGCGTAAAACATCCAATCTAATATAATTCGAGAGTTTGAAGTATCGATAAAAAAAATTTCGCGTAAAATATGTTATTTAACAGGAAAACTTTTTGCTTCGAGCAAAGCATCTGGATTTATATATCCTACAAGAAAGATTGTTACGAATTTGTAAAAAGTTTCACTGTGCTTTGCCCCTATTCAAATAATACAAAGCGGGCATTTGCTTCCATTCAAAGCTTTTGTTATATTGAAGGAGAAACACCGTTACAGGCAGCCATTTCTATTACTTGGATGTAGGGTTACCATATTTTGAATGTCGGGTCGGTGTTGCCAGATTTGGCGACTTTTCGAATGTACTAGAACTTTCTAGAAATAACTTTTATTCTTGGCGATACGAACCTCTAATAGAAATTTCTACGGAGAGTATATAATATCGCCCAGTTGGAGAGTAATTGACGTGATAGGCATTAAAGTAAATTGTGAGATACGTTTGAGTGTTTTGAGAATACTATCAGCTATTTTGTGAATTAGTTGAGAATTTAATTGCCATTTTATTGTATCTGGCAGTTAGTTGTTTAGTGATTTTGTATGACATTTATCGACCTGCTCGCTACATACTGTTCTTGGTCACGCTTATTAGCACTTAAATAATTAATTAAACGTGTTATACCGAGGAATTTGGACTTATTCCTGTATACTGAAAGTACACCTACTTTCCCAGAGGAAATGTCGTAACAATGTTTACATTACAGTGCAACAAAGATAAAACTTCTCCACACAACATTAGCAAATGAAAATAACAAAAATAGATTTAAAACTTACGCAGCAACTTTTAGAGAAGGTATTTTAAAATGATAAACACTATTTGTACTTAGTTGACTGTTCCATTTTACGTGATAGTTGCAATATAAAGATGAAATTCATTTATTGCATTAAAGTTCTGTTATGACGTAATCTTTGAAATCCTATTAGGGTGCAGACAGGCATCAAGAAAACATCTGGGACCTTGCCAACTCGTTCTGTTCCAGGAAACTTTCTGTTTTAGATTTTTCTTCCTTCTGTAGACATGGACAGAACCTTGTTAAGAATTTATTTTATGAAGGAAAAGAGGGCAAAAAAAATCGTTTATGTTATTTTTGTAATTGATTTCATAAGTAGGACATTAATCATGCTGATAAACGCGCAAAATGATTTGCTACCGTATTTGCTTGCTGATTAAATTATCAATAGCATACTTAATGGTGCTTTGTTCTCAGAGTTCTCAGAAATGCAATGTCGCCTTTGATATGTGTCCAAAAGAATACTATATATTTAAATCGCTAACAGATATATATATATATATATATATATATATATATATATATATATATATATATGTGATAATATTGAATCACCACAAATGCATTGATCGCTGTGTAAAAGTCAAATGAAGAGACATCTCTTTCCCCAGAAGATCTTTATTTACAGTCGCCGTCACTTCATCATTATACATCCAGTATCCTCCGGAATGGAGATCCATAGACATTTTAACATTACATGATTATAGCTACAACTCTATCATAACATAAGAGTTCTGTGCTAATTTCCACAGATATCGGACATAGAATCGGTCTGCTAGAGCTCTCTCTGAGATCTCCGAGAATCTGCTCCAAAACGCTCTGCACAGACTTTTATAATGTAATTATCAAATCACTTACAACTCGTGAATCCACTTCATAGATACTTCTGAGGACACTTATCTAGTTTCCCGAGACTTGATAGTGGAATGGTTTACATCATTATATTCACTTTTCTTCATACCGCTTCGTTCGTCTGTCGCCTCTCTCATTACCAAGATACTTATATCCGATACTTATCCGTTCCCACGCTGATATTTAAGTGATTACTGCCCCGATATTGTTTAATTTCATGATATGAAGAGTTTCTCGAGTATTAACCTCTTACCAGTGCTTATAGCTTAGGCTATTCATTCCTTTAACACAGTTGATCATTAACTTTTATGGCTCCTTGCTCTCTGGATAAGGACTCAATTAATGTTAAGAGCCAAGAATGTCGGCGACGTTCTTAGAAACCAAAGTCTTCTCTGATATAGAAAAGTTTAAAATCTAAAAATATGTATCATATCCCCCCCCTCCAGTCTCAAGTCTCGGTCCACCTATACATTACATACATTATACTCTCTACAATATTCTAAATACATTTCAAAAATCACACTACAAAATATAATATAGAAATAAACTCTTACACTTGTTACATCAATCTTCTTAAGGTATATTTATCCACTCAATTTTAATATACCCTTATGTAAATAAGTTATGTTATTTATTTTATAAATGTAGAATTCCAATAAATTAATTTAATTTAACTTTTAATTTGTCACAAAATCTTCTTTTATTTCTGTATAATATGATATGTGTTATAAATGTAGAATTCCTTGATCAGGGGAACTCTCATACACCAGTCATTCTTCTCACAGTGTTGATGTTTATGTTGTTATGTTGTTGTATCGATACACTCTAATCTTTAATATGACCATAATATACTCAATATAACATAAAATAAACAAAAAATTTTTCAAGATTCTTAATTCTATGACCCTACCTATTTTCTTAATTACATTTAAGTTAATATCTCTATATTACTCATCAATATACATGAAATACATACAATTCAAATAATCAACACACTAACAATTCTAAAATTATATGAGATTATATAGGATTTTTCTTAGTACATCCACCTCTCAAATACCTTGACATTTACAATTTCAAAGTATAACTCCTTATTTTACTCTAAAAGATTCTTTTTTTTTTTTTTTTTTTTTCTTCTAACTCCCTATGTACATGGTACCCTTTCTTTCTTCTTACTGATATCTCCTAAGGCCTTCCTAACTCTTTTCTCTAAATCCACGTACTCCTTCTTTTCCCCATTATATTCTACATTACCATCTTAATTCGTTATCTCTTTTTCTTAACTCTCTTCCTTAACTCTCTTATACTTTTTCTTAATCCAATAACACTGGCAGTGGAAACATCAGCTTATCCTCACTTGGGATTGATATATCCTTTCCCAGTATCAATGCCAAAGGGTAAGTAAACACTCCTATCAGAATAAAAATATTACATTCAATCTCCTCTTGTACAACAATTTTAGAATCACCTGAAGTACTAACACACATCCATAAAGTTAAATATCAAGAAAATGTTTCTCTGCCTACTTCATATCCTTGTCACAGATATATAACATAATATTAAATCTCTTAATCTTCAATTGTTTGTTCCAAATATGTGAACTCATCTATCTTCCTATTTAAATCTCTATTAAGTTATATGAACTCATCTATCTTCCTATTTAAATCTCTATTAAGTTATATGAACTCATCTATCTTCCTATTTAAATCTCTATTAAGTTAAATGAACTCTAGCTCCTAAGCTAATCACTACTCTTATCATAATCATTAAAATCACTAATATTTCGAAAAACTAATAAATAAGATTTTTCGAATTTCTACCCTAATTTAAATTTTTTAACTCAAATGTTTCTGCTGGATAAAAATGTCTTAATCTCGTAGAATGTACAATTTCTGTGTTTTGTTTACTTAACATGTTTGGTTTATCTATTTCAAAATTTACACTAGAAGTTTTATTTAATATGGTATATGGACCTGTATACGGGGAAGTTAATTTTCTTGTATTGGGATATTTAAATTCTTCTAGCATAACTAAATCTCCTACTTTAAAATCAGCCTCTTGGAAGTGGATGTCATATCTAAGTTTATTTTTTAAATGATATTTTTCAGTCCTTTCTTTTGCAATCTTTCGGGCTTCCTCTATTGATGGGTAGATCTCATAATTATTCAATGGTGACTTATACGGTAACTTTCCATACATTAAATAATTTGGAGTATATTTAGTCACGGAATGTGGAGTATTATTATATTCTGCGGTTACCTGTTCTAATAATTTAGTCCATGCAATTTTACCTGGAAATGAATTAATTTTGCAAATTAATCTGGTGATAATTGTTTGATTTACGCGTTCGTTTTTTCCATTAGCCTGTGGTCTATGAGCTGAAGTTAACAATTGAGTTACATTGTAACTTTTAAGAAATCGCTTAAATTTGGATGCGGTAAAAGCTGCATTTCGATCCGTTAATATTTTCCTTGGCGCTTGAATTTGGAATATTTGTCTTAAACAATTTATATAGGTGTCTGTGGTAACACTCTTTGATGGAAATGTCCAGACATATCTGGTTGCATGATCAATTATAACATGTAAATATTTCTTTGCAGAATTGTAGTAACTTAACCCTCCTACAGTATCCATAGATATGATATCAAAAGGCTCTATCGCTGGAGGTAAACATCCTAATAACCCAAATTTCTTCTGTTTCGATTTCTTATTTAACTGACAGGTTTCACAATGTTTCACATAATTTCTTACATCTTCAATAATCTCTGGCCAGTAATAATTTGGCGAAATTAAATTTAGCATGGAGTTTACTCCAGGATGTCCAAACTCTGAATGAGTTTTTTCTAATAATTTAGCTCTTAATGAATATGGTATTACAATTTTAATAAATCCTTTTTTCTTTATTGTTAAAACATTATTAATTTTTTGAAATTTTGACTGATTAACATTATCCTTTGCTTGATGTTCTTCAATTTCTCCTAACTCTAATAAATGTGTGCAAAATCTCGTCTGATGCGCTATGGGATTTCTAGTGAGCATATCGGCTTCATAGTTAGTAGACCCTTTTTTATATTTAATATCAAAATCATACATAGATAATTTAAGTGACCATCTAAATAATCTCCCTCTCGGATGCTTAATCTTTTTCAACCAAACTAGAGCTGCGTGATCTGTATGCACTGTAAAGTGTGATCCATGCAAATAACAGTAGTACTTGTCTATAGAATCTACTATGGCAAGACACTCTAATTCCGTTATGGCATAATTTTTTTCATAAGATCTCAGCTGTCTCGAATGATATGCAATCGGATGTAATGAACCATCTGGATGCTCTTGTTTTATAATACTGGCGATACTTTCTGATGAAGCATCACAGAAAACATGACATGGATAATTTGGGTTGAATAATGTAAGTACAGGTTTTGAAATTAAAATATCCTTAAGATGCTGAAATGCTTTTTGACACTCTATGGTCCAATTCCAAACTTCATTTTTCCGGAGTAATTTATTTAAGGGATTTCTAATTTTAGCATAATTATGGATGAATTTATTATAAACATTGACACTGCCTAGAAATCTTTGTAATTCTTTAACATTCCTGGGGGGTTGTAACTTCTTTATAACTTCAATATTAATATTATTAGGCTGATATTTTCCATTTTCTATTTCGTATCCGAGAAAGTTAATTTTTCTGTGGGCAAACTGGCATTTTGAGTATTTTAACTTAATATTTTCTTTTTGACAAATGGAAAAAATAGTTTTCAAATGTTCCATATGTTCATTGAAATTTTGAGAAAATACTATGATGTCATCGAAATAATTAAGGGCAAATCGAATTTGGTACTTATCTAAAATTTGTCTTAACGTTCTTTGGAATATGGCAGGAGAATTTTTCCATCCAAAGGGTAATCTCGTCCATCGATACAAGCCATAATTAGTGGTAAAAGCTAATTTTTCAGAATCGGACTCATTAAGTTTGATATGCCAGTATCCCGACGTCAAATCTAATGTAGAAAAAATTTTAGCGTTGGCTAACTGATCCAGTACGGCATCAATCCGAGGGATGGGTTCCTTATCGGTTTTACTTATTTCATTGATTTTTCGATAATCGCAACAAAATCGATTTTTTGAATTCTCGTCTCTTTTGTATGCCAAAGTTACAGGAGATGAATACGCGCTATATGATGGAGTTATGAATCCGGCTTCAAGTAACTTATCTAACTGTTTTTTAATTTCTAGATTATCTTTGGGTGATGCACGATAAGGTCGCATTGATATGGGCAACTCAGAAGTCAAAGTAACCTTCTGCGGCTCTAACCTTATCTCTCCTACATCATATTTATCTTTGGAGAATATGTCATTTACACTGTTCAACAATTTCGTTAATTTACTTTTCTCTTCCTGATTGATCCTGACCTCATTATTTACATCTTTGCTAGTATCACTATTATAATTATCAAAATGATATAAAAATTCACCTTCAGGAAATGAACTTCGATATGTTATATCCTTATAGAATTGATAGACATGAAAGTTTTTAAAATTTAGATACAATTTAAAAAGTTTACATTGATACCCTGACAATAAAATATATCTAATATTGGTATCAATGACAAAAAACTTTACGGGACGAGTTATTCGTCCAATTTTAGTATCAATTTCAACAATTTTTTGCACACTCACCTGACCTCTGGTCTGTTGCAATTGAATATTAGGTGCTTCTTCTATCAGTCTATAAGTTACACGATTAAGTAGGTTTTCAGGTAAGATGGAAATGTTTGTGCCGGTATCAATAAGTCCCATGTGCACTCTATTGTTCCCTAGATGCGTAGCAATCCGGAAGGTGCATCATTGATGTCCATTTGGTCGCGGAATCCTCGGATTTGGTTCCCGGTTCTGTATTGGCCATCTGGGCGGTGGTCGATAGAATCCTCGGTTATAGTTGGCATTGGGACGTCCAACATAGACTCCTCTGGGATCACTGGTATCTGGTGGTCTCCAAGATCTCCTGCGTGTTATCTCCGGATCCGACAGTCGAGTGTTTTGGGATGGTTTTTCTTTTTCTTTCATCACTCTCCTTAAGTTGTTTGCCAGTCTCCGCCAGTCTTGGGGTGTCTCTATGTTATTGGCACAGAAGATGGGTTGCCACTCCGGTTTAAGTCCTGTGGTCAACGCTTCCGCAATAATCTTCTCAGTGAGACCCAAACTCAGGCCAATCTCCACCTTTTTCTTGTAGTACAAGTCCAAATCTTCCACTTTATGCAATTTCATCTGAATAAAAGTTTCAAAAGACTCCCCCATTCCTCGGTCAAAATGTTCGATGAAGGTGGCCTCTAATCTGGACCATTCTGTCAGATGTGCCGCATATTTAATAAAGAAAGTCAATGCCTCTTCCTCTAGAAATTCAGGGAATATATCTACTTTCCTTTCATCTGATAACTGTTGTTTTCGGCATTGCAGGTTAAAATATTTAATCCAGGTCGTTACCTCGATTTTACGACCGCCGCTGTATTTTGGACAGATGATACGCACGTTTCCCAGTTTCGGTTTCTCTTCCACATTACCCTCTCCATGCTGCTCGTTTATAATCTCTTCCTCTGTTTGAGTTGCCGTGGCATTTTCAAGAATCGGCATTCCATCTTCCCCTTCCATTTCTCCTTCTCAGCAATTCCAATCGAAACTAGGTCAGCACTTTCTTTTTCTTTTTGCGTTTGATAGCGGGGAGAATCAGGCGCGGCGCTCTCTGCTCCTTCGTATCTGTCATCCGCTCACTTATCTCTCGGCGGAACTCCTCGCTGCAATGGACTTGAAATCCATTGGGGTTTCCCCGCGCAGGTTCGAATCCTGCCGGCTTAATCTGTGATAATATTGAATCACCACAAATGCATTGATCGCTGTGTAAAAGTCAAATGAAGAGACATCTCTTTCCCCAGAAGATCTTTATTTACAGTCGCCGTCACTTCATCATTATACATCCAGTATCCTCCGGAATGGAGATCCATAGACATTTTAACATTACATGATTATAGCTACAACTCTATCATAACATAAGAGTTCTGTGCTAATTTCCACAGATATCGGACATAGAATCGGTCTGCTAGAGCTCTCTCTGAGATCTCCGAGAATCTGCTCCAAAACGCTCTGCACAGACTTTTATAATGTAATTATCAAATCACTTACAACTCGTGAATCCACTTCATAGATACTTCTGAGGACACTTATCTAGTTTCCCGAGACTTGATAGTGGAATGGTTTACATCATTATATTCACTTTTCTTCATACCGCTTCGTTCGTCTGTCGCCTCTCTCATTACCAAGATACTTATATCCGATACTTATCCGTTCCCACGCTGATATTTAAGTGATTACTGCCCCGATATTGTTTAATTTCATGATATGAAGAGTTTCTCGAGTATTAACCTCTTACCAGTGCTTATAGCTTAGGCTATTCATTCCTTCAACACAGTTGATCATTAACTTTTATGGCTCCTTGCTCTCTGGATAAGGACTCAATTAATGTTAAGAGCCAAGAATGTCGGCGACGTTCTTAGAAACCAAAGTCTTCTCTGATATAGAAAAGTTTAAAATCTAAAAATATGTATCATATATATATACAGGGTGTCCCCAAAACATTGACCTCGGCTTTTAATCCTTAAATATTGATCTTAGACATATATAATAAATTAAAATGTTGCTTAAAAAAAGGTACATAATTTTATGAAATCGATTAAAATTTTTGGAGGGAATTAAATTTTAAGAAATACAAAATTTAAATTTTTAAACGGCCCCGTACAAAAAGCATTTCTAATGAGTAAAATGTGCGCCATACACTAAGGCGATGTACGAAATTTCAGCAGTTTATCATAAAAAGTACCAGAGATATGAAAAGAAAAAAATACTGACTTAAACCACTTTTCGATGCATCGACATGGATTCCCGGAGGGGAAAAACCATGTCAGCAGATCGCGTTTTAGGGGTCATACACAAATTCCGAAAGAAAATAATGAGTGCATAAATAAATAATAATTTTGCTATTTATTGGTACGTAAGTATCTACACTGTGTAGAAATAATAACTTTACACAGAGATTACAAACCTTGTCCAACATGTTTTCCATCCATGCCAAAGATCCATTAAAGAGGCAGATATTTTTTGCCTATGATGCATTTTTGCGTTGCATCATTTGCACTCTTGCTGTAGACATTTACATTTTAATTAGTGATTAATCCCTCACCATCTTTGTTTAAACTTATCTCTGGGATTTTTTATGATAAAATGCTGAAATTTTGTACATTACCTTATTAGTGTATGGGTCATATTTTACTCATTGGAATTGTTTTTGCACGGGGGCCGTATAAAAATTTAAATTTTGTATTCTTTCAATTTTAATCCCGTGAAAACTTTTATCGATTACATACAATTCTGTACCTTTTTTTAAGCAACTTTGTAATTTATTATATATGTCTAAGATCAATATTTAAGAAATAAAAGCCGAGGCCAATGTTTTTGGGACACCCTGTATATCTGAATAAGAATCTAAGTCTGGTTAATCTCTAAAATTAAGTCAATGCTGTTCATTTCTTTTATATGCATTGTAGCCGTGGTTCGAGTGCTTTGGTGTTTTTAATATTTCATAATTGCGTGGAATTGGTTATTATTATTATATATGTCTATATATATATATATATATATATATATATATATATATATATATATATATATATATATATATATATATATATATATATATACATATATATATACATATATATATACATATATATATATACATATATA